>VZTZ01022830.1:426540-669162 GCA_013400955.1 Drymodes brunneopygia | reverse complement strand
TTTTTTTTTTTTTTTTGTGGACTGTTAGAGGAAAGAGTCCAGGATAGAAATGGCAGAAAGGACTTCTGAGGTTGACTGCAAGAAGCATACTCAATAAAGCTGAAGGGGAAAAGGAGAGGGTGATGAGAAAACAGGGGAGTGGAGAAGCAGAGTCAAGATATTTTTTCTTTTTTTTCCTAAGACTTACAGTGAAAGAGGAGTCAGAAGAGACTATCTTGCTGAGAAGTAAGCTATAGAAAGGTCGTATAAGAGTTTGTGTCATGAAGTGAAGCATCTGTGGAAGGCAGATGAGGCGTAAGAGCAGGGTAAGCATCAGTGTTTGGCTAAGAGGAAGTAAAGTGGATGGTCCTTTCCCTGGGCAAGAGGAATTATGAAGGAGCTACAAATGTGGTAAAAACATGAGGAACAATACATGAAGCTGCAGACCAAGAAAGCTCACTGATACTGAGGCTGATGTCTCAGATGAAAGATTGAGATATAAAGAACTGAGAGAATCCACAGCTAAAATTAGAGAGCAAGGAGATGGAGAGGAATTGGAGGGATAAGAGATGGCAAGAATGGTTGAGGTGAAAAGAAGTATTAGCTACAGTGTTGTGTAGAGGATAAATAATGGGAAAGGGAAGGAAGAAAAGCTTAGAGGGGAAGTCATGCTTTACAATGACAGCCAAAACTGGGAAAGGGAGAGGAGAAAAACCTTCTGTAAGTGAAGATAACTGCAGACAACAGACAGAGACTTAATCTTTGCCAGGAGGTTTTAATAGCTCCTGTTGGAAAACTGGGAGTCTACTTCCTCAGCTCCCAGAGGGTAAAGAAAGGGAGGGAAACAGAATAAACTTAACAGAGTCTGTGAAGAACTTACATACAAAGTGATAGGAATGTGCCATAAGGAAAGAAGGTAGGTTGTAATCCTAAAGATTTTCTTTTTGAAACCTCATTACCCATATTCACAGCAAAGCTGTGAGAGACTGAAGCATAAAAGGAAGGTTTCAGGAGACACTACTTTAAAATATATCTGCCAGGATCCAGCTCTTAGAAAATCATTTTAATTTTCCCTGATCTTGTCTAGATAGAGTTCAAAAGCCTTTTAAATCTTGTTTTGGCCTTCAGCCTTCATAACTGTTTATTTCCTATGACTTTTATCCAACTCAAACTTTGAGGGCTATTTCACTGAGCTGTTTAAAATTTAGCTGAGACATTCCATCTTTCTTAGTCCAATATCTTAAATGACTGGAACTCCATAATGGTATGAGCCTTTCTGTGATAAGTGAAAGGAAACGGTGATGTTGGTTGCTTACTAAAAGCCTGGTGTCAGACAAGACAGTCTGACTTATAGACAACCTTCAAACAGAATTGACAGCAGATGGGACCTTCTGTCCTGCAGGCTTTTGATACAGTTCCACATGTTTTCTTCATTAAAAAAAAAAAAAAGGGAAACTTCATATAGCCGTAAAGTGCTATGAAAAATTTTGTTGTAACTCAAATTTTCCAAATGTTAACCTCTACTTAGTCACACATTTACCTCCAAAACACAAAGAATATCTCAAGTGCCACGGTAGGGAATCGTTGGTACATAGCAGCAGTTATGTGGAAAACCCAAGGCTGTTCAAACAGAGAAATGCCTTCTAAACAGAGCAAAATATTTTTCTGTAGGGGTTTGTGGAAACAGTGTTCTTCTAGGTGATCTTCCCTGGAGAGCTTCACCTCAGAGACATTTCGACTCAAGAAAGAGCATCTCTCCCTGTGTGGGCTTGGCTCTCCTCAGCCAGGGCTGGGTGGCAGAGGAGGGCCTTGCACCAGGGTCCTTGGGGCTCCAGAGGACTTGGAAGTACCTGGCCCACTATACTTAGAACAAGGGTAGGAAATTAGGGGTGACCAAGAAAATAGTTGTTCCCTTTACGGTTTGGTTTTTTTTTTTCCTTAGTATATAAAAAAAGTCTGAAAAGTAATTTCATTTTTCAGTTCTTTACATTGAAAAATCTTTTTTAAATTGTTCATTGAAACCTGTTGTAGACCAGAAGAGAACTAATGAAATGGTGAAATCAGAAGACCCAAGCAGAGGGACGCTGAGGAGAGAAAACACCTCAGGCAGGCAGTTTAAAATTCCAGTAATGCTTCTCTTAACACCTATTTATCTTCAGTGGATTAACAATTTAGGTAAATGACACCAGGGTCAAAGAATAACCACCTCAGTCCCTGCAGTTGTGGAGACACAGAGACCACATAAGTTCTCAGTGGGCATGTTCACCTGATTGATGATACTGAAACACCTGTACCAATTTTAAGTCCTGCTGGTTTTTATTTTGGCTGAAATCTGTACAAAGGAGCTTTCCTGTTGGCACTGTGTAAGTTTATTGAAGCCAGGGAATTGGTTCATAATAAACTGGAATGTTCATCTTAACATTATTTGCACCAACCTGCACCAGCCCAGGAAGCAAAAGATGGCTAAGGGAGGATTTCACAGTCAGTGGAGGTTCATCGGAGGCTGTCTTGCCATCAGGAATCTTAAGCTTACCCTCTATGAGCAAAGGCACAACATGTGTCCAGGGCTGAGTGCCCCTCTGGTGGCAATTTAACCATAGGCTGGCCTAAATTACGCATGAAATCACAGCCTCATCAGCTTTCCTTGGTCTTTGGGTTTTACTGCATGGACAAGATCTGAGACCTGAGGTCCCCTGCTAAAGTGGAGTAGAATAAGATACAGTGTTGGGGTCTTTTTAAGGAAAAGAAGGAGGAGGGAAAACTGCCTCAGGGAAATAAATGTCCCTTGCTTTATCTCATAAGACTGGTTAGAAAGTTGCTTAGTGGATCATCTTTGTGACAGGAACTTTCAGAAACACTTCAGGAGCTCAGGAGCACATATCTCGTCATCAGGTCAAAAAGGGAGTTTCATATTTTGTGGCTGAGTGCAGGTGGTTCTGCATGTATTGATAGTTTTGAAAAAGGTAGGGTTTGTGTTTGCACTTGTAAGCTGTGGCATAAAGGATTGATTTGGTTTTATCCAGATGACAGCTAATGTGGTGAAAGTTCCTCCCTGCTAAATCCTGTCTTGAGACAAGGAGCCTGTGTTTAGTGCAAGGCAGCCACAGACCTTTCCTTTTTAAGCATAAAAAACTGTCTTTTACTATACATAAGAATTATTCCACAATACAAACACAGTGTAGAAAAGGTTCGTAAGTTTTACCAGATGAAAACTTACTGAAGTGAGCCTCAAAGCAGGTACAGGGCTGATCTTGGTGAATTTACCTTATGGAAAAACTACAGCACTTTGCCTGTGCTGTGCTTTTACCTCTGGCTGCACAAGAATGTTGCCTGGCTGTGGGTGGGTAACAGAGAGGACCGATATAAAGACAGTTTAGGTGAAGCCAGAAGTCTCTCCTCACCTGTTTTATGGGGAAAAAAATGTCTTGGTCTCTGCTGTTATTATTGCAGCAGTGCTGGGAATTTGTGCCAATTATGCATCGGCAAAATGATCTCAGTGCAACAGGGTTGCAGCTCAGGCAGAGGAAAGCCTCCTCAAGGAGATTGCTGCTAAGACACACTTGTGTGTGCAGCACGTATATCTGCATTCTTAGACACATTAGAAACAAAAACCCCCCAGCACACTGGGAACTTAGAGTGGGCTAAGCTGTAATGCTCAATCTCTGCGCAATGCTGTTATCCTATAATTTTGCCTCAGGACAGGCTTAGCCAAGTCTGCATACATTTATCCATACGAATAGCAAGTATTTCATGGAAAGCAGGAAGCAAACCAGGTGGGCTTGCTGGCCAGGGGACTCATGGTTTTATTTACAAGGAGTGAGCACATATCGAGTGCCTTGCTCCGTATTCCCTTGTTACTTACAAGTCCATCTGGTTTTTGCAAAGGTGCTTTCCAGGGCCTGTTGCTGGAATCCTGCATGTTGCTGACAACAGGGAGGTCTGGGATGGTGGGCCACACCGGTTTGAAATATGTCAGCTTAGCTGCTGTTCACCCGCTACCATGGGTAAATGCACTTAGGAGCCTTCTCCCTCTTTCACTTCTCCTTTGCTATTTTTTCCCCCTTTTGGTTGTAGACAGAGGAGCCTTTGAAAGCTTTTGATAAACTTATGTAATTGGGTATGTTTTCCAAAGCACGTCTCTGTTCTTTCCGAGGGCTTAGCTAAGAACATTATTCCAATTCTTCTCTAGGCCTTCAAAAGTGCCGATCTTTTCAAACATGTGCAGTGTGAAGGATTACAAATTTGTTTTTCAAAGGACCCCAAATCCCTGCTGCTTTCATCCATTCCCCTCCTTGTGCTCCCAGTTTTCTCCCCTCACCCTGGTCTCATAGCCCCAGCTCTGAGCTGCAGGATGTGACACTCCCTCTTCTCCTGTCCCTCCACCTCTCACTTTTTCTTCTCCTTTTCAGCTCCCCTCACTGCCCATACTCCCCAATATTTTTTTTATATAAAACAAAAGTGTGGAGAAGCATTACCATGGCAGCAATGCTGCAGCAGGCCCTCCCCTCCGTGTGCATGCAAGCTCTAAACTTTTAAAATAATGGCCTGAAAAGAACAGGAAGGGGACAGCTTGAGGCGGAGAAAAAGAGTGAGGGAGAGTGCAAAAGCAATGAAAAGTGGGACAAAACCATTGGAAATGCATTCAGGCTGACATCACCACCCTTTCCCACAGTGGTCATTCACTTAGGAGGCTCCAGTGTCCATTCACTGTCTTAAAGCTAGCTTTCTAGAGCCCTGGGAGACCATCTTTCCCAGCCTGAATGCCTTTTTTGTTGTGAAACAGTGAACTGTTTCTGAAACCCTGCATAAAGGGCTGAGTAATTCACTGCAGTTGCCAGGAAGTCTGAGCCACTTGTGAGCTAACAATAGTTAACTTTATCTGCCGGCCCGAGCCCCCCTTCCAGCTGTAGGTCCTGAATTCTAATAAGGGCTTTACTCATGCCTCTGAGGTTATGGTAATATTTTATACATCTTTTTTCATTAAGACACAGTCATAGCTACTGTTGAGGCACCGGAGGCAAATGCTGTCAAATGATGTGGGGTGGGGGAGAAAGGAGGGAAAAGAAAGAAAATAGCTTTTTATATCAGGCAGGCAGTTTGGTCATTTTATACTAGAAATACAAACTTCGTTTGGGCAAAACCAGAGGTGATAATTTTTTAAAATTCACATTACGAACCCCAGAGTCAAGCAAGACCTTATGATTGTTTTCAAGCTGTGAAACAACCTCAGCTTTTCATAATTTGGGGTTGCTGGTTTTATTTTTTGCTCTCCTTCTCTGTCCCTGCACTGTGGGCATGATGGTGACAAGTGAGTGAATCATGAAGGAAATAGATGAATTTGTTTGGGTTTCCCTTTTAATCCAGATTTGGATGTTGATGTGTAGAAAAATTCTTCACAGTGACAGCACAGCTGTGTATAAGCAGTGACACAAAACAGTGATTCATGCAGTGGTTCTGCAATGCCGATAACAACAGTGTGTCTTTGAAAGATGGGGATCATCAGTTTTTTTCTTCACCTTCTGAACCAGTTGCTTTCTTGAGAGCTGAAAAAATCAAGTGTAAGAGGAGTTCTAAATTGTCCTTTTGGCCTCCAGTGTTTTGAAAAAGAAAAAAAAAATTGCTTATTCCTCACTTTTAAGCAAATGATCACTCAGGGTGGAATTTATTTCAGAGCATCACCATTCCTGTTCAAGGTAAAAGACAGCACAGCTTGAGCAACTCTTCCATGTCTTTGGTGTCTGTGCCTTACTTGCTATGACTTGAGAAATAGCATTAGAAATGCCTGGGTGGAAATAAAAGCACATATTTCAAAGTCCCACTCAATGCTTTATTAATGTTTCTAAAAAGTGATTGAAAGATGCATACAGGTTTTGTAAAACTCAACCACAGAAATGTTACTGATGTATTCCCCTATCACAGCACTACTTTTTCTTCATCTGTACTCCTGACACCAACTGATGCCAGTGGGAGCTGCATATGTTGTGGATGAGGTCACAGCAGGGTCACTGCATAGTAAATAAGTTGCTTGGCTTTTTGGGTAAGTTCAAGTACTGAATCACTTCCATATCTTCTCTCCAAGTGACCTTTAGCATGGGGGAATACCATGCTCTGATGGAGTGACAGATTTGAACTGGCCCTTTTACTGTCTAACAGCAAGGACTTCTGAACTCCGCTGTGGGTTTGTGTTGCCGAGAATGAAAAGCTGCTTTAGGTGGGTGGAGGCTCCCGAGCCTTGTGTTGTGTGTGCAGGCACACAGGTGCACATACATCCACCCCTCCCCAAAAACTCTCTTTTTCCCTAATCCAGGTGAACTGTGAGAGCAGTCAGATATCAGAATTAACAGAGCCCACAGACAGCAGGCAGAAGGGAGAGTGGGGATGCAGGAGAGATGTTTTACAGAGACTTTTATTAATAGAGAACTAACTGCAATGTCATCAAAGGTATCCCTGTGGTCCTGACTGAAAGCTCTGATCTACTGGTAGTGCAGCTTTCTCTCAGCATGGACTGCTTCTGCTCTTGAGCTGAAACATGTGAGCTGCAGCTGACTGTATTGCGTTTTGACAACCCCTTTAAATAAAATTAATCTATTTGCTAATCCTTTGCAGGAAGGGAGTATAAATTAGAGGGACTAAGAGCATATGACAGAGAGAAAAGGAATCCAGCTTTCTAATTTACAGTGACCTTCAGGATTCACCACAAACCTTTACCATCCACAAATGAACATTTCATCTCATTCTAGAGATAAGTTTTGAAGCATGAAAAAATCTGTCCACTTTTTTTTTCATGTCCAAATGCAGACCAAGCACTATTGAAAGTCATGACTTGTGATCTGGACTTAAAATTTTCCCTTAATATATTAATTTGACAAATGTGTCTGTATGATGCAACCCCTCGAATCATCTCCTCCCTTTCAGAGCAATGCAAATACTCCAAGCAACTACATCTCAACTAGATGCAATATGATTTCATTCTCTCACTTTACTGGGCTATCTACCACCAAAAAGTGCAGTTTTGAAGAATCACCATCAAATTTGGGTGTGATAGAATGCCAAAAAAGGCCAAAACAAACCCTGAAAAAAATACAGTAGCACTCCTAAATTTCAAATTGATAAGAATGATTTCTTCTGGGAAAAGATCGTGACTGAGATTTTTTTTTTTTTTTTAATTCAGGTCAAATATTTTAGACTCTGTGTTGTGAAACCTCAAAACCTCAGCTGTGGAGTTACCTGGGATGGAATGTCTCCAGGCTTTTATGTTTTACTTCTGCTTTCAAGTTCCATAAATCAGTCTCTTTCATTTCAGTGCCCTACTCGGCCCCTTTTGGCTCCTAACACTTTGTCCCTTGCTTTTAGTGACTTCTTTTTTACCTATTTCTAAGCCTGGTCTCTCCTTCTGTTCTGACAGACCTTTCTCTCACTCCTAGAGTTTTCATTATTTAGCAGGATTCTTTGTCCTCTTCTGCCACCTGGACTGTGTCTCACTTGTTCTTGCTCACTCCCATTTCAAAGGCTTCTTTGTTTCCAAGCTTCTCCTGCTGGACCTGGCTTTCTGTTTTATTAGAAAGTTCTGATTCAGAAAACATCAGCATCCTGTGAAGGACCATCTTAGCTCCTGGCAAGGGTGTTCTACAGCCCTAGAATTGCTCAGAGTTACCTTGGAATCCAAAGCTCTGGGGAGAACAAATAACTAACAGCTCACTCGGAGCTTTGCTCTTCTGACAGCCTCTGTCCTGGAAACAGAGAGGTTGCAGGTTTCCACGAGCCTCCTGCGTGACAAGATCTGACAGCTCTCCACCCATCTGTGGCTTGGGGACAGCATGGAACCCCAGCAGCTGAGCTGTAAGAACAGACTGGCTTTTCTGGCACTGCTGTTCCATCAGACTTCAGTGGTTCCCCAGGCTTGTCTACATCTGGCTTCAGAGAAATGGACTCTGAGCCAGAAATGGAGGGGACCCCCTTAGCCGTAGTACATGACACTGAGAGCCACAACATTCCTCCTCATTCTCTTAATCATACAAGGACCAAGGAAAAGCAAGTGTCATGAAAGCTACAAGAGAGTTTTATACATGAATAAAGGAATGTTTCACCCTATGACAGCTCTTAGATAGAACTCCTCTTACAAGGAAAGTTGAGGCAGGAGGAAAGGCTTTTCCTCTTTTTACAACTTTAGAGAGTAAATATTCTAAAATAAAACTGCACAAGAGACAGTAAAGCCAGTGAAAGTCTCTGTTATGTGCAGTATTAGCATACCAAAGTCACCGGCATGAACCCAGCATGTGGGGTTTGCCTGTTCATTAGCTGGATTGCTCTGTTTTGATGGTGCACTGGTTCAGCACTGATGTAACACCTTCACAGTCAAACCCTGTGAGCCTGGCTTGAAAGACTGTAAGCATTTCCTTCAGGTGGCCAGGCAACCAAAGCGAAATGAAAGCTGCTGGTGGGTGACAGGAATAAAAATACAGGATAAGAGAGTGCGATATTTCTCAGAGCCACACGGGGAACGCTGCAGGAATCCTAAAGAACACATGCAAGCTGAAAGGAGAGAGGAAGAATTTTTGGCTGGAGGTGGTGCAAACAATTACTGTGCAAGCACCAAGAGCAGGCCTGCCTCTTGTTTTTTGATTTTTTTTAATGGCTCAGGGAAGAGATTTGGCAACTCTGTTTTCTAGTTTTTCATGTTCTGTCTACATAACACAACCAGAAAACTTGATGGAAAATGCCACTTAAGAATTGAGCCATTGGTCTTTCATTCAGAAACCTGATGTTTGTCCAGCTGTTCTCTCAATTCATCTTTGCCAGTGAAGTTTAATTTCAACTGTATGTGTGTCTTTATCTTTTCTGAAGCAGGAAATATTAATCACTAAATCTGATTGGTCTCACTGCTGCTTACCCCAGGGCAGCTTTTTTAGCTTATGAAAACCAGTGTCAGTTGACATTGTCATCCACACAGCTTGATGACTAAGAGCTGAAGATAGACTATTTCCATTTTAACTAGACAATAAAGCAGAGAAGCTGATAAATGCTGAGGTAGGGCAGATTTCAGCAGGAAGATTTTGTGAAATGAAGTTTCTCATTGGCCTCATACCCACCCTATCACTGGAAATGGAGCTGCCTATGCTTATCCTTTTAATGTTTTTATTAAGACATGTCATCAAAAGACGGGAGAAGACTGTGCAGCCAACTGAGAACATTAAGGGGGAAAAGACTTATTGTTATATAAATGTCCTTTCCTCCCACTTTTGCAGAGCTGCTGTTGATCCTTTCAAAGCAGTCTCCCTTCGAGAAAAGAAGATGCTGTTAGCTGGAATTATACAAAGAAGAAATTATAACAGTTAGTCTCTCATGTTAATATTTTAGTCCATTAATGCTATTGTTACTTATCTAGCACAAACTGAATGCTGGAGGCATTTCAGATAGCAAACTCCATGTCCCGGTGTATGGGTGATATATGCAAGAGGATGCGTGAGCTGGCATCTAATTAGGTGCTGGCATGTACCTGAGGAGATGGGCACTCCTAGCTCTGCAGCACAGGCTAAACCAGACTAAACAAACTTTTTATTTAAAGTTGCCCTGCTCTCAGTATTGAGGTATGAGGCCTGATCTCTTCTTGGCATGTTACTTTTCCTGCTGGTTAAAGAGAAGCTACTATGCTTTGTCGCTGTGTCTTTGGATTTCAGAAGGTGTCACGAAATATAACTTCCCATGTAGATAAGGACTACTTAGCATACTGGGACATGCTCTCATTAAAGGCCTTCGTGCACTGCTACAGCATGATACCTCAATAAATGCATTTCTTTCTCTGCCAGAACACCTTTTGATTTTCTGTACTCAGTTCCACAAACAAGCACTGAAATTTCACCTGCATTTTTCATGAGTTTTCTCTATGCCTCCTTTTAATTTTTTTTTTATTTGAAGGATGAGTATTTTAAATGAAAGAGAAAAGGAAAGGGGCAAGCCAAGTATAAGGGCAAGGCTTACAATGCTTAGGATGAAGTTTAATGTAATTTCCTCCATTTTACCCCTCATGTGCTTCCTTGGAGAGAAGTTTGAATGGAAAATCAGGCAGAGTTGATTCTTGATTTCTCTAGTTACCACTGTAGAGGAGAACTCATTACACCTAATTGCCTCAGCAATTGCCTAAGCAGGTAATACCTTCTGCTCTCAATGGATAGGATTTTCTAAGCTGATGCATTCACCTGTCCTCTAACAAAATCTCTGAAAACTGGAGATGAATGGCTGGCCTGGTCCAGCGGGTCTTCACCATTTTGCACAGAAGGAGTGAGGTGAAGCACCTCCACAGGGTTACTGCCACACATTCACACTTCAGAGAGACCCCCTTCAACAGAAGCAGCAGGTTAAATACAGGGCAGAAAGGGAGAGGTAGCTGTGATTCTTCTGAGCCTTCCCACCTGCTCCAGGCATTGCACATGCCAAAACAGAGGTGACACAAGAGCAGCAGGAGTGGACTCCTCTTTGCTTTTTGAGGATCAGGGCTGGTCCTGATGAACTGGAAAGAGCCTTTTCAATTGCCCTGGGGCATCCTGTGGCTTCACAGACCACAAAATTCTGAAAAAAGGATGTGTTCAATTTTGAGTTTCATAAAGCCCTTTCTGAAGCTGAATCCCTGCATGACATTGTGCTATAAACGCTGACATTGAAGACCCTGAGACCCAAGGTCCTCTGTAGGGACAACTGTGGGCAGTCATCTGTCACTCCTAAACCAGTTCCCTTGGGATTAGTTGCTTGCATTTTAGGTAATGTGGGTTGGGTGGTTAGTGGCCCCAAACATGCCACCTCCGTATAGATCTAGGAGATACAGACATATAAACCTGTGCTTAAACTGAACGTCTCTGAAGCCTTTGGGTATATAGGGCAATTCAGGGTTTGGTTTAGCTCAAATAAACAAACAAACAAACATGTTTGGTTTGGGTCACCTGCCTATGGCTGAACCATATTATAGTTTTGGCCCAATATCTCTGACTGCAAACTAATCTTCCTTTTTACAAAGGTTGATGCCTGTGTGTACACACAGGCAAATGCACAGAAGCCTCTGGGGAAGGCGAGCAGTCAAGTGGGGAATTCTGCATGTTGGGAGCCCACACAGAGCCCAGCTGATGAATAAATAAAGGAGTCCTGGCTTCTGACTGTGCCAATTTCTTAACCTTTGGGATCATTAACGACTTCTCTCTTCCACTGGAAAAAAAAAATCTAGCAGTTCCTGTATTTTTCTGAGACACAAGCAAAGCATTTAGCACCACAAATAAGCTCATAATTTGACAGGCAAAATGCCCGGAAAAGTGAAAGCAAATTTCTCCCACCAAGTCCCTGAATATCTTAGTGATCCTTTACTTGGTTTTCAAATGCTGTTTCCCTTTGGTTTAATCACAGGTTTGGGTCAAGCTACTCTTCAAAATATCATGCCCTGTCCATGTGCATTTTCTTAACCTTAAGTATGTTCACAGTTTCCTGCTTTGCCAGCAAAAACAGGCACCACACAGAAATGCCTACACATGTCCGGAGCAGTTGCTGAGTAGCTCTCATTTTTAATTTACCTACCATCCATCCATGTATTTTTTGCTTATGTGCAAAGCCAGCATTCAGAGAGTTGGCATAACAAGTATTCAAGAAGCTGTATTTGCTGTGAAACTCAGCAAAGGAAATTAGCTACAGTATGTGAACAATAACTTTATAAAGAGCTGAGGCTGATAAAGGCTGCAGACAGGCAGAATGTTCAAGCCTCTTGAAAATGAAGTAATGCTGTGTTTTTCCCAAGAGACTTCCAGCCAAGGAGCTCAGTGGATTCTCAAAAGGCCTGAGGAAGCAAGGGGCACCCCAAGGTAGGGTCTCCCTGCCTCAGCCTCCTTGTTGGAGATAAGCTTTTGGGTGCTCTCTTGGAACAAATCTGAGAGCATTATTTTCCATCCCCAACCTCTCTGAAGAACCAGACCTCCCTGTCACACACAACCATTCAGTCCTGGATAAACGTGATGCTTCAGCACAGTGGGTTTCCCAGGGCTTATGTTATCTGGGGAGGTGGTCCAGGAAAGACAGTAACAGAGCATGGGACTTTGCTGCCTTGCTGTGTGACTGCTGCTGCAGCAGAGGAAGGTGATAGCTGCATTTGCATCAAGTCACAGTAAGTGAAATTCTGACTGAGTATGGGGAAAAAAGATCAATGTGAGAGTGGTTCAGTACTGAAGCAAGTGCCCACCACAAAAGGCTGTGCACTTTCCATTCTTGGACGGCCAAAATTCAGCTGGACAGGCCTCAGCAACCTGCTTTAAGTTTAAATTTAGCCATGCTTGACTGGGGTTTGGACCAGAGACCTCCAAGCCCCACACAACCTAAACTCTGCCATGATTCTATGAGGGAGAAGGACAAGATAAGCCTCCCCTTTCCACCCCTCTCCTCTCCTTCCCTCCCATCTCCTCTCCCCTCCTTTCCCCTCCCTATATATTTTTTGGATTAGCATTTTCTGCTAGAAAGGAAAGTTTTGAAGGTAACTCATCACTCCACATACACACCTGATTTTGAGGAGAAACTCACATCCCAGTGGCAATTTTATGCAAAGTTTTCAAAATTAAATGACTTACTGAAGACCATGCAGTACATTGGCAGCAGAACATGACTCTGACCTGGTAGTCTGAGCACTAATGGTTTGTAGCCAGAGGATTCACACTTCCTTCTGTCCCTCTGAGGAAAGGAGAAAGACATTTCTTTGGGCAGCCTCTGTGAGGAGCCTGTCACCATGGTGAAATGCCAGTTGTGATTATCCTGTATAAGCCACCTAAAATCCACATGTAAAGTGGCAAAAACTTAACCTTAAAAGTAACTCCTACCAATCACATTAAAGAGAGAAGAGTGGCATATTTAATTTTGTTTAACACTCATCAGGGAAAGAACAGACTCCAGCCTTTTCCATTAATATTTAATACAAACTTTATTAATTTTCTTAAATAAAGGTTTTAATGTCTCACTTACACCTGCTTCCTGGATTCCAGACAAACTCATCTTCTTTGCTATCAGCTTTTGCATTTGCTTTGGGGAATTATATATATATATATATATATATATATGTATGTATGTATGTATGTACGTATATATGTATTTAAAGCTGTTTTCTCCTTCTCCTTGCCAGTAAATTCTAGAGGAATTTTCAGGCTGCAGTCGGGATAGCTGTGAGAGTGAGACCTGCATGCTGGTGGAGCTGCGAACAGACGTGGAGCTGTTTGCCCTGCAGCCCTCGGGAGCCCCCCAAGCTGCCTGCACGCCCCACTCGATGCAGAGAGGTAGCGAGCAGCACCGCGCCATCATTCATTCATCGATTAATTAATCGCACCATAATGAGACGCACGGCTCAGGTGACTGCTGCAGGAGTGCTTTAGGGAGCAAATACAAAGCCAAAGCCTCATGAACGGGGCACTGGCCCTGCGGCGATGCCCGTGTGCTTTCTGTGTACCGGCTTGTGACAAGCACATCCGAAAGGGCAGAGAGGGAGGAGCGGCGGGGCTGCGGCTGCCCCCGAGCGCTGCCCGGCGGCAGTGCCCGGAGCCGGCCCGCTTTCCTGCTTCCCCAAAAACATTTTCTTGAAATGAAGGGAAGCGCCTCATGGTGGGACACCGGAGGTAGAGGGAGGGTGGAAGGGAGATTATTTTGTTCGGTGTTAATTTTTGTATTGCAGAAGGATTTGTAAGCGTCATCTTGCCGCTCTGGATTTTCATTTTTTTCCTTTCTTTGAAGCTTTGAAATTTCCTGAATTGAGAAAAACACAGGTCCTTACTCAGGTTTTCAGGTCAGCAAGAAATCCGTGATCGTCCAAGATGAAATCGCTGTGACTTTTCCCGGGATTAGTTTGTGATATGCCGTATCCAGGGAATGCATTGTATGCACCTTCAAAGCTGAAAGATGAAGTCAAGGGAATAGTTCCGGATTTTCTGCATGTAACAGTGGCTTATTTGGCCAAAAGCCTGTCATAAGGGAAATCACAAATGATTTCTGAAGTTGATTGTATTATTCTGTCACGCAGAAAGGGGAAACTACAGGTCTACTTCTCTTTCATGGGACGTGATTAATTCCCATTGATTTAATCACTGCTGGGGTGTGTCAGGTGGAGATACAGGGAGATAGGGAGAAGAGAGGACTCAATAGCAGGCAACCATTTGTGATTATCTCTAATAATAAATTTTCCTCACTGGAAGTCCCTAAAAGACCTTGGCTACAGGATAATGCTCACACACCTATTTTTTCCTGTTGTAAACAACGGAACATTTTATGAACAGAGTAGGGAATATGGATTATCATGTCAGGACTCCAAATTACTTCATTCCTGACAGTAAAGCGCTGCAAGTCTTGGTTTGAGAGGTGGCTGGCATCATGCTGCAGGGTCTTGATACAGCAAACAAATCTCTGCAAAAATGGAGACACCTTTCCCTGTGACAGGAGTGCAACTGCCTACACAGCTATTGACAGTTTTCAAAGCCTGTGAAATCGGTCATGGGGATAAAGGACAGAAATGCTTCTAGATGCAGCACTTTTCTGCTGATTTCAGGATCGTCCTACAAAGTAATATGACCAGCACTGCCAATCCAGCCCTTGCATGTTCCCTTCTTCTTGAGAACTCGCCTTTCTTCAAAAAAGAACAGTATCTGTCACAGACAACTAATCCCTACTGCTTGCTCTCAGGGGGTCCTTTCATGTGGCAAGAAAAGACCAGAGCATAGCTGAGTGAAAGTGGGCTGATGTTCTAATTTTGTTCTTCTAATTTCCTTTTGTTTTACAATCTGTTTAGGATTAGAAATGTACTTAGGAGATGCAATTCTCCTGAAATGGAGTTTCTGTCAAAAAAAACCCAAAAATGTCATGACAAGGAACAATCTTAAAAAGTTTAAAACTTCTTGTTTCAGCAGTCTTTAATGAAATAGTGTTTTAAAAAAAGAGCCCATGAAATTGCTTTGTTTTGACATTTGCCAAATGAAACTTTTGGACCTTTTATCACAAAATGGCATTTTTCATTTCAAAAGTGAACTAACTAGAAGGAAACAAAGTTTAACAAGAGAACTAAACGCTGGAGAATTTAGCATACATTTCATTTTGTGTTGAATAGTTTAGTCTGAATTACCCTATCAAGAAACTCAAAATAATTTACTGTAATCAGAATGGCATCTTCCTGATTTGTCAACAGAACAACAACAAAAAAAATCGCTTGCACACATCATCTTTAAGCTGAGGACAAAATAAACATCAAAATAAACATTTTTAATTTGAATTGCGGCAGCAGCAGGACATGGCAGCATAGCAAAAAAGCTGCCTAAGATGCTTCTAATTTCTGTGGTGAGTGGGAGCAGGTCAGTTGCAAAAACACAACAACAGCTTACCCAGTCCCATAGCTTTTGGTGATGTGAGATCTATAGTTGCAGATAGTAAAGCGAACAGTAAAAAAAACTAGTCTACAACTAAATTTCTGAGCCAAGAGGCACTACCTATAGCCACCAAACCTTTTTAGCTGTATTCTTCTTCCAGCGAAACACAGCCCTAAGAACTTTAATTTTGTTGCTGAAGCCCTGCGTTACTGACCTGGTCGCCTCAGATTCCTTGGAGTTCTTGCCACATGCTCCTCAGTGCTGTGACTGCTGCATGTGCAATGAGCCTGGGGGCTAAAAATACCCATTACAAATGCTACTGCATAGCAGCAACATTTTTTTCTCTGTATGAAATCCCTCCATGTGGATTGTGTTACCATCCCACCTCAGCAAGCACATGCCGTCTGGGATTAACTGGCCCATGATACTCAGTCCTGGCCGGGACCAGTGCAAACCCAATTCTGCTCACACTCCAGAGCTCCCCTTGAGGGCATTTGGGAGTCTCAGATGTGCTCTTCTCAGGTGCTTCTTCTGGGGATTGTTCCTCACAGGAGTAGGCATCTATTTTATGTCCCCTCTTCAGGTATAGTCCAGATTTGGCAAGAGGGAGCCATAAGTGTGCCCCTTCCCTGTCCCCATAGTGACTTTCCCTTCAGGCTCCCTGGCATTTGAGCTCTGCTGTGGTTCCCCTGCTTAGTGCTGTCACATAAACTTTCATGTGAGGACTTTCCTCCTTCTTTACTTTGGAAGACTTTCACAACTTTGAAGGGATGGGGAGGGGACTCAGTGCAGCCTCTGCCAGAAGTATGTAGATAGAGCAGGGGACAAGTGTGTAGGAAACTTAACTCTGTGTAGGTTATCCCATCCAGACACTATGTCACTCCAGACACCTTGTCACACTTTGTCACTCCTTACCCTGTAAATCTAGTGCAGTCTTACCAGCATGAGTAGAGGTTCCTTTTTTATCTGTGCATGAGGTCAACATTTGCAATGTAATCTTGTCCTTGTGTGTGTGTGTATATGTACAAAAGTAGCCATACATATGCCTATAAACTAATGAAGTTCAGCACTCTGTGAAATTAGGAACATACATGTCACTGTAGTAGCTTTAAAAAAAATAGTGATGCAAGGCTTAGCCCTTTCAGGCTATCCTTTCTTGTTGCTACAGTTTCTGCAAACAGGGTGGCAAGAGGGACTGGGTGACAAGAAGTTTGAGATGAGGTATGGGGCTCTTCAGCCTTGGCTGGCTGGTTGAGGTGTGACTCCATCCAGCAATGCCTGTAGCTTTCTCCCATCAAGAACAGTTTGTTATTTGTGTTATTTCTTCTGGACAGAGACCCCTCACAAACTGTCAGACCCTTCATTATGAGCTGAATGAAGTTGAAGTTCCCTTCAGAAAAAAGTTTGTGAATAGAATACAGGAAAGATGGTACTTCTTTCTTTCTTGTGCTTCAGGGCCAAGGTGCACTGGTACCAAGGGCATGGCTGCACTTCCCCTGCCCTGTGCAATGAAGGTTTTGGGATCCTGGATATATTTGCAGCACGTTTCATGCACACTGGGTGTATAAAAGAGCAGTTTATTACAGCAAAAGCTCTGCTGCTAGCATGGTGCCCACAGTGAACTCACAAGGATGGCTGGATTATTAAGGGATGTAAAAAGAGCCTTTTAGAAGTGTCACTCCTACACACTGGGGTGCAGCAGGAGGCGCACAGCGGCAGTCTGTGTGTCTCTCACAGCAGGGACTGTTGGCACAATGGCTTCTGTTTTTGCTGCCTGTTCAGTATTATTTGTTTTATGTTCATACTGTCAATGCACTTAAAGAGATTATATATTTTTCCCATGGCATAAACAAAATGACTTGCATTTTGCAAGGAGAGTAATGGTAATGAGAACTCAGGCTTCAAGGGGAAATGATAGTAAGGTTGACAGCAAGGAGAAATAAATCTTGTACATTCAACTTAGTCTGAGCTGTCATTTCCTTAAATAAATTAATAAAGTCAAGTCCCCATGTTCTTACCTTATGAGGATGGAGAGAAGAGGGAATGAGCTGTGACCTTGTAGCAGGCTGTGTTTTTAGTAGGTGATCTCTTACCATTAGCTCGAAACAAACTTCAAGCAAGACATGAGTTTGGTGGTTCTCCTCAGGCTGATGTCAAACCTTTGCCCTCCCCCTTCCATCTACTACCTTGCAGCAGCCCAGAGCTAGACATGATTACAGAGACAGAGGATGATGTAAGGACTCTTCTGAAACCAGCTGGGCTTAACAGGTCACTTTGGAAACATCTCCAGCCCTTCTCCCCCACCCGCTGTCACCTGTCCCACCCCCTGCAGAAGTGTGTAGCCATGAGCTAGACTGAAATGGGGAAGGGGAGTCATGCTATTAATAATGCTAAATCACTGTTCCCTGCAAGATGCTGAACATTTCTTTGTCCTTTGTTCCCAGAGGACAACATACTGTATGTTGCAGCCATTTGTTGGTTTGGGTTTTTTTTCCCTACCCAAATACAGAACAGTGGCAGCTGAGCCGCTGCATAAGAATAGCATTAAAATGTGTAATGCACCATAAATAAACAGAAATAGACAGCCAGGAAGCTGTGGTAATCACTGCTTTGATGTAGCATGAATTATGATGTGTGTGTATATATGTGAGCGAGTGTGCGGGGGCGGGGTTTCAGGGTTTCATGTTTCTGGCTGCGCTTGTTTTGACTCAGCTGCTGTTGCTCTGGGAAGAGAGCGAACCCAGCCTGTCACTTACCTATCTCCACCTTCGCACTGACAGCTGTGCATATCCCTTGACTCAGAGGAAAGGGATCTCATCCTCCACTGCCTGTTCCCTTGGAGTCCCTCCCTCCGCCTCTTCCCTGTCCCCTTTGCCCCGGTAGCAGGGCAGAAGGGGTAATCCTGGCTGTCTCCCAGGACCGGGTCACTCCTCGTGCAGCCTAGAGAGGATCCTCTTACATCCTGGGCTTCAACATCACCTTCCAGGAGTAGCTGATTTATGTTTCTTGGGTCTACGTTAGGCTGCTGGGCTTTTTTTCTTGCTGATTTCCTGCTGCTACTGGGATAGTGAAAAAGGCAATGGTTGTGTTAGCACAGACAGGTGAGATTATTAACAACTCGGTGTCATGCTTCCCTCAAGACACCGAAATTAAAAGGGTAGCTGTTGCAGTCTAGTGCTCTGAGATCAGTAAGATACACACAGTAGGTGGAAAGAGAGGAAAGCCAGCAGAAAAAAACGCAGCACGGGTGTCTCCTTGTTGATTATCTCCTATCAGCTTCCGCTGCTTGTTTGGAATTATCTCCTGCCCATCCCTGCTACAGCAGCAAGACAGCTTATTAAAACAGCCTAGTTTTCTTTTTTTGTGCTCTTTGCATTAATTTTTTACCTGTAGCCAATAGCCTCCCTCTGAAAAACTTGTTTGGTCTGAATAGCCACAAATGAGTCTAACAGCGCTTAAGTGCCGCTCGGGTTCAATGGATTCTCTGACCTTATGATAATTTAGGAGTCACAGGGCACCAATAAATGCCAAAAGCTGTCTGCCAGTCTGTAACTAGCTGCGGTGCTCAGCCAGCCTGCGAGGCCAATTAATGAGCCTTGAGCAGCGCAGTCCCTCCAGCCCCGCGTCCATCCGCGCCCTCTCGCGGCTCCCGGCCGGAGCGCGCCCGCGCCCGCCCCGCGCATCATCCCGCCCTCCCGGCTCAGCTCCGCTCCCTGGGCTCCGCCCTGCACTGAAAACATCCACTACAGGGTTCATTCTTCTCACACAGGAAGGGCCGTTTCTTAGCTGGGGTGAGGCAGGGAAAGCGCAGGCCTTGGCTCTGCTGAAAAGCAGTGGTCTCGAGAAGGGAAAAGGTTTAAGAACCCAGAAAACCGGGAGCACTTAAATACCTAAAAATTTTTCAGCCGAGTCAGTCAAGTCTGACCGACTTAGATAGTCCTAATGAACTGCTGAGCATGGGCAAAGTTTTTTTGCAATGCTGATATACTGATGTAACCAAAGACCGTGCAAAATCTATCTGAGTGAAGGAGTGGTTTTTAGCTAGATAGTTTCAGTGGGAATTTGATGTCTAAATATGTCTGAGCATCAAGGGATGTATTTTTCTCATTTTTGTCACTTAATTCAGTCGCACTTTATTTTATTATCATTTTAGTGAAGAGTAAAGGTTGTACATTGAAGTCTTTCTACATATGGGGACTGCAATACATAAAAGCAAGAGGCAGCCCTGCGATTTTTCTCTGAGGAATAAAGGTGCACCTTGGTGGAGCTGAGTTAATGCTGTAACTAATCTCTCCCTGACTCAGCAAGGAACTCAGCAAGGATGTGCTTAACTTTATTCGCAAACTTCAAGAAGTTTGTGAAACAGATGAAGCCTTGTTGCTGTGTGGCATAGCTGCACACTAATGGATGCATTAAAAAATGCTGTCACAGCGCACCTATATTGCCACACATGGTAATTAGTCAAATTGCAAGACAATTATCATTCCAGTGCTGAGATTGCTGACTTGCACTTGCTTCACAAATGCTGGAAACACCTTCCTCATTCAGAGCTAGCAGGCCTAATTCTGTATTATGTTGTAGCTCCATTGCCCTCCAGCAACACAAAAGGCCTGAAGAGGCTAGAAATAGCCTCTGGAGAGCAATCTCTGACATAAGATGTTCATCCCAGCCCATCTGTTGGCACACCACAGCTCCTCAACACTAGCTCGCTCCAACTGTCTCACAAACCTCTGCCTGGGGCCCTTGTTGGGAAGGGGCCATGAGTTTGACACGTACAAGCAGAGAGCACTCCCTAGCAGTAGCTCAAAAGCAGCTTATGGTCCTAGGGACTAAATTAAACTCAGTTCAGGAGACAATAATAATTCAAGAAGAGCCCCTTCCCTCACTCCTGTCTGCCAAATAGCATCTCCTCCTCCCCTTCTGTTCACTGGCTGTCTCCCGGGAGATCCTTGCTAGCCCTTCCTCCTGCAGAGAAGTTGAGTGGGAGCAGGGGGACAGTACTGGACAAGGCAAGGAGCCACTGATGGTGTATTTTGGAGATGGTGGTAAGCAGGAGAGGGAAGGGAAAAGCAGGCTGTGTCTCCTTCATCTCAGTGGCAGGATGAACCCTGGGAAGCCCATGGTGAGCCAGCCCGTTTTTGCAGGCAGCACAGTAAAGTGGAATGTCTCTGCCTTCATTCCAATGTGCCAGCTCACAGTGTATGGGCAGGGGGTTTTGTGCAAGTGGTGGGACTCCTTGCGTTTTAGAGCCAATAACCACTCCCTGCCTTTTGCTCAGGACAGAAATGCTCTCCTGTCTGGTCTTTCAGGGTGCCTGTGGCTCTGACCTCCAGTGGGAATGGAGCTGTTGATTCTCTCCCACCATCAGGCCGTGATGGCCCTGGGCTTTCCAGCACTGTTGCTGAAGTGCAGAGCAGAAGGTTGCCCCACTGTCCACCCGCCATGCACCAATAGTTCAGACTCTGGGTGCCCACTTCTTCTCTTCCTTCACTTGGATGGTGATCTCAGCATAAATCCTACTTCTGTTATGCACAACATTTTCAAAAGAAGAATTACGTAAGCATGAGAAATAGCCACTGCCCTTGATTTTAGATTGCTTTTCACTCGTTATAAAGATAGGACTTTATAAACTAACAATACAAAATAGTTTCTCCTAAGTCATATCTTTTTTTTTATTAGCTTTACAGGCTCAAACCACCCAAGAAGAACAAGAGGGTTTTTAATGCTCTTTCTTGATCAGAGGAAAAGATGAACATAAGGGGATTCTGCAATGCAGGAGTTATTTGACAATGCAAGCCTGATATAATAAATTATTCTGCTAATTTCTGTAAGTATGTAAAGCATATGTAAACCAGCCCAAATGTCAGTATATTCAGCCTTCTCAGAGTTTTTAATTTATTTTGCATTGCAGAAGAAAAATACATTTTTTTAAATGAAAAATTATTGGCACTTCTGTTCTCACCAGCTGAAATTAATGGAAAGTTTGTCATTGTCTTAAATGAAATGAGAATCACACTCTTTGCAGTCCTGCTTAGTGTCATAAAGTTGTCAAGCTGCCAGTTTCCTCTTGGCATGTTAATTGCCTTTTTTTATGATATTTAAAGCAGATAAATTATTTGTATAGTGATTTATTCTATTTTGCAATTAATTACATTCATTGAAATATGTTTTATCTTACACTGGGGTTTTATTTTATAGGGTGAGGCCATTATATTTCCATTTTTTGTGGTATTTGAGAGCTTTCTATTTGCCCAAAAGATGTAAGTATGGCAGTTAATGACTGGATGCAAATTCAGTGTTCTGCTTTCAGACAGTTTATGACATTCAGTCAGTGTCTTTGCTGAGTAGAGGTTTACATTTTAAGGCTTTTTTTTTAAATCTTCTGACATATTATTGCTAGGATTTCTGACAAATCCAATATTTTTACACTCCACATCTTTTGTTCTTATTTGCTGTGGGTTTTTTTTTCCATTTTCAAGGAATAACAAGAATGAAATGTGTATATAAACCACGATACATCATAAAACACATCACATTTGCTTGAAGATACTGCTAGCATGAAAATATTAGTAGTTATAAATCCATCTCCAAGAGAAATGATTATATTTCTCTACATTCAACCAGCTGTTCATTAAATGGAAAGACACTTTTTCTAAATTGTCTAAATTTTAAGGTCATGTGTAATGGCTTTGAAGGAGCATTCTTCCAGTTGTTAAACTAGCTCTCAGCATAAAGTCTTTTCTACTGTTTATGTGCATGCAGATGAAATTTGTATTCACAGGGACAACTAAACCAAGGCTTATATTCTTTTTCCCCTGAAAATCTACTCTCTCACCTTTTAGATGCTTCTGCTTTTGAGGTGTGGAAGCGCATGTGAATCACAGAAACTGAAAAAGCAGCCAAAACTGCAGATTTCTGGTATTTCTCTGTCCTTCATATTTTGCAGTGCTCATTGTGCTCCGGAATGTGACAGAAGTTTGGCCATTCGTACTGTGACCATCTGAATCTAGGAAAGCTAGAAAACATGAAAAATACTACGTGCTACCCCTTGAATAACTGGTTATAAGGTATGGAGTGGAATAGAGCATTACATTGTGGGGGAGCTTTATGAGAGTTTCCAGGGGTTGGAGTGACTGACCTTAGAATTATATCAATATCATTGGCATTGCAATCCTGTTCAAAGGCTCCACTGGGCTAAGAGCTGTGCCTCTACCAAACCAAAGGCAGCTCAACCTGGTATAACTGAAGGCACTTATGCTGATGCAGGTGACACAAATGCAAAAACACTCCTAGTTCTGGCTGTCAGTAGCCTGTCTATAATCAATCTAGTGTCTGGGTTTTATTGCCTTAAACAATGTGGGAGCTTTTGTGATGTTTTTATAATAAATATTATTAAATGACTACCCCCAAAAGTCAGATTAACATTTATTCACGAATGCTCTTTTATCTATTAGTTTTTAAATGAACACATAAATTATTAGATAAGCTTGTTAACAACTCTGAAATAAAATTAATTTTTTGATTGTTACTCAGCAGTAGTTTCAGGCCTGCAAAATAGCTGCAGTTTTAGTTGCTGACCATCACAGTGCCTTAAATAAGTAATTTCCACAAGTTCCATGGAACAGCTCATACATGTTTTTATTTAATGTTAATATTTTATATTATTCTGATGGTAACACTTGCTCTTCTGTCATAAAACAACTTCTCCTAGACACCAGACTCCTGGGAAAATTGTAAAGAAAAACAGAAAAAAGAAATCACTATAAAGCACTCACTCATCAGCCCTGTGTCATAGGATTAAAATTCAGAGATGATAATAAAATTTGTATAAAAATTCTTTTCTCCAAGCTTTGTCAGGCAGAAATAGTAATTTCTATATAATAAAGCAAGGTTAGTCACGTGACAGCAACTGATGTTTGAATATTGTAGCAAATGGATGATCTCTGAGTTGTAGATATTAAAGGTCAGTCATTCAAATACCAGTTATTTTATTTGACTCACATAATTAGTGGTATTTACTACCTATTTCAACTGAGTGGTAAATGTTTATTTACTTTTGCATCACGTCCCCAAAACAGCACAAAACAGTCTCAACACACTGATGTGTCTAGCAGCAGAAAACACCCACATTGAAATCAGAGGTGTCATTGCAGCAAGGACAGGGACACCTCTGGTGGGGTTAGCCTGGCTGCCTCTAGAAGGATGCTCTGAATATGGTCCTTAGTGCATAACAGCTTCCTCTGCGTGTACTTGTCATTTCTAGGCAGATCTGTCCGATTTATCCTGAATTCCCAATGCCACAGTGTGCTGCTGCCTCTGCCTGAGCTGGTTTCTTCAGGTCTAGTGCAAGTATGCTTGTGCCTGCTGACGTTGTGACTCTTGCCTCCATCAACATGCCCGTGGAAACAGAGATGCACCAATCCTCCCTTTTTAAAATGCTTGTGCAAGATTTGCAGAATTTGTGCAGTGGAGACCACTGATGAAAGAAGTTTTCTGTTAATGGAGAGAGGAAATAAAAGCATGAATGCAAGTACAGAACCCCAGCCTCACCTGTGCTCTGGGGAGCTCAGTGACTTACCCACTGACAACGTGATTGTGCAGATCCTTGATTGTGAAGACAGTTCAATAGCTTCAAATGAGACTGCTTGCATAGAGGGTGGGATTTTCCTGATACACACAGATTGGGAATTGAACGGGATCCAAAGTCACATAAGATAGATACAGTCATATGTCCAGTGGATGAAATGGTGTGAACTCAGCTGCTGCTTTTGGCTGGTGGGAACTTGCTATGAGGATGGAAGGGCCAGGCACAGAAATAACCTTTTCTTTATAAAAATGATTATTTATTATTCATTGGTTTTTTTTTTATTTTATTACCAGTAGCATGTAAGGTGAAATAAACGACTCATAAAGCTCATCTTCCCTTATCTCTCCAATTCTTTCTTGGGCTCACTGGAGATATAATTTATGCCTGTTTCTCCATTTACTGCAATTGCCCTTTATCAGAATTCAGGCTATACTTTGCTGGCTGATTCTGATAGCTGGAAGTAATGCAAAGAGGATGTTTTTAAAGTAGATTATTACGGGGAAAAGAAAGATTTTCTATCACCATGATGGTGTTTGCAAAGGGGATCTAAATTTTCTTTCAAACAATACTCCAACTGCTTAATCCTCTCACCTGTATGAATATTTATAAATACAAGAATCCAAGTTACCTTTCCTGTCGCCCCAAAACCAAATATATTGATAAGGCAATATAAAATAAAAAAACAGTTTTGACTTGAGAATTTCTCCCCTTAGTAGAGAAGCAGATATGAAAATAACTTAAATAATAAGCTGAATAAACTCAATAAGCTTCAATGTCAGGGTCATATCTATGCCTGGTGCTAGAGGAGGGGTAGTATTTAAGGGTGACAGATAAACATTCTGTTTTCCTCTGGTCTTAAAAATCTATGAAATCAGATCTCTCAACTCTGGAAAAGTGCAGCCCTTTTCTCCGAGGCAGACAGAGCTACAGAAAAGAATCTCAGACCAAGTCCTTTCAGGGCACATTGAAGGGCCTCAAGGGCACTGTGGTAACACCATGGTGGCTCAATCAATGAGACTACTGCTAATGTGTTACTTGCAGAGTTCAAAGTGGCCTTTGAAGGCGGCACAATGAGAAGCAGTCCTGAGTATTTTGTGAAACGTTCCTTCCCCAGCTGCTGCTGGCAGGAGTCCTATGGGTTGGGAACTGGTCTGACTATGAAGCTACAAATGAGCAGCTGCCCATGCGCGTGTTTGCATTTACTGAATTTTGCATCTGAATTTGTTGCTCTGAAAAATATGGAGATGCATCCAAAGTTCAACCTCCCAGCCCAGGATAAAGAGGGAAGTCAGTGTGGTGCAGGCAGATGTGACCAGCCACATGCTGGGCAGGAGAGGCTGTGTGGCTCCTGTCCCAAGCTCTGCACCAAGAGCAAGGACCTCTGGACAGAAATAGTACTGGCCATCTCCTTCCCCCTGGCAGGGCACCAGTTTGCAGACATTATCCCCAAGCAACAGGACATGAGCTAAGCCAGATGAAATTTGGCCAGTTCAGGTGATAAAGCACTTTGCTGCTGCAGAGCTCATTATGAACCTCACAGCCCTTTCTGGACCTAGGAGATAAACAAGGGAATTCATTAAATGCATTGGCTTATTAAGAGTGACTGACTTACCTGCAAGATTTAGTCTACTTCATTTGTTGCTCATCATGGGTAATTGTAGATGATGAAGGATATGAGGGCTATCAATTTCCCAGATATTGGGTAAACACCACTGTCCTTGTGTCTTGTCCTAATTATTTAGATTTGTAAGTTCTGATTTACAATGACATAAAATATTTTAACATTTTTTTCTTTCTTTTTTTTTTTTCTTAACTGGATTGTCAAAGACACAGGAAAGCAATTTTGTTTCCAAGAAAAATTCCAACACAGCAAATTTCAAATCTTAATTCACTTCCAGTAACAGAAAGGTCTCTGGAGCTTGAAGTATAAATCCAAGAGTCAATAAATAGCTAGTTGTTGGAGCAACTAACCCAAAACCCCAAAAGGAGGAAAAAAAAATTCTCAGAGCAGTGAATGGGTGCTGAGTCAAGCTGTGAGTAATTACATAATCTGAGCAGGACCAAAAATATGAAAAAAAATTTAATGATTATCATGTTAAAGCTATGAAAATGGAGAACAACATGAAAGTGAAGAGAAATAGTTAAAAGCACTGGGAAAAATAATTAAATGCTTAAAAGGCAGCATGTTTAAACAACAGAATAGAGAAGGCTATTAGAAGTAAAATACTCATCCATTTGAATGTGGAAATTCTGTCCAAACGAGGCAAATAAAAGACAAGTTAAACTCATCCTGTTGAACATAGAACTCTAATGAGGCAAGCCAAAAAAAGATTTTGAAGAGCAACTTCCTACAGGCATAAAAGTGACTAATAAGAAGTTTCTCAGAAACAGGAAGCCTTTTGGAAAGTCAATGGGCTGAGAGATGATTAAGGTGCAAATAGGATACTGCAGGAAGCAGCGCTACGGTGAGAAAGCGAAATGAATTATTTGCATCAATGTTCTCTTCAGAAGAGGTCAGGAAGGTTTCCACACCTGAGCCATCCTTTACAGGTTCAAGCCTGAAGAGCACTCAGAAATCAAACTGTCAACAGAGGAGATTTTCACAGCAATTCAATAAAATGAACAGTAGCAAATCTCAAGGACCAGGTAGCATTAAACCAAGCATTCTAAAGGAGCTAAAATATGAGACTGCTAAACTACTAATTTCTGAAATCACTCTTGAAAGCAGAGAAATAGAAAGTTGCAAATGTGATGCTATTTAAAAAAAAAGTTTAAGGAGCAGAACAGAAAAACTACTGACCAGTAAAATTGATTTCTGTACCAGACAAATTGGTAGAGATCATAGAAAATAAAATTGGTAAACACATAATTTTGTAGAGAGCAAACATGCCTCACAAATCCATTATCATCCTTTGGAGGAGTTAATGAGAAACAGACTAAGGGCGTGCTGCCTGATATACAGTGGACCTGGGTTTTCACAAAGTGACTCACATCACCAAAGGTCCTTAAAGGAATTAAACAGTCATGGGATAAAAAAGAGGTCCCCCACATGGTTTAATGCATGACTTAAAGAAAAGAAACAAAGATTAAGGATAAACTGCTGTCCTCACAAAGTGGAGAAGTGGGGCCCAATTAAGTCCCACAGGGCCCATGCTGTTCTGATTTAGATTTGACACAGGAATGGGGATGAAGCCAGACTATGCTCCAACTTTCTAGCTTTCAACTGTTTTCTTTGACCAGGAATGTAATTTAATTTGAGTACAGACTGAACATGTTGGTGCATAGCCCTTTATGACCAGGAGACCATTGCCAGGTTTGTTGTTGGGGGTTGGCAAGCAGGCTTGCAGAGAAAGGAAGAAACTCTTTCTTTCTTAGGTTAGAAACTGCAGTGATGGCAGGCATTAGGGAATATGTTGTGTATGTCTTGGACTTCACAGAGCTGGCAGATATTCCTCCTGTGTATGTCAAGCAAATTAAATGCTAATATTGACCCACCACCAGCAAAGATACTCGTTGACTGAGGATGGGAGAAAAGAAATGATTTGTCAGTCTATAGACCAAGATGTCAGAATTATGATACTACAAGAAGCAACTTTTTATCATTGAAACATCAGATTTTCACAAATTGTTACACTTAAGCAGTTTTATTATTCTCTTCTATTAATCAGAGCTCTCTGTATGTTAAATTTCACTATCTGAGAAATCAAGGTAATATTTTACTGCAGGTATATGGAGATAATTGATTGTCAAAAGCTAAGTGGTTCCAAGTAAAAATTATTTTCTCTGCTTTAATTAGTGAGCCTTTTCAGACACTCTGAATCCTTAAGCCGTTAGAACCTTAGGGTAAAAACAACCTTTGTATTGGCAGATACACATCTGTGTTCTTTTTTGATATTAAATAACTGCAACATTTCTCCTTTAGAGATGTTATGGTCCCTTTAAATGAGATGCTGTTTCAAAACTTATCTTTCAGATAAACTGCACTATAACTGTTGCATACAATGATCATAACTCTGAACTACGAATCTATTCACAAAGTGCATTGGTGATACTTAGGGTTATATTTCTAAGCCTTTTGCTTGCATAACGGCTGTTTTGGGGCACACTAGTTAGTGTGGTTGTGTAATTTTTACTTCCAAGTAACATAACAGCCTAACAGCAAGTCTCTTGTGTAAGAAATGCCCATATCTCACTTTCAGTGGAGCCATGAGTAAAGAACAGGTAAATAAACCTTTGTATGGTTTGGTATAGCTTGCATACATATCCACTCCCATATCTTCATACATACTGCACATCGTGGGCAGTGGGGCAGGGTGCAGGGTATGTGCCAGGTATATGGCAGGTTCTACATGTGTGCATTGTGTAATCTATGGGGGAAAATAATGATTTACAGACAGGAAATTAGTGACACTCCCAAGAAACCACAGCACAACACTGTCACAATAGCTGTAAAAATCTACTTTCCCACTCTTACCATGACAGTGAAGTTAGTGAAATTGAGGAATTTAATTAGATTGTCTGCTTGTGCTGTTTGGCACTGCCTCGTGCCCTGCTATCAAATTGCTCCAAGCTGTGATTAGAGCAAATCAGTTCACATCAACTGACGTGAACAGTGCAATGACAGTTTACACCATTGAAATGTGGAGTTAATGTGCAAGGCAATGCCAGTCTGATCTGACAGTGGTTCATAGTGATGGTGAGCAGCTATCAGCAAGGACACAAGTGCATGGAGACCAAAAGACCAGAACATCCAACATATTCTTCTTTTACTTACCCTCCTTTTGTACTGATTCAATGAAATCGCTTGCATTTGCAAGGATACCAGGAAAAAATTAGGTCAAGTAACACAATATTGTCCCTGAAGTACTTGCATTGAAATGGGTAGAATGATACCCACTTCTTTCTTTCAGGGCTAAATTCAGCCTATTATTATTTCTGATCCATTTTGCATAAAATGAATTAATCAGTTGACAGGTTTAGAGTAGGAAGAGATTAAAAAAAACCCAAACTGAATCTGTTTCATGATGTTCCCAAATTTGCTTTAGGCTGAAACAAACTTCTGTGAAATCTCTTTCTGTCTTTTCCTTGTTTGCATAGTCATCCATAGATACCTGTTGTCAATTACTGTTTATAATATGATGCTGGAAGAGCTGAACTTTGGGTTGAGCTGTTAAGTCCATTCCTACATGTATGGTGAAAGGCCAACACCTTCCCCCCACATATAATTTCTTCATCAAGACTAGGATACTAAAACCATATAGCTTCATGCAATTCTGCTTATCTTTCTGGGAGTTTAGGGATCTACAAAATGACTAAAGCGAACAGCTGCCTGAACTGATATAACATGGCTGAATTTTTCGCCATAATTTTTCTCTTAGTATATTTATTAATTCCTGTTCCAGCAAGACTACAAATGAAGCTCAGCTGACCAGCGGAAAGTAAGAATAAGCACTGAGTTTGTATCTAGGGAACAGAAAATTTCTTCTGCTTGGACAATGCTCTTACTATTTGTAGGATGAGGTGAACAGATAGTAAGTACAAATCTTTGTTAATGTAACCATAAAGTTTTACAGCTAAAATTGAAAAGGTCAAGCAGTGCAAAAATCAAGGTCTCTAGCAATCTTTAACTTGGCTTCATTCCACAGCTGGAGTATTTTCTTTTCTATTTTACGTTGTTAAATGTGTCATGTAATGTATTCCTCTTTGACGCTAAATGTGTATGATAAGTATACAGGACATGAATTGTGGTAGAAGTAACTGTTGCCATGGGAACTTTAACTTTTGCATATGCCAAGTTTGAATCTGTAATAGTGAAATCATAAGACTACCAGCTCCATGCTCCCACATCTGATCTGCAGCAGGTCCCTGCACCAGGGTGGGGAAACATTGGACTGTTCTTCTGCCTCTCTTTTTCAGAGAGTCCTCTGAATTTCTTCCTGTTTCTGTCCACTTACAAGTGAGCCTCTAGAGGCTTGCAAGCAGGGTCAGATCTGATCTATGTTGCCTTGTTCAATCAGTTCATTAACACATGTTTAGCAATACATACCAGTTCTTTGGCAATTCCAGATGCATTTTCCCTTAGCCTCTCACAGCTACAGTTATGGACCTATTTTATGTTGTGAAGAGCCAGGGTATTTATTGTATGACAGCTTCTACTGGACCCAGCCAGAACTTGGAACCCTGCTCCAGGGGCCTGAACAAAGTTATTTGTTCCTTAAGCATTTATGCCCTGAGTTTCCTAGAGAAATACATTGCACAGAAACATTCTTCCTTTAGGCCCTTTCCCTAACCTAGTCCTAAAACAGGAATTGCTGTCTTGCTAAAATTCTGATGCAGCAGTGTTTATTTACTCACAGATAGACCTCAAACCCTGAAATATCAAAAGCATGAAATAGATGTGCAGGGTAAAACATATTTGTAGATAACAAAACTGTTAATTTAGTCAGTCTCCAAAGACATTTGTCACCTTGTGGGGATTTTTTCCAATATCCTGTATTTTTTTCCTTCCTGTGGCCCAGAATCTCTGGCTGAAATATGGCTCCTGAGGGATCTCAGTTCGTAGAGGGAGAAGCCCAAACTCTGTCCATTGCATAGTTCTGTGGGCCTTTTCTGACAGGAGAACCGAACAGAAGTGATATAGGAATACATTTTCCTGGGGAAATGCCAAGCTACTGTTCAGACGTTTTGATACAGGCTGGTGAGCTGACCTGGATGGCTCCACAACCTCTGTGTGTATGGACCACTTTGTTCTCACCACTTTTCTGTCCAATGATTTTTCATAGCTTTAAAATCAGGAGAAAGAGGTGTGGAGGGGGGAGGTGTGGAGAGAGAGAAGGAAAGAAGGAAAAAAAAAAAGGAAAGAAGGTCTGTCTCTTCTCCACAATACACACAATTCTCAAAGGACAGTGACAGTCAACAGAAATTGAAAGGTAGTTTCCCAAGCAGTAACATTGTGTGCCATCACTTGATGAACAAAGAGTTTATTTTTTCCCTCTTGGGATGATCACCCACGCCAAATATTCTGGCACGTTCTTGAGCCTGCTATCCAAATAATATTCACTTACTAACAAACATTTGTCTGTGGGTAATGCTCTAAGTTATACTGCTGGGGTTTGCAGGGCATGAGAATTTTCGGTGTTGCAAAGAGCATAAAAGGCCACCTCCTCTCTCTGCAGGCAAGCAGAGACTCTGCATTCTCTTCATGTAGGCTCTTCTTTGTCTTTAATCCAGAGATTGTCTTAGATCCAAGTCAACCAAACAAAAGCTGATTATCTCACCTTTAAATAGTGGGATTATGGAGGAGAAGTTGAAACTGGGTAACTGATCTCTCACTTGAGCAGCTGAGGGGGGATAACCCTTCAGACGAAACAAATTTGAAGAAAGAAGGGGAAAAAAATTTCCAAGTTGAAGATTAATGCAGAGCCATAGCTCCAAGCATCACGCCTGACATTTGACTCATCATTCATTTATTTGTATCTGTATGAATAGGGAGCACAAATAAATAGCAATTTCAATTTGTTCAGCAGTGGAAAATCTGCTTTTCCTCTGAAAAGTCCACCATAAGGGAAACTTTCTTGAGAAGCATTAAAAAGAAGAAAAATGCCAGTGTCAGCATTGACATCTTTATCTTTTCTCTTCCTACAGCCGCACAACAAATGTTTTGGGTTTTTTGTTATCAACATATATTTCCTCTTACTTATTGTGAATGTCTTGAAGCTTAAATGGGCTGCAATTACATTCTTAAAAATACCCTCCCTCGAACAGCTCTTTTCTAGGAATACTGTAGAGCAGGTCCCAAGTTGGTACAAAGAAATGCTGAGCAGAAATCAGATATTACATCTGTGCAAAGGTAATTTTAAGCAACCCTTTAATTTTCCCTGTCCTTTTTTACTTATGCAGGTATCCTGAAAAATATTTTTCATCCTCACCAGTAAAACACAAGGTGAAAATGCTGATGTTAGCCTGGGCTTCCTGAAGGAGATTTGGTGGCTCCTGGGTTTCCTTGGGGCACAGTAACACATAGCCTTTCCCTCTGTCTGACCACAGTGTCTCTCCACAGTCTGGGTTGGAGGAGTTTTGGAGTTATCTCAACATTAGTGTGCTCACAAAGGGTTTTCCTACGTGGGTACAAGCTCCCTGAGTTGCCATGTTGCTTCAGGCTAGCAGAGAGATGGAAGCCAGTTTTTGCCTTCAAAATAGACTAAAACTGAAGGCAGTTTTCTGAAATGACCACACTAGCACTGTTTTGACTCTGAAATGGGTATATTGTTGAAGATTATATGGATCAAGAGTCCTGGAAGTAAGATAAACTGGATTCTACAGGAGCTTTTTTCCGTTCTCTAAACGACAAAATTTAATACTTGGAACTGTAACTGCTGAAGACACATTTTTCACTAGATCAACATATATTGAAATGGACCTGATTCTGCTTTAAGCAGGTGCAGTTTCAAGGAGATGATCCTGAATTATACTCAGGTAACTGAGAGGAAAATCAATTCTATTATATCCATAAGAGTGCTTGTATTTTAAAAAGGCTAGAGTTTTAAGCTGTCGTTTCAACCGAGGCAAATAGATTTTCTTGTCACACATCCTCAGAGTCCATGACAGCTCAGAGCTCTTTTAGATGGATTTTTGAGTTGGAGTAGGATAGGAACAAGCTATGAAAACACCACAGAGTGTCTTTCTAGTGTTTCACCTTTTCCTCTGGTCTTCTTTATATCATCATAATCTAGATAAAACAGCAGTGCATAGCATGAGTAGCATTTTGATGTCATTCAGGCTACCAAAGAAGTGGAAGATACAGCTTGGTTCAAAGTGCCAGATATGCACTGGCAAGGTTAATTTACAGCAAAGTCAGAAATCTGAGTAGGTTTGAATTATGCTCCTCTGTAGTGCAAAAAAAAATTGCACTATGGAAATTGATATGGCATAGTCCACACAAGAAAGAAAAAAACATTTTCATTCCACTTTGTAGATAGCATCAGAGTCTAGTATTAAGCTAAGCTAGTGAGAATATCTAACACTGGTGCTAGAATAGAAAGGTGTTTGTCTTCCCAAGTCAGCCAAATTTTACTTTTCTTAATTGTTATGGAGAAGTACAGATTTATGCCTGAACCAATAAAAGCAGGATGAACTCCTTTTCAGCATGCAAGAAGAGAAGAGCTACAGATCACTCTGCAAAGCAGAAGGAAAGAGTGCAAAGTAATTTGCACCACCAAAACACATTTCTCCCTCCAGTATGAAGCAGTGGGGAGCAGCAATCAAAATTGATTGTTCCAGTTAAAATTCTACATCATGATGTTACTGAAAAAGTAGCATTTTGAGCTCAGCTTTTCTACGACATGTCACAAAAAATATAGGCAGGAGCCTGTTAAGATTAAAGAGTTTTTTGGTGCATCATACTTTTCCTTGATTCATTGTACATCATTAAAATTTCTTTTTTTTTAGTGATGTTTTGTTCATTTCATGGACAACCCATTAAATTCAAATTACATCTTGAAGGAAGTTTACTTCATTTGGGCCTTACCATGGAAACCTCTCATATATTTGTATTTCTAATGTGGATGAACAGGTCGGGTCTTAATAGCAGCTTAGACAGGTATGATAGTCAAGATGTATCAACAGCACTACACTTTTTTTGCTTTAGCAGTCCACTTCTATCTTTTCTGTGTAGAATCTCCAAATATTTGTGTAAATATGTAAATCTGGGTGATAAAAATGATAGAAAACCTTTTTTTTTCCTCCAGCTCCTGAGCCGTAATTTTATGTTTTATTGCTGATTACGGTGACATTAAATAGTCAGTAAAACAAGTATATCTGCATCACACAGTGCATAAACAGCATTTTGGATGACTGTCTAAGTTATTTAAAATTTTTCAGTGGCATGATATTTAGAATGGAACCCTTTCTTAGAAATTCCTTTCCTTTTTTCACTTCTCAATGGCAGTGATTTTTATAAGTAAGAGGCTAGAACTATGTAAGCAAATTCATTACAATGAAGTAGAAAGTCTTTATTTGCCATTAATTTGAAAAAAAATTGTGTCACTAAGTCTCTCCCTTCATTGAAAGATAAGCATTTTGTAAAATTAAATAAAGTGCAAAGGTGAGTACTCAGTTGGAGGCTTGTGCAAATCTTGAAAGTCTTCTAAATATGATCATAACTTCTCTGACTTATGGTACCCTCATGAATCCTCCTCTTGTCCCTTCCACCCTTACCTTAGGATTTGTCTAATGCAAGTAGGACAGGAAATCTGCCCAGCTCAAAAATGAAAGCAGGTTTTGGGGTTTTTTTTTTTTTTTTTTTTTTTTGGTTTTGTTTTTTTTTTTTTTTTTACAATAGAGTTTCTAATTGGAGCTCATTCAAACCCTTGCCAGGTTTTCAGAAACCAGTGACAGAAATGGCTTCTGATTCATGGCCGTACTTTGTTACCTTTCAAAACATTTGTGCTTGTAAGCTCTACTGTTGCTGGCTACATTAGAGTTTACTACATGCAGATGGCATTGTGTAAGTTGTTGATCTTCTTCAATGTGGACAGGAGGAGTCTAGCATCTTGGAAGATGTCCACAGCATCTTGCCAGGATCATGTCCAAACCCTAGAAACAATCTTACTTCTGCTTTCACACAAACCATTGATGCTGAGCAATCTTTGTGATAACACTAGGATTTAATTTTAAGTTGCCTGTAATTTTTATTTATTGTAACGTTTTGCTGTTTGCTGAAAGTCCAGTAAGATTTTGCATTATAAAGATAAACCTTTCTCTACCATCATATGCCATTATTGTGTCAGGAAATAAAAACATTCCAAGGTTCCTTTCCAAGATACATCAAACTGTTGAACAGGACTCCACATGGACTAATTATTTAATTTGATACATAACCAAGATGTCAACTCAGCCTTAGCGAGGTCCTCTGGGAGAAAAACAGAATTGCCTGTACATATGCAAAATAGTTCTGGAGATCAGCTGCAGTAGACCCAGTAGCCATTTCAGAAGAAAAGTAAAAAGTGTTCTCATCCATAGCTAGTAGACTCCTCTAGCGAAATTATGAAAATGCATGAGTATCTGTCAGCCCAGAAGGTTGATAGACATAGCAGTTCTTCAGATAGACACTGATTTTCATTCTGATACAGGAAGTCATGCACATGTTCTCCAAACTATCTTTTAAAAAATACCTATATTATAGTCACAGATACCAGTTTTCACCTTAGCCATGGAGTAGTGCCTTAGAATCCATCTTGGTGTACCCCAAATAGCTTAGTAGCACAAATTAGGCACAATTACTGCCCTTGATTTTAATCACTATAAAAAGAGGATTCTCCACTGAACTACAGTCCTTTCCCTCATATTCATTTTGTACAAGATGCATTTCCACCTGGGAGCTGCTAGTAAGCCTGTCTTTCATAGCACAGTTAATATAGTCTCTGGAATGTGCCTGTAGTGCAGGACAACACTTTGGAAAGGGCACCTTTAATCTCTGTAGTAAGGCAGATTACCATATTCATAATATCCCTAGATTCCACCTACATGAATGATAAGACCTTTGGTCTGTTGCTTCAAAGAGAGCTTCATCAGTGCTTTTCTTGTTACATCCTCATCTGCTTCAAAATCCAGCTCTTGCGTCCACTGGCAGACCTGGATTCTCCCTTGAAACAGGCTGGGGTATTTGTACCAACCTTGATATGCTTGCAAGGAGATTGATGGTGACATCCCCATCAGAACTAGATGCTGTGGAGGGAATTCTTCTGACAGTTTCATATGCCTGAAATCTTGTCAATGTGGCCAGTAAAGAAGGAGTTTGGCTCTGCTGGGCACATTTTTGTAATATGCTGTCTGAGTGGGATTCCTGTCTCCATTCAACATCCCAAACCACAAAGGCAAAACCATAACCAACCTTCAGATCTGTAAATGTTTTGTTTAACACCATGAATAAGTAAGAGGTCTCAACACTTCCCGAACATGTGTAGGGCAAATATTTATTTTCTGGGGAAAGATGTACAGTTTATATAACAAAATTGCTTTTCTCAGTACTCAGGAAACCTTTTCACTGTTGATCATACTTCGTAAATTGTGCCTCTGAGATGAGATGCAAACATCAAACTATGTCAAGGTAAACACATGTTTAGGCACAGTTGAAAAGAGGACCAGTGTTTGGGGGAAATGGTCATTTTAAATTATGATGTGCCACTGGCACTGATCTGGGATATCACACCAGAGTCAGCCCACCTGCTCCTCAGATTCATTGGGCTGGTCCCCTTTTTCATAAAATCACAATTTGTATTCCTTCATAAGACCTTCATCTAATATACATATTTCTGTAAAATCACTGGCTCTTAGAGCCTCGGGGAAGCTTAGAAAAAATCATAATGGCTTGTTTCTTGGTCCTAGATTTTCCAAATGTGCTTAATTTCCTTTTCCAGCACCCAGAATGCACATCTTAACTTACTACTGGCTGTTAGTCAGAAACGAGCTTTGTTGAATTCAATGAGCGTTTTTACAAAATGTTAGAGATATACTAGACTGCTTTTTAATACTTATACTATGGCATAAATATTTTTGCAAGTGTACTAAAAAACAGATTGCTTCTCCCCCTCTCTGTGGCTTCAGAGAAAGTTTTCTGTATTTTTCTGAATGTAGTAGTGCCTTCTTATGGTTTCTGAGGCCAGTGGTTATAGACATTGTCACTCATACACACACATGCACACGCACTTACAGATGCAGTCATACAGGTAGATAGCTTTCCAAAAACTTAGTCTGTGTTTAGGGGCCTGCATTAAAGGATGTTTCATGGAGATTAAAAACCTTAACAAAACACAGGTAGTAATTAATCAAAATAAAAGTGACTAGAAAACCTCAGAGTTGGTGTAAATTCTGAGAAACATTCCCTATCCAAGACAAAATTAGAAATTAAAATCTGCTCTATTTTTTAATATCTCATTCAGAAAAATAATACTGATGTAAATGTCTTGACTTTGAAAGTGCACGTTTTGATTTATATTTGCCAAAAAGCTCTTAAAGAAAATTAACTGAGAAGGCAACACTGTCCCAGAAATAATTCCAAACTGAAGAACACAATGTTTTCTTTAGTGAGACCTGGGGTTGAGAACATAGTGCTGCTTTCTGGATTAGATTTCTGTACGGAGTTAGGATTTCTGCCTGAAGGGATACCAGAATGGGGATGCTGGTTCCTCGCTCCAGACTGGCCCCTGCTTCCATGGCCGCTGATGGCTTGATGAAAGTGCACACACACTGTAAAGAACAGATGATGGAAGTCCAAGCTGTCCCCATCTTAAAATGCCCTATGCGTGCATTTTGCCCTCATGCCTTATGTTCTTATCTATGCTGCAGTTCAGCCCAAGAGCAAGGACTTAGGAAACCACCTGGCCCACAGTATAAGGTCCTCCCAATACACAGGTCTGAATCTCTCCTAGGTTTTTTTCCAGGAAGAAATCCAAGTCCTTCTCTTTTTCTCAACATCCTCTAGCACTGGATTACACCTCTGCTGAGGTGGCAAGAGCATGAATTATCCCAAACCTTGTAGAGCAGTCAGGGGCACACTGACAGAGTTGCCTCAACTTAGGCTATGCCAAACCTTTGACAAGAAACATTGAAAAGGATGTGCCAACCACACTAGATGGGCAGGCCTTAGTGAGATTAGTATGTGATTGTGTAGTGTTCTACAGTGGTTTGAGGTGTATAAATGGGTTTTAGGCATCAGAAAAAGTATTCCCTGTTAAGGCAGCTATGGAATGATACACCTTTTTCCAGAGTTTGATTCAAAGACCACCGAAGTCAATAAGAGTCTCAGCATTACTTGAGACATTTAGACCTGTCTCACCAGGTGCTTTTTTCCTCCTGTCTGCTTGGATGTAAATTCAACAAAACTGTGTGTCTTTTGCATTGGGAAATCTGTTCTCACAGCTAGAGATCTTTTCTATTAAAAAAGAATAAGCTTGGAAGAGGAGAAGAGATTGGTCTAGAGAACAAAGCAAATTCCACACATTTTGTGTGGAATTTTCAGCAGCGCAATGAATGTTTTCCTTTTGTTAGAGTGCCAAATGTGTGGTCTATTGCACAAAGCAAAATATGGCTCTCTGCTCTCCTTTTCTAGAGAAAGCTATCTGTAAGTTATGGCACTTTCTTATTTTCTTGGAAGCCCTGGCCATATATGAAACCATATCTTTAGTGTACAAGTAATGTGGAATGTTAAATTCGGAGACATGGCAGAAAGTCTTGATTTCACATGAGGAAGCATCAGGCTGAAGTGATCCCATTCTAATTGCTGTGATATTGTGCAAGACACCTTGAAATTTCTCTGTAATGCCATTTTGTTCCATCAACCAAAATAAAGTTATCATGAACTCTCACAGCTATCTGTAGCATATTTTTTGATGACTGTGCATCATTGGTATGTATTCCCAGAAAGTGTGAAGTATCATAATTAATAGACCTGATTCCACACTACTGAAGTACCTGGGAGGATTTCCATCACCTTTAATGAGAATTGAAGCATGCCTTAGCTGAGCTGTTTGGGGAAGGAGAAGCTTTCTAAATTACGTATTTCTCTAGCTCTGCAAAACGTTCTTTGGCATCACTGTCTGCTCTGGGTGAAATGCACATTTCCAGCCACAAACAAAAGGACAGCTCATCTCACCTGACAAAGCATGTTGGCAAGATAAGGAGACAATAAAATAAACTCCATCCTCTCCAGTTCTCAGACTATTTGTTCTGCAAAATCCAGGAGAAAAGGACATAGTTTTTGAAATAGCCAAAGGCAGTCCCAAAGTCCTTGAAGAAGAAAAAATGCCAAACTCAGAGATGCCCATTCCTTCAGCGGTTTCCTGCTTTTGTAGCAAAGGAGCTCCAGCCCAAAGGGATCATTTAATATCAATTGGGGGCACAGAATCCCTTAGGCTGTGGAAACCATGGATAAAAGCAACAATAGAATCTACAGTGAGTTATCAGGCAGGATTAGAGCCATATCTCCAGACAAAAGAGATGCCGATAGTAATAGGGAAGTCTAACAGAAAACAGAAGAATGGTGTCTCCTCCTCACACAGAAACTAAGATTTTTTTTGACAATGCCCAGGAGAAGTTCAATCTCAACACACACCTAAATTCTCCATCTGCCTCACCAACAGCAGTTGCATGCTCCCTCGGCCAGCAGAGGGGATGGAAAATTTGGCAGGACTTCTCTCTGCCTCTGTTCATCCCACTAAGTCTCTTCCACACTCATTTGCAAATAGCCATCTCCCCTGAAAGCCTCAAGTGTGTCTAGACATTGGCTAATCCCTTCGCTTGTGCCAGCTGGGTGACATCAGCATACTGAATATTCCTACAAATCTCTGCACAAGCCAAGTCTCTTGGCACACATTATCACTTGCCTTTCCCATGCTACTTTGCTGGAATCACTGCTGACAGAGGAATGCTGCCAATGGCTACCTGTTAGGGTCTCTCTGGAGCATGAAGGTGACAGCTTCAGAGAGCAGTTCTGTGCACTCATGGGGGACTCTGAATAAGTAATCAAACCTCATGGTCATGGCTGTTCTCCTCAAGGAACCATTGTGGATTCTGTTTCTTTATCTGTACTTAGCAGGAGTTAATCTAGATGTTTCAAACTTTTCATATCACTATTAATTTCCTTATGAGGTCTGTAAGTTTTGAACCCGTTCAAGTAAACCCAAGGATTCAGGAAGTTACCTCTTGCCACAGCAGTAAATTCAGTGATGTCCTGCCACCTGGCTGATTGCTTACCACTGCACAATGCTGTCAGAATCAAATAGGCTGCTCAACACTTACTTCCTAAAAGATATTCTAAGTTCAATGACATTCTTGTTCTCTATTATGTATAAAAGAAACAAAAGAGCTTGTCAGAATAAAGCCATTAACTGCATACTCAGAAATATCTTTAATTGTTGCATGGCACTTAAATACTTAGAAAATCTTGGGATCAATAGATTGATCTTACTGAGTCATCTGTCTCCCACCTATTCAAATGTTCATGCTCAGCATTGTAATTATCTCAGCACCTTTAAATTGGTTGTTAGGAGTATCAGAAAATTACAGTCACAGAATGGTTCAGGTTTGGAAGGGACCACTGGAGGTCATCTATTCCAACCTCCCTGCTCAAGCAGGATCCCCTAGAGCACACTACTCAGGATTGTGACCAGACAGCTTTTGAATATCTCCAGACAAGGAGACTCCACGACTTCTCTGAGCAACACATTCCAGTCCTCAGTCACCCTCACAGTAAAGAAGCTATTCCTCATGTCCAGAATACCAAAATGATGTCTGCCTCCCTTTTTCTAAATAAGGCTGTTCTAGACCTCTTTGCTGTGCAAAGTGCAGCAGAGAGAATGCTGCAGAGGGGAAATCCTTGTGAGCAAAGCCATCAGCTTTCACAGGCATGGGGTGGGTCTCTGCCCTTCTGCTAAACCGATAAAGTCTGCCTTGTTTTCCAGATTATGTTCAGGCACTACCTGCAGCACTTGCATGTTACACAGGAAAATGGAACTTGCCACTGTCTGCTCAGCACATTGATCTGTCCTTCAGGCTTATATCCTGGCTGCAAACATTGGCAATATTCAAACCTTTCGAAGATGAAAGATCCTCACAATATGGATCTTCACCAATTATGGAGTATTGCATAATGAGATAAAATCTCCTAGTTGATCACCTACTGGTCAATTCATGCCTTGGGGCATGAGATTTAATTGCCTTAACATTGTCTGTAGTTTAAAAAAGTATACTTTGTAAAAATTATTTCAGCTTTGGTCTTACTCCACACTGAGAAGTGGTAGACACCAGAAACAGAAACACCATTCGAACACCAACCTTTGAGGAGTGTTAATTACATTTTAAATGTGTACCATATTAATCAAATAAATAACAAATGACTTTTACATCCATGTAACAATAAAACAAGGTTTTCTACCATCTTCTGCATTGCGACACCAATCAAAAGTCACACATGCAAATGACTGACCACTGCAGTTTACAGTATTAAGGAGTTTTTTCCCTCTTCCTTTTTATATCAGGTTCTCTATCCTGGTTATCCAAAATCTCCAAAGTAATATATTTTAACAAACAAAATTAGGCAGATGTATCATCCACTGTGGGATTTGAACCCATTGTCACTGGGGAGAAAGCTGCAATTTAATAGATGAAGATGTCAAACCATGTTATAGAAGCTCTTGTGACTGCATATTTATCACAGTGTCATAGGGGTCCCTGGCAAACTGAAAGATTTCGCTGTTTATTCACAGTGAAGACACTTAATTAATGACTAGGCCTAATCAGCCTGTTTTATTATTTACAGGGATTCCAACATGGCTTAGCTCAACTGATGTGCAAACAAACCACCCTCAGCCTGCTCTAATTAATAATTCTGAACCAGACTCACAGAGTGGCACTGTCAAGTAGCTCTTTGGTGATTTACAACACCTCCTCCATGAGATTCACATTGCTGCATGCAAATGAGCTGCCACCCCTGTGAATCCTTCATTTTAAAATACAATGTGCCGTCTTGTTGACTACAGGAATGCCCTTATCTTCACACATGACTTAATGGAGACAAATGTCTGACTTGGGCAGGTTTTTGGAAACCTTCATGGACACACACCTACACAGGATGTCATTTCAGAAATGTTTAGGAGGTGAGGAAGAAAATTCCCCTTTTGCCTCTGGCACAGTTGCTGCTGCTGAATTCTTCCACCAAGTTGTCAGCCTCAACTTCCCCAAAAAGGGAGGGATTACCCATTGTCTTGCACTTGCTAAATTATTTTGTATTAGTGCTAAGTAGATGAAAGGCAAGGAAAATGTGTCAGAGAGGTGGAAAGTTGTTATGAAATAAGTTGACTCCAATGTCACACATAGGTACTGGGTGATCTCACTGGATGATTACATGCCCTAGTGATCTGGAGATGAAAAGAAGCAGAGGAGGTTAGGGACAAAATCACCATAAAAATACAAGTAGACATTAATAGGGAGTAATTTGCATCTACAAATGATTGAAGAATGCTTCACATTTTTAGGTGAATTTTTTTTTCACCATGGAGAAACTGAGGAAAAGAGAAGGTCAGAGAAGGTCAGGAACATATGCCACCAGCTGGGGTTGGCAGCAGTGGATTCATATCAGCAGACCTCATTTTCTCTGAAAAAGACTTTAAATACAGAGGGAAAACATTATGAGTGAAGCAATATAAGCCAGATGAAAATAGCTCATGAGTGTGAGTCATCTCACTTGTGACTACTGTCCTATTCCATTGTGAGGCACACTTGAGAAGCACTGTGAAGCATCACATCAGGAAGAGAAAAGATCTCCCTCAAACCTATTGACTGAAATGCAAACGCAGTGTTACTTAGCACCTGCCATGTTTGTTCAGCTCAGGGAATGCATGTGGGCTTGGGTCTGAAGGATGGGAGTTCTGTACCTGGAGCACATCTGCACATGCCTGTGGTTAGCTAAGGATGTGCATGTTCCCAGGCAGAGCTGGCTTTAGAGCAAGGGCAGGTGCATTAAATTGCTAATGCAAAATAAAGCGCCTATTACACAGTACACAGCTTCCCTGCAGGAAGCTCTGTAGCTCACAGAGGGCAGATGTTTCTCCAGGCTCCACGCTGCACCAGGCACCTCATCCTTCACAAAGATGGTACTGAAAGGAAGCAATTATTAAAGGCTCACTGTCAGTTTGAAATTATGCTCCCTAAACTGGTGCCACCAAGGTGTTTCCTATTCAGTAATCTCATTAATGAGATGGATAATGAAATGGATTGAATTTATTAAACATGGAGGTGATACAAGCTTGGGAGAAGCTGCAACACAGTGGAGTACAGGATGAAAGCTCAAGTTTATCAGGACAAATTGGAGAAATGGTCTGAGAAAAAAAAAAATCAATTAATTCACTAAAAGTAAGTGTGGAGTGCTACATTTAGAGTATTGTACAGAAATAATGAACCACACTAGTACAAGATAGGAAATTAATTTCTCTGCAGTCATTCCACAGAAAAGGATCTGGTCCTTATAGTAGACTGAAAATGAGGCAATATTAGTTACAGGTAAAAAAAGAGAGAAAAGGAAAGGAAAGGATCATGCCTTTTTAACCTCAAACTGCTAATGATTCCAGGTCTTTTGTCCAGAAGATAGAGCTTTATTTGGGAAAGACTCTCATGTGTCACTGAAAACCTCCTTTGTTTGTGCTATTGATGGCACAGTAAGGGTGGTATTCTAGAACATATGAGATGGACTGAAATACCCCACAAGAGCCAAGGAATTGCAACAACATGAGAAAAAAGACAAAAATAAAGATAGGAAACTATCTATACATACGACGTTATTTTTACTCAAAGGCTCAGAAACACTTATTATAATAAAATATGTGAAAAGCATTGGAGTTTCTGGGATTTTAAAATAGCTTTTTCCATTAGTCAACCTATGGACAGAGTTTCCTTAGATTTAGAAAGGAAACAGGGCATAGTTGGATAAAGCAGACAGGCAATTTGACAATTTATCAAAATGCTACACACTCAACTAGATAAAAATTATGAATTTGTAACCTGACTATTAAGAACTGTCAAGCCTCAAGTCAGGTTGGCAGTTCTCAAGTTTGAAAATGCAATTTGTAGTCTGCAACATTAAATTAAAAAGTCCCTCTTTGTGTCAGTCTTCACTAATATTTGTAGATGTTGCAGGGACTTCTGGCATCAGTGAGCCTGCTTCTCAGTTATTATTCTTCTTGGCTTGCAACAAGGTTGAGAAGGAAGCAGAAATGCAAAGATACCTCTTCTGCCTGAGGTTTTTGATATTCTGACACACTGCAGAGGGCTGTCTAAACCCACAGTCAAACTCAAGGTCTGCCATGATCACATTATGGTCCCTGGACACAGCTCTGTTCTTCTGAGAAGACAAGACCTGAGAGGGTGACATGGGCATTTCTCTGCTGTCAGGGATATCCCATATCCAGGGTGCAGAAATAGCCAAAATTTTCCTGCTGTTTGCTGTGAAGAGGTAAATAGCCATGGGTCCCTCAAATCCAGTGACAAAGGCAGTTCCACAGGTACTGTGTACTCTGGATAAGGGGGAGGGCAAAGGAGGAAAGAAGGAGCCTTTTTCCTGTGTGACTTTGTGATGGGTCCTCCTACAAACTGGTGAGTTGTCTTTAGTAAAGATTTGGGCTGTCAATGGACTCATCAATTCCTCGTGCACAGCTGGCAAATGATTCATCTCTAGGTATACAGAGTAGGCAGAGAGCTGCATATATCAACACAGCTTGCATTTGTAAGATTTACAGTTATGTTGTAAACATGTTTAGGGTCCTTGCTGGGTGTTAGTGTCAAGATTTACATGCATAATTTAAACAAATGAATTATTTTTATACACAAAAGACAACAAAAAAAGGTGATAACAAACATTTTTCTACACTGTGCAAAACGTGGCATTGAAGCTGTAGCTTGTGCTAGCTTTTGCAGGGACTCTGGGGGCTTTTAGTACTTCATAGAAAGGAAAAACTCTTTGGTATGTGCAGGGATTACTCCTACCTTGGGAATAATGGGTCTAGCCCCACCCAGTATTTATAAAATTCTCTAAAATATTTTTTAAACTATTTTGCTCTAATAGTACTGTGTATGTGTTTAACACTCAGTATCAGCTCAAATGCTTTTTTGCTGGTGGAGATCACAGCATAATTTTTTTGTTGTAAGTGTGTGTCCATGCATGTTCCCACAAACTCTTGTGCAAATAACACAAAGAAAGTTTAAGGGAAGACTATTGCATAAAATAAGAATGAGAAATATAAAGTGTTCGATAACTTAGATAATATTAGAAGTTACAAATAGTCAATTGTTATACACTGAAAAACAGAAATATTAACTTGAAAAGATTGCTATAACTTTTTCCACCAAGAGCACAGACAATAATTTCAGAGTGAGGTTCCCTGCCAAAGAAACTGGTGTAATTACACTAGTTTTAATAAAGCTCTTCCAGTTAGAGTCAGCAGGCTTGATGTGTGCTGGAGGAAGTGATGAGGTAGAGAACAATTATTCTTAGTCCGTACATAATTTCCTACATGAATATCCAGGTTCTAGGTCCTCACACAGAAAAGAGAGCCCTGAAAATGAAAATGTGAAAACACTGTGCTAGAAATTTCTGTTTCAATACATGAAGTATCACAATGACTTTTATTTACAAGGCTGTTACATACCTGATATGATATACAGATATAGAAATGTATGTATGTAATAATGACAGTTGTCATTAAAACGTAGCTGATTAGAGTAAAAGTTAACTTTGAGGGAAAAATCGTTTTTAATATCAAACTGATTAAAACACGTAATGCAGTTTCCAAAAATAAACACAGTGAAACTACAGGAAATTCTAAAATAAGGATTTCTCTCTCAATATTTAAAAATAAGTTACTCCTTTACAAATAAAATTCATCTATAGTATGAAAAGAAAAATTACATAGCAACCACAACTGAGACTGTATAAATTCTGTATTCTACTTTTCTCTGCAATGCATGAAGTTGAATTTGCATGATTTCAAGATTTCATTCCCTTTCCGGAAAGGAAGAAATTCCTTTCCGGAAAGGGAATGAAATCTTGCCATTCCAATGAGGATCAATTGGGAAAGCTTTGGTCCATTTCCCTGCACTTCATGTCATCCCATTGGCTTTTCTTGTTTTCGCTTCTTTTCAAAAATATTTTTTTTTTTTTGATTTTGCATTTCTCCTGTTTCTTCTCTGTCTCTTTGTGCACCTTTCTTCCCTTGTTTAGGGATTTCAAGGGCAATAATTTTGGCAAGTTTTGGTGCTTTAAACTGCACCTTATTTCATCTGAGTGCATTTGGTTGTAGTCAGTCCATTTGCGATTTTTCTGGTTTTTTTCAATCGCATTTTGATTTGATCGTATCTCCTTGCCAGAGGGTTTGTTCCACTTGGTCCTGAGCATGATTATCACTCCTAAAGAAATTGTGTCTTAAATGTTATATTCTTATGGAGCCTTTGAATCTTGCCTATGTAGAAATAGTAAAAATAATCACCTACAGAAGTGGTGTTACCAAATTTTCTCTCAAAGTATCGCAAGACTAATTTGAGTATTCCTTTTATAGAGATTAAAAAAGACAATTGTAATTTACATTTGTTCTTTCAAATATAACAAATACCTTTTTTTTTATGTGACTGATGACAATTTTTACATCATTGCTCAACTACCCATAATGAGTTGTGTGGCATCTTGCTGTCCTTTAGAGGGGTTGCCCAGTCAATGGGAAGGACTGGGTGGTAAAACTTGGGCAGGAGGCAGAATCTCTGAGGAAACCTCGTCCTCTGAGAGGACAGTTCCTGATGAACTGCCAAAGAGCAAAAGCTGTAAAGTGGTATTATTAAAATGCGAGGAGCTTCTGGACAGAGCTGGCAGAGGCATCACAGAGTAAGATCAAGAAGGCTTCAATGTGGAGGGCCAGGGGGGAGGAGCAAGCAGGAGGAAGAGGGAGGAAAAAACAGGCTCTTAACAGCTCAAGAGACTAATAGAGCCAAGCTGAACTGCAGGGCAGCATCTGCACAAATCAGTCTTTTAGCAGTTGGCAAGTAGCCACATAAGTCCTTGTTCCTTCCCTGGAACAGGAAATGGTTACCTGACCTGAGTGACTGTGATGGATGATTTGAAAAGTACTTCAGAAGAAGATGCACTATTCAACAGAAAACCCACTATCCAGGACTACGATACCCAGATACTGGGGGCACTACTCTCTCCAAACCGGGAATTGTTTGAACAATTGGTAGAACCCCCAAGTGTGAGCTGGAGGGTGATCTATCACATCACAGCACAATGCAGCAATAAAAAAATTTTGTAGACTATATGCTCCAAAGCTAGGAGTCAAATGTAAGCCAGTGTCAAGAAAAAAAACCCACAAAAAACTATACCTACTTTCAAACAGTTTTGATTTTGAATCCATGTAAGAAAATCTATTCACTGTTTTTTCCATATTGAATTGGATCATCAGCAGTAGGTGGTAGGAAACGTAGAATTTGTTTTTATAAACTCTGTGTATAAAACTCTGATTTCAAGCATGTGTTCTCCCATGCAGGCCTAGGAGTCATGAAATTTCAGAAATTTACGTTTAGTGAATGATGGAACATTTGGATGTCTGTATAATCTATTGAAAAAGGCAAAAATTAGCCTATTTTAATAATTATTCCTGAACACCAAAAATTAAAAATAATATTTTAAAGAAAGGATTCAGTTAAATTAAAATGAACATGGAGTGAAGTAGCATGTAGTTGTACAAAACCCCAGGATTTAACTGTGCCTCTTATGGCTCATTTCCTCAATAGAAGAGTAAGTGCTTTGTTCTATGGTAACTCATTATGTTTTCTATCTCCTTCTGTTTTTCTGGACTGTGAGTGTCATTAGTTATGTTCTGCTATGCTGTTAAGACACTGCAATACACTGAGGGTGGGTGGGTGTGCAGGCAGAAGGTTGTTAATTGCCCATCTGATATTTTGACTGTCCTGTGAGGAACTGAGAGTAAATTGATAGAAAAAAGCTAGTCATGGAAATGTAAAGACAGGCTGCAGGTTTTTCTAAGTTTTCTCTGTGATGAACACCCATCAGAAGAGTCCAGTTTAGTTTGTGATTTTAAAAGTTTCCTCTGAATAGCCAAGAGGGAAATGTGATTTTGCACCTACTTTAATGAAGACAAGGAAACAGGGTGCAAGGTCATTTTTTCCTTAGGAAAAGAAGAAGATAGAAAATGCGAGAAACTTTGAAAAATCACACAGCTGACAAGGACATTGCTGTTGTGCTGGCTCCCAGTCCAAGTAAGGTCCAATGTTGGCTTTATCAAGATAAGCATTGTGAGTTCCCCAGAGAGTGGAAGAGAAATAATGGGCCAAGTCATTTATATATCTAGCTTTGTACATAGCTAAAGAGCACCACCAAATTTTGCTTACACAGATCTCATTGGAGTGCTTTAAGATTAGGATTATACCTTTTGGGACATGTCTGTAGTAGATGACAATTATGACTCTTTGATGGATAAAATAGGTTAACTCTGTAGGGAGCACTTGGCCGTGCATATTGCTGATGTTACATTGAATACCTCCTAAAGTACACACTGAAGTGCACAGGACTCTGAAGCACATCTCACTTTAAAAGACTGGATCAGCCAGAAGTCTTACAGGGGAAGAAAGATGTATATCTGGGATAGGACCTGGGGAGATTTTGACTGATGGGAGTTAGCCCTGCTACCAGAACCTAGTCCATGGACAGCCCAAAGAGGACTAAAGACTAAGCAAGGCTGGGACGTGCCATGTATGGGAGGATGGGTGTGATACCTGAAAACAGCCCTGAAAAGGTGAGCACTAAGATGAAGTGCCAGAGGAGTTTTTAAATGTGTTTGATTATCAACACCAGCATCAAAATGACATAGAACTGAATTTGAGGGTCATGAAGGAAACATGACTGAGTTAGTAAATACATAAATGTGGAGGAGGAAAATACTGTGGAAGGAAAGTTCTCATCTCCCCATACAGAACACAACTTGTTTTATTAAGACTATGAATGTCAGTCATTATTTATTTATGCATGTATTTTGCTAAAGGGTAAATTCAGACAAGTCAAGGTCTTCTTGTTACCATTAATTGAAATATTTTGTTTTGCTTCTGTTTGCAGTCTGATTATGTGGCAAAGAGCTGTATGCTTGTGCCAGGATGTTTGATGGGACACTGAATTAGCTCAGCATTACGAGACAGCAGCATCCCACCGTTCTTAAATCTTTCTCCTTCCTTCGGTACTTCCTGCTACATTTGTCAGAATCTGCTCTTGCTCAAGGTATTGACACAGAAAAGCAAGTTTTGCCAAGGTTATTTCTCTGCACCTAATAAATTCTATACCCTCTAAATGCCTCATTTTTAGGTGAGTTTTCTTTCTTCTGGTTTAAAGAGAAGAAAAAGCGTTTCAGGAACAAGATCCTTTCTTCTTGTTTTGTGTGGTATTAATTTCCTTTTCAGAGTAAATCTTTTCCCTAATAGCTCCATCCCACACAGGCACCACCAAAAGATGAAGTCTTCACCACTGCTGAAGACAGTGCATCTTGAAAGACTCAGTACCTCCTGCTATGTTTGGCATCTGCATGTTTAAGTAGAGAGGTCTGGGAATGTCTCAAGGAAAGGAGTTTAATTTGAAAGTGTCCATTCACAGTGTAAGTAGACCTGAGTACCAGAAAGCCAGCTCTGCCCACCCCAGAATCATTTCTGCAATAGCTGACCTGTCTGGGGAGGAGTTTGTTCCCATTCCAACTCTCAGTTCAATTGTAATCCAGTTGAAGGTATGGTGAGCTCAGTTTAGATATAGCAGCTCTCCAGTTTGGAAATAAAAAAAAAAGTTTTCATTCAGGTCTAAATTACAGTTCAAAAGAATGGACTTCAAAACTTGCCACTGATCTGGGTGCTCAGAATATGTTGTTACAAGTCCTGCAAACTTCATCTGCAGTCAGCATTACACATTAGCATCCGCGGTCCATTTAATACCAATTTTCTCTCCACTTTCTTAAGGGAGCACAGAAAAATGCTTCCCTGATTTCCATTCCCCTCTTGCAATCTTGCAAGGTGAGACTCTACTCATCAATCAGATGAGCTACTAGCATAAGTGTAGTCATATTCACCTTTAATAAAGCCATCCCAATTCTACCAGGGATCTGACTTCCAACTGCATTTAGATATTAGAGTCTTCTTCTGGAAACAGTGACTTTTGTCAGTGGAAAGTACAACTGTAACAGTTATCAGACTGTCCTTGACTTGGAGTTTGCTTTTTGGAACTGATGGACTCTCAGGCCTCTCAAATAATCCAAAACATTGGATTTTGGTGATGGAGAAAGAAATGGAAATAGGTGTAGCAGGGTTGTTGAGCACATAAAGACATGTTCCTGTGAGCAAGGTTTGAGACATGTACATGCCTTAACTGACATCCGAACTAAAATGAAATCCATGATCAAGTTGTGTTTGTTTTCAGCAGGAGATGGTTTTCATCTCTGTCTCATCCATTTCATATCATCCATTTCAGTCTTCACAACACATTTTATTGCTGGTTTTTTGTTGAGAGAATATGTGGCCAAGCTGTATATCCATGTTTTTCAGCCTAGCCACACAGATTGAAGAAAAATTGTATTTGTAAAATGAAAGAATGTGAGTAGTCAACATATCTCAGGAAAAAGATGTTAAAATTGCATATTTAATATTACTGTTTAGTTAGCCAATCAGATTAGCATTTCTACAATGTTTTTACCTCCAAAAAAGGCCCCATGACTCGGTTTAATACTGAACAAAATATCATATTCCACAACAAATATCAATATTTGGACTGGAATCAATGAAAAGGATTAAGAGAGAGGATTGTGATTCTGAAAATCCTGTGCACAACAGTGAGATTATTCTCTCAGCAGTGAACTTTTCTAGCTGGAGTATGAGAAGACACAGAACTTATTCAGTGCTCTATAAGCAAAAGTCTCCAGAGAGCAATGACAACTGCTGAAGATTAGAGCAAGTTTTGTGCCTAGTTCCCATAAGCTCTAGTAAATTTTTGAGAGACACTGTTAACCCTGACCTCTAAGAAATTTTTATGGCATTTTCATTGAAACCAGTGGAGTGTCAATGACCCTCTAATGCTTCAGAAGAAAGAACTGGGCCAAAGAAACTTGGGAAGCATGAAAGGACCTTATTTTTAAAGAAGCTCCTTTCTTTAAGTGAGGTGCCCATGGGCTGTCTGGGGTTTTTTGAATTCCTGGTGAGAAGTGGAAACCACAGCAGAGCAGGCTATCAGGAGAGAAGTTGGCCCCTTCACAGTAAGCTGGGATTTTTCTCAAAATGTCTAAATTAGGACAATTCAGTATCTACATAGGTCAGGAAGTAATGGGTCTGGTTGTGGAAGGCAATAAACAGCATCATGCCTAAAGAAGGACAACAAGAATTATTATTCATCTGCTTTGAGTAGAAAGACTGGAGCAGAGTGCAGATGGACCTATCATAGTTTTTTTCTCTATGTTGTTCTTTTTCTCTACTTTGTTTTTATGCTTTCCCAAATAATGTGCTCTTTGAATAAGCCCGTTTGATTCACTGTTTGTGGGCAGGGAATATATTGCTCACTAAGTGTTCTGACAATTTGATTTGGTTTCTCTGTGGTTTTGGATGGTGTCTCAAGATGATGTTAAAAGTGGACACATAGATGCAGAACCTGGTGCTTGTTCCTGCTAGTTGGGGCTTGGCAAATGAGCTACCCAATTAAGCTGTATACATTAAATGAAGCTGTCACCAATGTGCCAGCTATGCTAAATGTCCAATTAGAAATCCATCCAGTATCTTTAATTCCAAGGAATATTTTACAAACACATTCTAACACACAGGAAAGCATTCACCTACTGTAATGAATTCACCTCTGGGATGCAACATGGGAGCTGTAACCACGTGAAACTGCAGGAGGAGAAAATATATCAGCAGTGCACAGCTAATTCCTCTCATTTTCTACACAATACCATGCCAAAATTTCTACAGCTAAGCAAATAATATCAGACAACATTATATGGCATCTCCTTCACATGGGTGGCAACAAGTAGCATAGCATAAAAGTTATTATAAATATTGTGAATCTGTTTGAAAAAAAGTCTCTTGAGTTAATGTTCTGAAGCACATCAAGTTAATATGACTACTAACTTATTTTGAATACCTTTACAGCATCTTGAGAAAGAGCCAAGAAATTAATTTTTCTCATTTGTCATACACTGAGGTCTGCAGGCATCTAGAAATATCCCTGTAAATACTGACAGGTCTGAGTGAAGACTCTGTGGAAGCAAAGTTGTAAGTACAGCCCTGCGAAATCCTGTGTTGGTTTCACACAGACTTTCTGGAGTGGTCCCACTGGTCTCAGGTCTGCATCTTCATCTGCAGGCTTCAAGTAGCCTCAGTAAAAATGAATTTTATTTGGGGCATTTTTGTCTCAACTTGCTATTGTCAACACATACCCTAAAAAGCTCATTTCTACAGTTTACTTACTAGGACCTCCTAGGTTTTATTCTTTTAACCCTCTCTTCTCGGATCTTGTCACTTGTGAGATTTTCCCACAAATGACTGTCAGTCCCATCCCTGTGTGACATCATGGTTTAGGGAGTACTGCTAGGCTTTAACCACAGCCGCAGAGCTACCTCATTTGCTACCTATTTCTCTGTAGGAAAAGCAGGGATGGGTCCTGCTGCAGAAGTGCCTATTTAAAACCTCCCTCTGAGGCGAATATATTACTTTGGGTTATTGCTCTGGTTCTTCACTATCCGTGAGTTGTGTTAAGTCAGTGAAGTCAGTAAAGATAGTTTTGTGCTAAAAGTCTCTAACTTTACAGTGTCTCAAACACTGATTTTACGTAAAGTTAAAGAAAATGGACAGTCAGTGATAAACACAGTCTATAGTATAAATCAAATGACAGCTCTGTCTTTCATGCCCTTTGTTCATATAAATGCTGGGTAGGGGAAAGGAAAGAAAACTAGTATTGTGGTAGAATTGGTTTAGAACATCTTTCTTGATTAACACTTACATTGAGGTAAAGCAGCCACTTGCCCTCCAAAAGCATGTGCTCTCATTTAATACATTTATCAGCAGTACTGAAGCCCAGTGTGTTTGCTGGAAGCCTTGAAAACAGCCCCAGCTCTGAACTGAACAGCTGCTTTTGTGTCCTTTAGGAGCAGAAGGATTTTCCTTATCCAGGGAAAGAAAGAAGTCTTTTCAGAGAGCAAGACTTTGCCCCAGGTTCTCTGCCAGGGTTTCTGAACGACCTGGAGAGGCCACATTGCATCAGTAAGCCTAGCAGGCAGTGAGGGCTGAGCACACAGGGCACCTCTCTGCAGCTCCAGGCACTGGCATCCACATTGCCATGCTAGACAAGCTCACCACTTGCAACAGGTTGGTCTCTCAGGGCACACAGCGTCCTCCTTTGTTCCCCTCCCACTTCTTCCATTCACTTCCACCACCTGCTCCAAACATCTCTGACAGTCCCAGTGTAACACCCCGGCCCCAGTAAAGTCCCACTCTGCAGACCAAGGAAGCAAATCTGAACTCTCTCCTGAGCCCAACAGCACTGCTTATTAATCAGCCAGACAGTTCATGTCTGAGAGACATAAGGGCATTCCTCTCGGGGGGAGAATATGCTGCTTCCAAGGAGATCTCTTCCACCACCTGCCCACATCAAAACTAGGAAACAGAATATTGGAAAGCAAATTCAGCACAGATGTATAACATGTGAAGGTCTGTTGACTTCAGGGTATATTTGTATTGCATTTAGCCTCAGGAATCTAAACCAGAGACAGCCTTTCCTCCCTTCCCCATTGCCACTCCGATGTAGATGTCAGTAGACACATACTGTGACACCCTAATCAGATTTCAGTATGATCGTCAGTGGAGTTGCATTATGTTTTTCATTTGTTACTTAGTTGTTTGCTTCTGCAAGGAAATAGTTTACGTGGCAATTATGAGACAGGCAACCATTATATAAACTGTGTTATTTTACCAAATTGAAATTCCCAGCCACCTGTGTGACTTGGAAGGGTCACTAAGCTCTTCATGCTCAGAAGATGTTTATCCTTAATGGATAACTTCTGTCAAACCTGTTAGGAAAAGTATTTCTAAAGGACTTCTTACTCCATGTTGCAAAGGGCCATAAAATATAAGCCATAGCAATGTCATGCAATCATGGTGGGGCTGTCTCTGGGTTTGATCTACAGCTGTAGCAGGTCTTTGTTAACTAATGCTAGTTTGGAAGAAGAATAAGGAGGCCTGAAGTATCTTCCTTCTCTTAGGCCCTCCTTATTCAAGGAGTAAGAAGCATCCAGCAGACAGTCCCTTCTTAGGCAGTGAATAAGGAAAGGCTCCAGGGCTGTGCTTACCACATCTGAGTCTGTGCACATTTGCCTAGTGCAAATTTTTCCTCTTTTATCTGCCCTTCTCTCAGACAGGGAGATTTTTTAAAAACAAATAAAGAAGAAAATAAGACATTCTTCCACATAAGCGTGTCCTAAAGAAGGCAAAAACCCAAACAACATGTGAAAATGTTAACTGTGTTGTGAGATATACTTCTGGAAGGCATCCAATATGACACTGCTAAATATGGCACAAGCACTTGAATAAAATGTACCATGAAGACTAAATTTAAGCAAATATGAATGGAAGGGGTTTTGGCTTTTTTCTTGAGACATCCTGAACGTGCTAGATTTTCTTTGGTTAGCACCCACTAAATTAAAATATGTGAAAACGAACTGGGAAATATTGTCTTTCTATTATAGATTAAGCCCTCTTTTCCCTGTAATTAAAGAAAGTGCTTTTTCCACTTCAGCAATCCTTCAGCAAAAACAAAGATAGAACTCAATATTCTTGATAGATCTTGGATAAAATGAAGACAGGAAAGAAAACCTTTCAGACTGGTTTTATGGGCTGGAAAGAAACAGGACTGCATATCTTGTCTCATTTCAACTCTTAATGGCACATTGTGACCTCTGGTGGAGTCTGCTGAAGCCAATGTAGTTGCACCAGGGATTGGTACCAGAGCTCATGCTCTGAAACTGCCAGTAAATAAAAGGCCAGATCCATATTTTTTCACTGTTTTAAGTTAAACAACTTATTGTGAGAGGAATGTTCCTCTTACACATTTTCCTGCAGATTCCTACAAGCACAGAAACGTTGTGGTTTGGCAGATGTTCAGCATGATCTCCCAGAAGAGGAGTGGTGAGGGGCTTCAGACTTCCACTGGGCAGAACAACTCTCCTTGGCTATTTCTCGCTCAGGGGCAGAGGGGAGCCAGGAACCAGAGTGCCTGTTTCACTGTCTGCAGATGGCCACATGGTCACACTGTGAGCACACCCTTTCCAGTGCCTGGGACAATTTAGCTCATACTGAATATGCACCTGCTGTAGATGCAGTCTATTTTTGTGCCTGTATCTCTAAAACGTTGGGGTTTCTTCAAGATGATTTTTGGCTGACTGGCAAGGAAAGTGGCACTTGAGCTTTAAGAAAAGGATCAAGAATCCACAAAAGGAGTTTAACTTCCAAAGTTTGTATAATAGGAATACTCTGGGCTTTCAGGGGGAAGTGTGCCATTACATTTTCAGAAACACTGGGAGTGGCACATTGCCTCAAATAACTATAAGAGACAGCAGAACAAGAGTGAACTTTCAGCGCTTGAGATTTATGTGTCAAAAACACCTCAGTCCTTGTACATGTTTTATGAGTGTTAAAATAGAAAGTACAGTTCCCATGTGTCAGGTAGTGAGTGAGCAATACTTCTATAAGATTTAGCTCTTTGCAGCCAATTCTTGAAATTCCTTAAACGCCGGAAATTCTGAGTGATTGCTCCAGAGGGGTGTGAAATCTATATCTGGACTTCAGGCTGAGTTCCAGTTGTTGGCTGTAATTGCAGTGGAATTTTTGGTGCCAGAGAGATCCTAGGAGGCCATAGGGAAAAAGGAGAGAAAAGAAAAAGGCAGTTGTATTTTGAAGCACAGTTATTTAATAAACATGCTTTTCCAATAAATAAGTCTGGGAATGTCTTCTGCTATGCTGGGCCAGTGGGGGTAAGCCTGCATTTACACATGGAGGCTTTGGCAGAATGGGTGTTTGACTCACCAAATATACAGTATAAAGTCTGAGAAATGCTGAACATGCCAAAAGTGAGAGGCAGATTCTGTCAGCTTTGCTCCCAATGAGTAGGACTGTACTCTGCACCTGACTATTTGAGAAAGAAACTACTACACAATGGAACAAGGTTGTCAATGTTGACCAAAATAAGTATGGGTATTTTTTTTTAAACTGCCAACGTGGGCAGTTTCCTTAGAAGGAAGAGGTTCTTCAATGGTCTTTGAAGACTCTTTCATTTCTGTTTGTTTCCCACGTCATTTGTTTCCCACGTCTATCTCATTTTAAGCAAGAACCTGCTTGCTGTTAATCTTTTGCAGCCGTATTCTTAAACAGCCTGCATACAACACTTGTCACAAGCATGCTGTTCTGGCTATATCAGTGCGCATGACCACACAGAGATTCATTTTTAGAGCAGGATGGTACTCCAGGAGCTGTTCTTTCAGCTGTGTGCGTGGGCTTAGCAGAGAATATGCAGGCTAAAAGAGGAGGGAGGGCTCAATTAACTGCCTCCAGGGTTCTAAAGCACACCATTGCACCCATTTACAGCAAGTTTCTCTACAGTTAAAAAGGAAATCTTTTTCACAGTTTTATCCAAGCTCTTGAGTAAAATTTTATGGGGAATTAGATCTGTGGTTCAGCATTTTAAATATCAATTTAAGTTCTAATTTTAACGGTACAATGTTTGGTTTATTTCTACTAAGAACTATAGCACCTTTCCTTAGGACTCCTTATTCCTGATAAATGTAAAGGACTGTTAAGAGAAAGCATGGAGAATCCTTCTTAAAAAATGTTTACTGCAGCTTCACCTGAGGAGCAGAGGTGGAGGGCTCAGAGGTTCACACAGTCTGAGTGGCTTCATCATAAATGTGACTCATCCTTACTTAGGATGTCAGAGTGACATTCTGGTCATACTTCAGAAAGGATGGAAATACAGCATTTTGAACAGCATCTCTTTTTCCTTAATGGGATACACAGAATAAAATCAGGTTTAGTCTTCCTTTCCCTGGGTCCCGGGTGGAGAAGAGAAGACATCCGCATTTCCTACTTCATCTCTCCTCTTTCCTTGGGAAACTAAAACCTAGTTAGGGTCAGTCCTGCAGCATATGGTGTTGACTTTGGCCAGATCTGCACATCAGGTTCCTTTGTCTATACTTTTTCAGACAGTAGCAGTTTCTCAAGTGTCTTTGCAGATGTGAAGGCACACCCTTTTGTTTGTATGAGCAAAGGAAACACCTCAATTAATGGTCATGCACTCACTCCAGTGCTCAGGGGCTCACAGGTTTGGGCCCTTTTCTGACTGCGATTCTTGCTGCGGAAAAAAAAAGAGGCTTTTCTTGCATGTAGAAGTGTTAGTTATACTTGGATTGAAGGGCCTAGGAGATTCTTTGTATTCAAAGAGCAAACACTGCCACTATCATTATGAATTACTATTTCTGATGAGTCTAATTCTTTTTACTGCCATTACAGCAGATGCTCACATATCTATCCTCAGTGGCCAAATCAATCTTTCCAAACTCCTAATAAATATTCCAGGAAGAATACTAGATTTTATAACAGCATTTCCTGGCCTTGGCAGAAGATAGAGTTACCCCTTCAAGTAGGCTTTTCACACACCTTACCTGCAAAGCCTAAGGGACACCAGACAGGGATCCCTTGCTGAACGTTGCTGTTATACAGGCAGATATTCACAGTGACAGCATTTCCCCCTGTTAACAGCCTTCAGTACAATATTTTTCTCTCTGTGGCTATGTCTTTTCTTTCAGCTTCATCCATCTTCAAGTGCATGAGCTCTGTTGTGGTTAATTATAAACTTCAGGGACTTTTAACATGGGGAATTTCTCAGAACACAAATCAAGTGAACAAATAGGCATCCCCTGACAGAACCTGTGAAATAGAAAGCTTAGAAAGCATAAAACATGTGGGTTGCTCAAAACACTAGATCTTTAAAAGAAGTCAGATTCGAAATCTCCCAAACTAGGTAGATTATTTGCATACAGATTTCTTCTTACCTAATTTCTTTCTTGTTGTCGTCTAGAAGATTAGCAACCTTCAGCTGCTAGTCATCACCAGTGTATCTCCTAGAACAGATACTCCTATTTTCCTGTCTCTTCCTGGAAAGTCTGTTCCCTACAGTCTTGTTTCATTACATAACAAATTACAGAAAGCTAGGAAAAAATTATTTCCCATAACTTTATGGCTTTGTGACACTAGCTTCTACCCTTCCTGTAACTCTTCTGGATGCCTCTTGGATCTCACATTTCCTGTACTCTTACATTGGCTCCTCTTTTTCATTGCCATGAGAAACAAGAGGTCTTATAGGGAAAAATGGTGGATACACCTTTATTCTCTAGGAAATGAACTTATGGACAGAGGGCAGGTACATGAAAATAGGCAGTACAACCCAGAAGGTTGCCAGCCTGTTTTGGTGTGTCTGAAATAGAGTGGGGCAGGTAAATCACAGAGTCATTTGGCTAGAGGAAGGCCTTGCCAAGTGGCTGAGTCAGGCCCTGCTCTTAAACGAGTTTATGGTTTCCTATGCACTATACAGAATTGCCTCTGAAATGCTTGGGGATAAAATAGATGGATGAAATGTTGCCTTTTGGATCAATTTTTTGGTATATATCTTCCATGTTCTTCTGTTTTTAAGTGTTTTTCAAGACTGCCTGCAGCCTTGAATTGGCTTTTTGGCATGGAGTTTGAACAAGAATGAAATTGATTTAAAAGCATAATGAGATTCTGAAACAGTTGAGTTATTCTTAAGATTTGCTCATGTTTAGCTATCATTCCATTTATAGAACACTTGTAGGGATTAGCACACAGCACACCAAAAGAAGCATATATCTTATTAATAGTATGCTTTAGGTCTCATAGTTGCTGCTGGGAGATTTCCTCCCTCAATATCTTTCTGTTTTGCTGTACTTTCTTTCAGTCCAAAGGGGGGCTTTGCTGGTGCCGATACTGTGTTTGGAAAGTGATCTTATCCAATGTCCTCCTACAGCAGGAAAGCACAGCTCACACAGCAGGTGTGGTTTACAAGGGCATGACACTTTGTGCAGCAAAAAGCATCTGAGTCCTCTCTTTATAGATCTTTAATAAGAAAAAACGTAATTGGAAAGCAGAGAATTAATTCAAAGATTGACTAGGCCAGGTTGAATGGGTTCTTGGTCTAGTGGAAATTATCCCTGCTCATGGCAGGGGAATTGGAACTTGATGATTTTTAAGGTCCTTTCCAACCCAAACCACTCTATAATTCTATGACATCTGCCATTGTCAATATGTACCAAGGCCTATGCATCTGGAAAGTCTGTCCAGTTTTAGATATAGGGCAACTGGATGAGTACAAACACATAATTTATATCCAGTGGGTCTCAGAAGGGCAGCTCTAAGTACCAGTTGCAGTATAATTCAATTTTAGGAATACCTTTAAGTTACCAGTGGCCCAAAATTAATCAGAATTCCAATTTAAATATAGAGGCTTCTAATGAGATTTAAAGCTTCCCTGTCTAAGAATTAGATGCACAAAAGGCAGCATACTGACAGGGGAGCAGGACCTGAAACAAGAGAAGTGGGAAATGACACAGAGGAGGTAGCGGTGATGCCTTTCAATTCATAAAGTGAAGAAAAAAGCCAGTCTGAAAAAGCATTAATCAACAACAGGTTACTCATAAATTTCAAAACATTCTCACTATCCAAAGCCTCTTTAAATGGGGACATTTTGAGCCTTTACTGTCTCAGTCTGTTGCTGATCATAATACTCTTTCTTGTATTCATCTTCCAAGAGTGATGGTCCTCTTCTGTGAATCAGAGGGGCTGAACCCTAAGAGGATGTATTGCCAAATCTTGTGGGGCAAGATCCCTCTTTCCTTGAAATAGCGCAGCTCCTTACGCTCCTCAGTAAAGCTACAGAGGTCAGTAGAACAAAGGACAGGCCCCCGTGTTTCCCTGCATCCAGAGTAAGGCTCACTGCCTGCAAATGAACTTTTCCATAACAGCATAACAAGGAGGAGGATAGGTTATATATACATCAAGTGTCCTATCTAAACAGATAATTAAATTTTAAAAAATAATAACAATGCATCTATATCTTTAAAGCAGTATATTGTGTGTGGTTTCAAAATTTTTTCATTCCATTATTCATGGCAAAAAAGTGTTTACAGAACAGAAAAAGGCAAGCAGGAAGCTGTAAGTAATGGATGTCTAGGAAAGCTGTCTTAAAAACAAGTGTACCTGTGAGAAACAATTGGCACACTGTTGGGACTTTTATGGATAATTACATTACACAGGCTCTCATAATGTCAGATGCAATATAATAAATAGGCAGCTCACTTTGGTGTTCCCTATAGTCAGCTAGAGCTATCTGGGAGGCAACTCTTCATTTTTCTGGTTTGTGTGAAAATTATGCCTTTTTGTCAGGAGCTCCTTACTTTGCAGAATACCACACCGCCCAGCAGTTGCTTGTCGCAGCTGTAAATCAATTTTACTAAACTGTCAGCGTGGAAACAGTGGTGCTTGTGTTGTCTTGCTCAGCTCTAACTCCTGGGCTCCTCCAAAGCCCTGAGCTTGCCAAATGGTTACTTGGGAGGGGCCCTAGACTTGAAGGTATTAAATACACCAGTTATCACCTCTCACCCTGTGGCTAACTAACCGTCTGTGGTTAGTGGTGCTCTGCACCTTGCAGGAGGAGCTCAGGATCTTTCAGGACAGGGTATCTACTTTGTTATTTCCCTGTGGAACCAACAAAATTCTGAGGGGATTTTTTTGGGGGAGAGAGGTGGTTTGGGTTTTGGATGTAGTTGTTGAGGGTTTTTTTGGTTTTTCTTTTTGTTCTGTTTTGCTGTTGTTTTGATGTTTTTTTGGTTGTATGGTTTGCTGTTGTTTGCTGGTTTGTTGTAGTTTTTAGGTTGGTTGGTTTTTGTTGGTTCTCTTTGGTTGGGTTTGGGATTTTGGGGGATTTCTTTCTTTTTTTTTTTGATTGGTTGGTTCTGGGTTTGTGGATTTTTTGGTTTTTTTAGCAGGATAGGAATATTAGTCACTAAAAAAAAAAAAAAAGAAATATATATGGAGCTTATATGCATTTTGCCCTGTCCTGAGCACAGATAACTTCTCAGGTCTTTCAGGGAAGCATCAAGGGACAAGAAGTGGTAACTCTTGGGCTGCTCTGAGGTAATGCTTGTGCTGGAGAGGCAAATTTCAGGCCCATGCTTCTCATTGTATATTCCTCTGCATGCCCCAGTGGTGGACATCTATGATAAAAAGGTGTTGCTGGTCAGCTCTGCATTCAGCTGGGCTCCTTCTCACCTGGGTGCCAATGGCAGACTCCTGAAGGGATGCCTATTCTTGCAGGAAGGAAAGTGCAGCATCCAGCTTCAGCTGGAGATCAGTCAGTATGTGCTAATGCTTGAACTACTGCTCAGACATGCACACACAAAAGACAGAATTTGGGACCAGAGTTTGGGGTAGGTTTTCTCTACAGTGGTCCCTGTTCACACAAGACAGGGATGGAAAACTGACAAGCACCACTTCCATGGTCTTTTCGTCCCAGTTTCTCAACATAGTCATGCCATCATGAAGTGGAGAATCAGCTCTTTCCTGTCGAGTGTGTCCATCTCTTTGAAATGATGCTGCTGAGTCTGATGAATTAGAAATAAGATGGACACTTAAGCATGGAGTATTTCACTGCATTTATGGACACAGCTTGAAGCAAGTGGATTTTTCAAGAAGTGGGGTGAGTACTGGTGAAGTTTTATTGATTTGGGCTTTTTCTCCCCTTGTGTATTTTTTATCCCTCCCCCAGCCCCCCATCCCAAATCTACAAGCCAAGTGCCAGTGCATGGGATAGACCTGCAAACAGAGAAAGTTTGCACAATATTTACCAGGAACAGAATCTTGCTCTAGGCATTTCTGGTTGTCATCTGGGGCAGAGAGCAAAATAAATGCAGCTATTTTTCAGAGTCTGTTTGAGGTGCCAGTCATTTTCTGTTGTAATGACATGTGCATTTAATAGAGATATAGAGTATTCTGAGGAGAGTAAAACTGCACTCTTATCTTAGAGACACATAGACATTAAGAATGAAGATTTCATTTAATTGTGGCTTGCTGCTGTGCACAATTTACTAAAATGGCAGTAAACTGCTATTGAACTGTAGCATCTAAAGATGTCTGAGTGCTTGGATAATTTGTGGTTTTTTCCTCCTTTGGAAGATAGTAATAAAATGCCTAAAAATTAGGAAGAAAATATTGCATTGACGCCTGCAAAGCAAAAAGGGAAGTAGTCACATACTCAAGGGTTGTAATACAAACAACATCCCCCAGGAGAGGCACACCTTGGCCCCCTTACCTTTACCATTACAAATAAATAAAATTATGGTCTTATATCCCAGAGAGATGCAGTCCAGCAGTATTGGTGCTTTTGTAAGTTTGTGAGCCCTTTAAGGAAGTTCCCATAGGTAAGTTGTGGGCTTAGCTCTCCTTAATTAGATTTTGCAGGCATCTTAAAAGTAGTATGTGATCCCTTCCTCTCCCTAGCCCCCATTCCACAGCCAGAGGTTAAACCCAATGGCTGCAGTTGCACAGGATTTGTGTGCACAGTTGAATCCCTTTGTTGTCACTTAATTCAGCTCTGAGGGTCTTGGTTCTGCTTGGGTGGCCCAGGGAGCTCCCTTTAATCCCTGCCCTTTAGTGGAATCCTTTGGGGATCAGACCAGCACCCACTGACTTGCCTGTGATGATTACCAGGATGCAACACCTGAGCCCTATGGGACTGACAGCAGCATCTTAAGTGTCTCCACTGGGGCGTTTGGTACCAAATGACTAAGACAAGATGTAAGCTGATGGAGCCCACAGGGGTCTGTTTGAGTATAAAATGCAGAACAAACACTTCACACCTTGGCATAGCAAAGAAAACCTCAGCCGATGATGAGAAGGCATGGCATCCAAGAAACTGGACAGCATTGGCCTCCTCAGTAACAGAAGTGGTACCAGTGGTGGCCCCAAGATTAAAACGGGAGAAGATCCAAGCAGGCACCCAGGAGTGGAATCTAGGAGGAGCACAGACAGCAGAAAAGAAGTGGGAGAAACTAAAAGGAAGATTCCATGAAAGAAGGAGTGCTGAGTTTTAACTTTTCTTATCTGCAAGTGTTTTTGTTTGTTTGGTATGGGGTTATTTTTTTTTTTGTTGGTTTAATGCAATCTCTGGTAATATTTGTGTCCACTGGGCACAGCAAGCATTAGTCCTAGCTGCAGAGATTTTATTAGGCTAAGCAATGGGCTCGTGTTCCTTGGATGGGTAAATGAAGGATACCCAGCAGTCAGCTCTTTGCAGGGATGAAGCATGGGGAGCAGAGATTTTATAGATTGCAGTGTTACAGCATCAGTGTTGACCTACCTGCTTACAGCGACAAAGAAAATTGGCACTTGGGTAATGTTTATCAAAGGTATTGTGTTGAAGCACAACCTCAGGATTGTGGATTATTCTTATTAATAGAAAGTGTAATCTACCTCTAGGAGATAACAAATAAGTAAAGTTCACAGCTATTATTACCTCCAGATACATTCAGTGTGAGTATTTCACACTGAAAGTTATCTTGCATTCATGTAAATTACATTGACTAGAAAATACTAATGCTCTCCCCAAGATAACAAATGTAAATGTAAAATATTCTCATCTAGTGGTGCTAATGTGTCTAGGGAAGGTTTATTACACTATGAAATTTAGATGAATCACAGAAGTGGAATGTTGGATGAAATTACCATGTAGTGATGTCTTCAGCTGTGTGCCCGGGCAGGTGGATGGCAAACTGCAGAACTTGAGAACTCACTCTGCCATGACAATCTCTCTTTCAGCCATCATCCAGAGACAGGACTGTCCACTTTCCTCTAGATTTGCCAGTGGGATTGAGGAACCCAATAAATTCTCTCTTTTATTTCTCCTTACCTTCAGAATTTCATTTTGTGTATTTCTTTTGCTATTTGTATTGAGTTGCTCATCTCTGACACGGCTGCTAGCAAGGAATGAATAAATAAAGCCAAATGAGCTGAATGAGTTGTCTGAAGAATAGTGTGAAATTTACTTGAAAAATCATTCAGCAGTTGTTTGAGACAACAAAGAAAACTGAGAAAAGTTGGTTACATATTTATAGAGGTGTTGTCAGCATCTCTCAGATTGGTCTGCAGTGCCTCTCCTATTTTGCCCACATGAAAGTGGGAGAGCTTGTAATTTTTGCCAGGCAGCTGTACAGCCATCCATTATCCAGGAAGGCTGCTCCAGAGCTCAGTGGAAAGATTTTTAAAAAATTTTTGTTAGCTTAACATGCTAATTCTAAAATGAGTTTTTCACTTAGTTTACCCCGGGGCCTGAGAGTTTAGAGCTCTTACTCCCTGGCCACACTGTAAAATAAAATAATGCCCTGCCAAGCAGGTGAAACTGTTTCTTTGTGTGCAACTTGCTGTGCTTCTAGTGGAGAGGAAAGGTGCTAGCCTGGCATCCTTGGACAATAAAATCCTTCACCCATCTGTGTTGGTTTGCTATAAGGTTTCATATCAGATTCACAGATGAACCACGTTACTGGACAGAGGGTGCCAGAGTAATTCTGTCAGCTGCAGCTTACTCAGTCCTTTGCCACCCGAAAACTCAGAGTTCTTAGCGTAATTTCTGGTTATACTTTCTATATTGTAGTCAGCATCTGCCCAGGACTGCACTGACCCCATTGGGTGTTTCAGACAGACCCTAAAGAGCTGTCAGATGGTGACAGACTACAGTCACTGCTGAGCTTGACCAAATTTGAGACAATAACCTTGAGAGCTAAGTCTCAGTATGGATTGCAGCCCTGGTGTACAGGAGACAAAAATATCAAGAGTGATAGAAGAAAACTACTTTTAGATAAGAATGAAAGGCAAGTGCCATGAAGAATGAAAACATTGATTCCACTTCCAAGTGCTCACTTAGCAGAAATTATTGTTCCCCTCTCTTATTTGATGTTCAAAAAGTCATGATTTTCTGAGCTTGGCCTTGTATCAGAAGATAAAATATTTGAATTTTTATATCAGCAAAATGGCAAAGAACAAGGACTGAATCTTGGCCTGTTGAAGTCAATGGAGTTTTGCCATTGATATTCAATTGAGGCAATTTTCTTCCTCAGGCACATTGTGGATCAAGAACAAAGCATTAATCCTCTGATGTAATTTTTTTTTTTTTAGTCATCTGCAGTTCAGAAAATATATTTATCAGTCTGGGACTTTAACCAAAAGGAAGAGGTTTACAAGCAACTAAAATACATTCTTTCATGATTTACAAAACGAATAAACTGGCAAACCCAGTATTTATCCATGAATAACTTTAGCTAGAAAAAAGGATGAAACAGAAAAACAGAACTGACATTATTTAAAGGATTTGTCCAAAAATTTTTTTAAACACTAGGAAAAACTTGCTTTAACAGCAATAATGTTTTCAGGGTTATTTATATGGGTTTCTTTCTAAAACAGCTGACTCCTACAGCAGACATATATAAAAGAAATAAAAAGAACTTTTTATTTCTTTACCTTTTAATCTTTATATTACTTTTTGCCTTGAATCATCAGTCTATCCTTCAAACATTTTTGATGTCATTAATAGAGGAGAAGAATGCAAATATGGTTCTTGGATATTATGTACGTTCTTAAGAGCAATTTTTTTTTTCAAATATGTTGTATTGCATGACTTTTTTTTTTCCAGTCTTAGGTTCTTCACAGATAATATTTACTTTGAAGAAGCCTCTAATCCTTTCTTCTCTCATTTTCTCTCTCTTACTGTTTTGATTTCAGAGAGGGAAAGAGGTTTCTTCTTTCACATTTTCCTTGGCTGACCCATGAAAATAATGTATGATAGAAGCCTTAAAAAGAAATATGTCTGTTAGTGCCTTTAAAAATTAGCCTCTTTGTTCCTACGGCTGATGTTTTTGTTGCATAGCCATGATGTGTTATGTGTGTTTATTTTAAAGATTCAGTTACCTTCCCTTATTCCACTCCAGTTCTCAAAGTCTGCAGTAGAAGCACCAAACTTGAAAGTCCATGAGAACCTCAGGAAGTTCAACAGAGCCAAGTGGAAGGTATTGCAGCTGGACAATTCCAGACATAAGTATGGACTGGGAGAAGAACTCATTGAGACCATCCCTGCAGAGAAGGGACTGGGTGTTCTGGTGGATGAAAAGCTGGAGATTAGCCAACAGTGTGCGCTCAAAGACTAGACAGCCAGCTGCATCCCAGGCTGGATCAAAAGCAACATGGCCAGCAGGCCAAGAGAGGTGATTCTCCCCCACTTCTCTGCCCTTGTGATACCCCACCAGGAGTACTGCATCCAGCTCTGGGGTGCTCGGCACAAGAAAAGTGAGGATTTGTTACAGTGGATCCAGATGAGTGTGACAAAGATGTTCTGAGGGCCAGAGCACCTCTCTGTTAGGTGTTGATACCTTTCAAATGTGATAGGCTATACCTGTAGGTCATAGAATCATAGAAAATAGAATCATAGAATGTTAAGTGTTGGAAGGGAGCTTCAAGCTCTGTTAGTCCCATCCCCCCTTTCCATGGGCAGGAAGACCTCCCACTAGACCAGGTTGCTCAAGGCCTCATCCAAACAGGCGTTAAACACTGCCAGGCCTGGGGCATACACAACCTCCCTGGGCAACCTGTTCCAGTGTCTAACCACCCTCACAGTAAAGAACCTTTTCCTAAATTTCGCCTCTTTCAGTTTGCACCCATGACACCTTGTCCTTTCACTGACAAAGAGTCCATTTATGGCTTCCCTGTAGGCCCCCTTCAGATACTGGAAGGCTGCTGTTATGTCTCCACACAACCTTCTCTTCTCTGGCCTGAACAGCTCAAATTTTGTCAACCTGTCCTTGTAAGAGAGGTGCTCTGCTCCTCTTANGGGTGTTCTGGTGGATGAAAAGCTGGAGATTAGCCAACAGTGTGCGCTCAAAGACTAGACAGCCAGCTGCATCCCAGGCTGGATCAAAAGCAACATGGCCAGCAGGCCAAGAGAGGTGATTCTCCCCCACTTCTCTGCCCTTGTGATACCCCACCAGGAGTACTGCATCCAGCTCTGGGGTGCTCGGCACAAGAAAAGTGAGGATTTGTTACAGTGGATCCAGATGAGTGTGACAAAGATGTTCTGAGGGCCAGAGCACCTCTCTGTTAGGTGTTGATACCTTTCAAATGTGATAGGCTATACCTGTAGGTCATAGAATCATAGAAAATAGAATCATAGAATGTTAAGTGTTGGAAGGGAGCTTCAAGCTCTGTTAGTCCCATCCCCCCTTTCCATGGGCAGGAAGACCTCCCACTAGACCAGGTTGCTCAAGGCCTCATCCAAACAGGCGTTAAACACTGCCAGGCCTGGGGCATACACAACCGCCCTGGGCAACCTGTTCCAGTGTCTAACCACCCTCACAGTAAAGAACCTTTTCCTAAATTTCGCCTCTTTCAGTTTGCACCCATGACACCTTGTCCTTTCACTGACAAAGAGTCCATTTATGGCTTCCCTGTAGGCCCCCTTCAGATACTGGAAGGCTGCTGTTATGTCTCCACACAACCTTCTCTTCTCTGGCCTGAACAGCTCAAATTTTGTCAACCTGTCCTTGTAAGAGAGGTGCTCTGCTCCTCTTATCAGTTTTGTGGCCCTCCTCTGGACTTTTTAACAGTTCCGTGTCTTTCTTATGGTGGAGGCACCAGAACTGTGTGCAGTACTCCAGGTGGGGTCTCACAAGAGCTGAGTAGAGGGGCAGAGTCACCTCCTTTGACCTCCTGGCCATACTGCTTTGATGCAGCCCAGGATGTGGTTGGATTTCTGGGCTGGGAGTGCACTGTTGGCTCATATTGAATTTTTCATCCACCATCACCAAGTCTTTCTCCTCAAGGCTGCTCTCAACCACTTCTGTGCCCAACCTGTAGATGTGCTTGTGACTGCCGTGACCCAGGTGTAGACCCTGCACTTCTCTTTGTTGAACTTCATGATGTTTGCAATGGCCCATCTCTCAAGTGTTTTAAGGTCCCTNCAGGTTGCTCAAGGCCTCATCCAAACAGGCGTTAAACACTGCCAGGCCTGGGGCATACACAACCTCCCTGGGCAACCTGTTCCAGTGTCTAACCACCCTCACAGTAAAGAACCTTTTCCTAAATTTCGCCTCTTTCAGTTTGCACCCATGACACCTTGTCCTTTCACTGACAAAGAGTCCATTTATGGCTTCCCTGTAGGCCCCCTTCAGATACTGGAAGGCTGCTGTTATGTCTCCACACAACCTTCTCTTCTCTGGCCTGAACAGCTCAAATTTTGTAAACCTGTCCTTGTAAGAGAGGTGCTCTGCTCCTCTTATCAGTTTTGTGGCCCTCCTCTGGACTTTTTAACAGTTCCGTGTCTTTCTTATGGTGGAGACACCAGAACTGTGTGCAGTACTCCAGGTGGGGTCTCACAAGAGCTGAGTAGAGGGGCAGAGTCACCTCCTTTGACCTCCTGGCCATACTGCTTTGATGCAGCCCAGGATGTGGTTGGATTTCTGGGCTGTGAGTGCACTGTTGGCTCATATTGAATTTTTCATCCACCATCACCAAGTCTTTCTCCTCAAGGCTGCTCTCAACCACTTCTGTGCCCAACCTGTAGATGTGCTTGTGACTGCTGTGACCCAGGTGTAGACCCTGCACTTCTCTTTGTTGAACTTCATGATGTTTGCAATGGCCCATCTCTCAAGTGTTTTAAGGTCCCTCTGGATGGCATCTCTTCCCTCCAGCCTGTCAACTGCTCAGTGCAGCTTGGTGTCACCAGGAAATGTGTACAAGTGCACAGAACAATTAAAAAGTTATAAAAGAGTTCATGTTGGTTTGCACAGCTCTGATTCAAAGCAGAGCAAAATCCCAGATGGGCAGCAAAATTAAAACTGCACTGTGGCAAAATAAAAAAATGTATTAACTTTCATTTTTTTTGCCCTACTTTTTCTGAAAGCCTGTAAATTAGTTTCTACTTATGGTTCTAATACAGAGCAAAGCATTTGTTATCCACTTAGCAGTGCTACTCATCTCTACTAGGGAAAATATCAATGTTAGTGCACTTCCACTAAAAAGCACTCAAGAATTTAAAAAAAAAACCCAATAACCAAACCAGAAACAATTTAGCTTTGATCTAAAATCCTGCACTTGTATATAAAAGAAATGTAACTTGAAGGTTACTAATGCATTTTCTATGTCACTTCTATTTGTATAGAAATAAAAATAAAGTCACTTCATAGCAAATGCACTTATTACTTTCTCCTGTAACTGTGTCCTTTTCAGAAGGACCTAAATTTCTTGCTGTTGTTAAGGTTTGCATTTGCTGGGATTTACTGACAATGTTTCAGTGAAATAATATTGAAATAGCACAACCTAGCACTTACTAGTTGTTTTGTAGGCAGTGATCTTTTATATATCATTAGAACTTGTTACTGAGATGCTGAAAAAAACCTAGGAAGCCTTACACAGCTAGATATACAAGACAGTGAGAGAATTGGGTCCTGAAAAGATGGGATCTTCCACAACTGCAGGACTTTGTAGGGGCTCAGGTCTTTCAGGCTTCAATCAGCTCCCAAGCCACCTCTTGGTATGCACGTATATTATTCACTGAAACAATTGTTTTATTTCCAGATAAACACTGAATTTTGGAACTATTTTCTTTCACTCTGTCTTTTTTTTTAAGAACTGCAAAACTGCGTATGAGTGAAGAGAAAGGGCTGAAATCATCTCTTAGGGGTCTCAGAGTCCTAAATCTTGACCTGGGTTTTTACTAGGATGTAATTCACCATATTTTTTTTTCTATTTCACTGTATATATTTATCCTTTTAATTAAATCGTGTGCTTGATAAAGCTTCTCAGCTTGAAGGTTTTGGCTCCTAATATGTTACAGGAAATGTAACTTCCTTCTCATTTTCCCCTCTGCTTCCATGTTGACTGGGAGAGGCTGCGCGCAGTGACCCCAATTTACCGATTGTGAAGGCATGCTCTGCTCCTGGGTCTGAGCTGTGGCACCTCACCAGGGACATGCCAGCAGGCTGCACTGCCAGGCACTGCATTCATACAGGCTGGACAGAGATTTTCAGGGTGCTTCCATGAATGTGACGAGACACCAGATATCAGCCTTAAGTCACCATGAACTCAGCAATTTAGATCAAGATGAGATTTGTAGTCATCTGTCATCCTCTCACGAAACCTCTTCTATCCCTTTTATGTTGAGGTGCCATGGAGGGAATGTGCATGCCAGTAGCTATCTATGTTTCCCAGGAAAGAACTTATCCTCTGTGGTTATAACGATATCATCAGGGCTGGTCTCTGCAAGCTCAGTGAAAATATCTGCCTACATGCTTAAACAAATTGAGGTTTGTTTTTTTCCCCTTCATTCACTTGTGCCCACCATGAATTGCACATCATCCTTATTCACAGTCTGTACAAACTTTGAATCCTGAGTAGCCTGCTCCTCTGAGGATGTTACTGTTACCTATTCCTCTGAGCCATCCTGTATCGCTCATTTTGACACTTGCTAATTTTGACTCACAGAGTGAGTCTGTTTACAGGAGAGTGAAAAAATATACTACTCACCAGAACTAGCACTGAAGAATCCACATGGTCATATGACCTTCGTTTGTAGTTCCAATGAGAGTTGTGGAGTCTTAATGTGGCAGGTATCACTGAATTATGAATTATGGTTACTTAACTGGCACACCAGAGAATCAGCTACGGCTCTCTGTGGAGCTTGGGAACCAGCCACTGTTAGGTGCCATACCAACAGCTCAGGAAAAAAAGTCCCTGCAACAACTACCTCATTCAGTGGGCACAAGTCATGTTATGCCTACAAGCTGAAATCTACAGCAGCAATTTCTGGCTTTTAGTGCTCCAAAATTTTTATTGCCAGTTAAATAAAAGCAAACTGAAGTTTTCATCTCAATGAAGCCTATAATTTTGTGGGACCCAGTGGCTACATTTTTCACATGGTTGTAGGAAGGGAATGAAATCTCTGGGCAGCACTTATTATCCATTCTCCTAGGCCCGCATTCCATATTCTGATAAAGATCAGCCTTGGGCTTTCTGGTTATTGATCTCAGCCAAAAGGCAGATCTCTCAGCTCCAGCAAGTGTTTCTGCTAACATATTTTCCTTCCAACATTAATACTCTTTCTAATTTCAACCTCAAGAAGCAGAAATAAATTGCAATCTGTGGCTTTAGCTTGTAAAAGCAGAGTGGACTGTATGAATATGTGTTGGACAGCTTGTCACAGACTGCTGCAAAATCCAATTATTTCTGGCGTTATTATACCTTCTTTCATTACTTCTGTTCTAACTGGGGGGAGGAAAATAAAGCTGAATGTCCACCCCAGTATTAGAAAAACACGAAATCTCAAATAATTAGCTGAAATGCCATCAGACTTGGCTACAGTATCTGATGAAATGCACTGGGTAGTTTGAGCTTGTTATCTAAACTGATAGGCAGAAAATACTCATGTATTCATCTGTAAGCCAGTAACTGTGAAAGTTACTTTTAAATACAGTTTTGTGCCTTAATAGACTTGGGCCAAGTTCTGGCTTTTTCACTGTGTGGGACTGTTACAAACTTGTGATTCTTCTGGTGGGCTATTTCCTCACAGACATCACAATGGTGAGTGTTGGCTCAGCCTCCCCATGCCAGGAGGTCTGTACCCTGCAAAGGGAAGGTACAGCCTTGCACCCAAAGTAGGGCAGAGAAGGTGCTGGCTCAAAACCAGGATTCCAAACCAAGATGTCATTGTTGGCTTTCTCCAGGCGCAGTGCAACCATGTGGTCTCTTCCTTGGGGTCCTGTCCAGATACATGGAGTCCATCTCAAATCTTAAGCAAATCAATTGAGAGTGCATAAAGGCAAGATAGAAAAGAAAAAAAGCATTGAGCCTGCTGTTCAGTGAGTCTGATACAAAAAAAGGACAAGCTCTTTTTCTGTTTTCAACTTAAAACATTCTGAATTAATTCTTAAATATATGGAGGAAGGTGTTGCAGTCCATACAGACAGATTTAAGGAGCAAATCACACTTTGGTGTACATAGTTTATTATGTGTACTGGTATTGTAAAATCTCAGTTAACTACAGTGAATTATTTGCTTGTTGTGACTCTTTGGAATTTATGGGACAAAGATCAAGTTTAAACAAATGTTTTTGATCTTTTAATGGATTTTGTAAAGGCAAGGGTAGGAAAATCTCACCTATATTTCTCCATATTTGAACATTATTAGAACTGAGGTTTTCTTAAACTGTTGATGTAGAAACGAAAAGGAAATTTCATTTGCATAAGCTACAGAGCAAGTATCAATCCCAGCATTAAATGTTGTTACACAGCTCTGTGAATGATAATAATCCTTTGTTTCATTATAGAACTGACATCAGTTTTTCTAGATGATACTATCAGAAATGGTTCGGAAGCAGTTAGTGTTAAACTAATGGTCTGGCTCTTAGGTGACATTAGCTAATCAGATATAAACGAGGGCTTGAAAAATAGGATAAAAACAACTTAATTTGTAGACTGACTATAAGTCAAACGGCTTTTGCTTGCCCTTTATTGTCTGGAGGAGTTTTCTCAGAAACAAGCTAGCTAGATGAAAAAAGAAGACAGTGACATTTTTCTGGATTTATTCATTATCACTTGAATTTGTACCCACCGTATTAAATTTTAATTTTTATTTTGTAATTCAAGTTTACAGTCTTGAAGCAACTTAAAGGCTGGAGCTAGCTTCTGACAGTGGGCTACCAAGTCAGCTCATGGCCATGCAGGCAGCCTTGAATTAGTCACCTCAAAATTGAAGGGCCAAGGCCAGACCAGGCCTGAATAATTTCTGGTGTGGAACAGAGAGTGGCAGTGGGCAGAAACTGAAACACAGGAGGCTCTCTCTGAACATCAGGAAACCCTTTATTTTACTGCAAATGTGACCGAACACTCAAATATGTTCTCCAGGGAGGTTGTGGAGTCTCCCTCCGTGGAGATACCCAAAAGCCGTCTGGACACAGTCCTCAGTAACTTGCTCTAGGTGGCTCTGCTTGAGAAAGAAGGTTGGACCAGATGATTTCCAGAGGCCATTTCCAACCTCAGCAAGTCTGTGATTCCATGAAGAGGGGTAAGGACTCGGGGAAAGAACCTGCCTCATTTTATATTGCCTGAGAGCTAGAGCCATATAATGATGTATCTTGGCATAATCCATAGTCCAACCTCTTCCTCAGCATGCGAAACTAGCCCAGATATCAACAGGCCTGAAGCACGAATCCTTGGCAGAAGCAAAATTTACCGGCATAAGCAACATCCCAGCAGTCTGCTACCCTAAGCAGTTGCCTGCCCTGCCCATGGCTCAAGACAGTCCAGTCTACACCTCACTTAGGTTATGTTCTTATGCATCCAAATTCTATTTCTTCTTGACTGTATGCCTTTTCACAGCCTTCTGAAGCTCTCCTCCAATTGCATATTTTTTTAGTAGCTTCAGTGTGTCCCGCCTAAAAGATCTCTGCAATCCATTACTGGATAATATTTTTTTTGCAGAAGCACAACTAAAAATATATTGCTATGAGTGACACTTTTTAAAAACTAAAGTAACTACTATGAATGCTTATCCTGACAAGGTTTGAAGGGTTACTAAAGTTTTTCTATAACCTGTAATTGGTATCATGCTTTCCACAAGCTCATCATTCTGTATCTGTGAAAAATGATTTAGTGATAGACTTGGTAGTGAGAGAATGCTTGGGCTTGATGATCTTAAAGATCCTTTCCAACCTAAAAACATCTATGATTCTATGATTTTGTAGAAGATAACAAGTTCCCTTCATGCTGAATCCATGCACACTGCAACAACCCCAGTCACAGCACAAGGTGCTACAACCAACAGAATTTGTTGCTGACATTTTATGGCAAGCTGAGTTTAGATTTGTTGTGCAATGCAAGAAATTTATAAAAATTTGATCATTGGGCAGATATGACCTCAAATTGAGCTTACATTTGAGAATTTTTTCCACATATTTATTTACACTTCTAAGGAAAGAAAGAGTATAATCTATGGAAAGATGCCAAATTGCACAGTAGATTTTTAGTAATTACATGGTAACCCCAACCCAATTTCTTCATTCCTTAGATANTGGTGTGGAGGAGGGGTGGCTGGAATTAGCTTTCCTAGAGGAAACCCCCCTCAGAGGTTTCCTCCTAAAATTTGCCCTAAACTAGGACACCATATAAGCTCAGTTTGGACTCCTGACAACTATTTTTGTCTGATGATGATAAATATGATAAGAAATATCCTTAAGCTGGTCACATCAAAAAACTTTATAGACTGTATGTGGCATCTGATCTATGTACTTCATCAGCTTGAGACCTTCAACACATCTAATTCAGATACATTTTCACATTGCTCTCAGCATGCCTTTCATGCATCAAAAGGATGTGAGTGCATCTCAGAGGTAGAAAAAGGGTTAGAAAAATATTGCTGTGCTTGCACTGTGCTCTGGTTCCCAATTTCACTCATGCCTCTCAAGTTTGCTTCCACAGATAGCTGCAGTTTCACACTGATCTCCCATGAAAGCCTCCACATTGTTAAGCTTTATAAATCCTGCCCTTAGATATTGAAGACACTGTATATTTACCTGGGTTCAAAGAGAGACAAGCCAATTAATGTATTCTCTAAATTCATACAAACCATGGATACATTAGAAAGTCCACATGATATGTAACTACTGGTGATAGGTGGAAAAGTAACTCAGGAAGAAAATTTAGATATGAATGTCCTACTCTTCTGCTCTTCCCTAGGCATCTGCTGTTGACTATGTCAAAGGCAGAGTGGTGCCTTAGCTGGCTCTTTGCTCTGACCCAGTATGTCTGTGTTCATGCTAAAGAGCTCCATTTATTCAAGATATTCCTTACTTATGCACTTTGAATTGTTCCCTGGTGAATATGTAGAGGACCTCGGTGCCTGTATGAGGTGACTCAAGTTCGAAAGTATACTTCTACTGCAGGAGCCTTGGGAAAGGAGGAGCCATCACAGCAGAGGAACAGATCTGCTCATTTTGGCCTGTCAACCTGATGAAAGTATACAGGAAATTATTTATCCTGGCATTTAATTGGTAACATGAGATGTTCCTTCCCTTTATAAGTAGACTCATCCTCCTCTCTTTGGACCTGGTGTCAAGGAGTATGAGATGGGGTCTGAGTCCTGGGTCTGTTTCTGTGACTCAAAGTTGCAGGGACATTATTCACCAGAGCATCACCCAGACCAGGGGCTGTGATGTGTCTTGCCTTTAGCCATCATGCCAGACTCCCACACTCAGGTCAGGAACAGGTTCCCTTGGTGATGTGAACTGATAAATGTCATCTCCCTTCTTTGAGACTACACAGCAATGAGCCAAAGTTTTCCAGCACTGGAAATTCAGATTTAGATATCTGAATTTGAATGTTTGTGACTGAGTCCTTTACAGGAACTATCTGTAGGCTAAATAATTTAAAATTTATAAAAAGTTAACATCTGAGGACAATTACTAGAAAAAATTTAAGCAAGATGACTTAGATGACATTATTCTGGGAATAAAATTCTGCTTAATTGTGATTTGTGTGTTTAAATAGAAAGACCTTTAAATCATGGTTAATCTGATATAAATTATATTGCCTTTCCAAGCACTGCAAAATGTCGAGGCAGGCTCAAAACATCCCTGATGTAGTTTCAACCATGGACTGCTCTTTTTTTTCCCTTAAGTAAAGGTTTATTTTTTGAATTTGCTATCTCCTTTCATTGTTTTTATCTACAAAGATCATGTTTTCATGTCCTTTTCTGAATAAAGAAAGTGAAAGAAAAAAAGGCAAATTCTCATATTGGCAGCTGGGATTTTTTGGGGGAATGAAGAATAAAAAAAGAAAAAGAAAGGTAGATCTTTCCATGGAGAATACAGCAAGATGTCTCATGAGCATTGAAAAGGGTAAAACATTAATGGTAATCTGACAGTATAGTTGCCTGAAATGGAAAACTTCATTTTCTAATGCTTGTGTAAGTTCTCTGAGGGGTTGAGGGGTTTGCTTTTGCACTACAAAAATATTCACATGTAGGGTCACAAATAACAAATAATAATAGGAAGAGAAGAAGAAAGGGAAAAACAGCTCTTCAGTTCTGGAAACAGCTGTTATCAGGCTGCAGCATGAGACATGGAGACTTTTTCTTCTCCCTCTCTCTTTCCCTGGACACATCAAACTAACCAGTTGCCTGGAGAGAAAGATAACACGTGTCACCACAATAAGCTCTGAGCTTTATACCCATACTTATTTAGTTTATTTAGTTACACAGAGTAATGTTTATTGTTAAGCCATTTGCAGAGTATTTAAACACAGGACAGCACAGCCTTAGCTCTCATGCTACCTTTGTATAAGCTGGAAAATAAGAATAATGAGTCATTTTAATATATTTAAAGGGAAGAGGAAGATGAAGGTCTCTGTTTCTGTGGCTTCTTGGAGACAGCCCTGCCGTAGCCTTGACTCTGCAGGGGAGAGGATGGCCTGATTTCAGCACAGAGTGGGTGATTCCTCTGCTGAGATTGCTGCTGTGGCCAGTCCAGCAATTAATGTCACTGAGGTCAGCAAGCAGACATGAGGTGGTAATGACTTTCAGTTGCCACTGACCTGCCTGGATCCTAGCCAAAGACCTAGAAATTGAAATTTTTGCAGGCTGCTAGCAGTCCTTTTAGCTGCCTTTTACTTAACATATTTCAAGCTGTGGAACAACAGAAGGTGAAAAATCAAAGGCAAGCAGATGTTACAGGGATGATAAAGAAAGAGGCAAGAGCAATGGGAAATTGGGTTGGCAGGTAAATGATGTCGAGAGATAAAGATCTAGAAAGGAGTAATTTCAGATGTTTGTCAGTCACTCTTTTTGGTTGTGCACCCATCTCACATAGTTTTAATATCAAAAGATCATGAGCAGTGTTTGGTTTTCAAATATATAGTGGCTTTTTCTAAATGCAGCTGATTTCCTCGTTTGCAAAGCAAAAGACTTTTTTTTTTGGTTGGCAATTAGTAGTTCTGTGGTGAGTCACTCCTCTACTGGTGCTTCACTCGCTCCCTTTCTTCCATAAATGCTTCTAATAATAGCTGCTATAGAAATAACTTTCATCCAGGGAAATAGCCCAAAATAGCAAACTCTATCCCTAAAAGTTATCAGACTGATTAGTCATTAGCAGACTATTAGACTGGAAAGAATAAAAGCCTGAAAGTAGATAACAAATGTGCTTCTTATCAGTTTGTTTTTCACTATGATTTATGTTTAAAAAGTACAAAAATTTAAATAAGTTAATGTTTCCATAGAAAGGATGTAGAAAAGGAGGTTGATTTTCTTAAAATCCTTTAACACCTTGCTAAAATCCCATGTTGGCAACATTGTGCTTACAAGCAAATCATTCTGTCAGAAAGAAAAGATTTGTGTTTCATAATGTCCTAATCCTGCTGGTTTGGTGGGTTTTTTTGAAAAGCAGTACATGGGCCAGTGCATGTATCTTCCATGTGCTGAATTTTGCAGACAGCTATAGTGCCTTAATAACTCATGTCACTCCAGTGACACCAGCCAAACTGGCAGAGAAGTTTTGCCTGAAAATCTCAACACACAAGTCCCTTTTTAGTATAGTATCAATGAGAAGAGGACAGAAATTGTGCTTTGTGCAGCTGAGAGAATAGTGCCCAACAGACTGAGCTTCTGAACTCAGCCCATCTAGATGTAGTTTTTCATAGTCCTGTGTAGCTCAGTGGGCTTCTCAGTCTCTTTAGATTCCATGTTTTAGATAACAGAATTGATTTGCTATAGTGATGTTTGGTAACTGGCTAATCTCCAGGAATTTAAATCTAATGGCATTTTATGTGGCACTTTTGCTGCCTTACATAGCCCCTTAGGAAGGCTTGAAGGTAGATAGTAGGCATCGATTATTTATTTAGTCAACCAAGAACTTCAGAGTTCTCTCCTCTTCCTCTGGGCTTTCACAACTAAGAAGCCCAGGTTATGCCCTCATGTGCACTGGGGTCTCAGTTCACCTGTGTGTGAGTTCAACTCTCCCTTCTTTTACAAATAGTTTCTCAAATCCAGACACAGTGTAGAAATAGCCCCAGTCTCTTCTTAAAAAAGAGCAAGCTGTGTAGGTTATAAAAAGTAACTGAGTCAAAGTGGCTGGTGCCATGAGAAAAGCCTCTTAGACCAGAAGAGATAGAGAAGGGGAAAATGAGCAAATGTGGGCAAACACACAATGAAGGCTAGGGAGGGGCCCATGCCATTTTCCCTGCCACCTGTGCTCTGCAAAATGTATGTCATGTTCCCAGCAACCTGGCAGGGGGGAAATCACAGCAAAGAGAAAGATGTACTTCTGAGCTTTCTTTTTGTCTTAGTCTCTTCTCTGAACATACTCTGTATTGTTGACCTGCTTAGGATGGCTGAGTGTGGTAGCAACACAAGTTGTCATGAATTGCTCAATTCACCATCCCACAGCTTCCTGTCCCCTCAGGCACACTTCAGACACAGGCTGGCACCATCCCAGTCAAGCTGAAAGCTGAGTTTAATTTCTAACATAATGATTTATTCATTGTAGTACTGGACAGTGCCGCACACTGACAAGCCTGAAGTTCTCACCTTGTGGTGTTTTTGAAGGCCAGCACCGTCAATTAGGGTTAGGGTTAGGCTTAGGCTTAGGTTTAGGCTTAGGCTTAGGTTAAAGTTAAGGTTTAGGCTTAGGTTAAAGTTTAGGTGTAGGCTTAGGCTTAGCGTTAGGCTTAGGGTTAGGTTTAATTTTCTCTGCTCCCTCAGCTTGGCAGCCTTGTTAACTAGTTTATATTCTAAGCCATGCTAGGTGATTATTGCACCAGTTTGGTTCTTTGCCTCCTGAGTCTGAAATCACAGTGTCTGCTACTCTGACAAATTCTGGTGCAGTGTCTCCTCACAGGCCAAACTTGATGTTTTCCTCATAGTTTCTTCTGTGTAAGTTCCTGGTACAGGAATGCATGCAAATTTGATAATTAAGGACTGGTAGGACTATGTTTAGTAGGTGATGATTCCCTCCAGAAAATTTAAGTACTGGTCATGGCAAGAACACATAGGAGCAGCAGATGTGCTGTGATGCTAAAAAAATTACGATGGGACAAATAGCATTTGTTTGAGGTGCCATTGGCATCTATCCCATCTAGGGTATATTGTGTTATATATCTAGGGAGAAGGGAAGCACAGTCAAGGTAATTCATTCCATCAGATTTTGTATACTGGCTGTATAATGCAGACCTAATAGGACCATGAAGTGCTGTATCACTGCTACCATTTCATCACAGTTCAACATCTGAAAACTGGAAATTAAGACCTGTCTCTCCATTATCCCTGGGGTCAGCACTGACATATTTGTTCTCTTTTAATTAGTCACAGCCAACTCCAGGCTGGGTCAGGGGAGGCTGGAAGAGAGAATCTCAGAATGAGCATTTAAATCCTGCCTTACTGCAACGGGATAAACAGAAGGGTATCTTTGACTCTCTGACCTCCAACACTGAGTGGACTCTCCTAAGGATTAATTCCCACTACAGCATTTGCTACAAAGAGATACACACACTATTAATTCTCAAAGAGAGAAGGGCAGTCTGGGAAAGACAACAGAACATGTAGGTAATTTTATTTTTGGTTTCAGAAAAGGTAGGCCAGGTAGGGTGTGAATACACTGCCCCTTCCCATTTCCACTGTGTTCATGGGAGGTTCCCCTCACACAGGCAGGCACAGTTCCACTCACAGATTTGTATTGGTAAAGAGGTCCTGAGGCTTCTCTCAGTCAGTGTTAGACAGACATGTCACACAGCTCTCCCAGCTCACCATGTCTGCAGTGATGAACCACAGCACCAACAGGGCATGAAGGGGAGCAACCTTTTCAGTTGGCACAGCAGGTGTGGAAAAGGCCATTTGACTTATATTATTGCATTTATTGTAAGGTCATCCCCAATATGTGGACGCTGCACACTCTGGTGGAGGGGAAAGGACAGGGGAGCACATAAAAGATACTGAAATCCTCTGTGAATCTCTGTTAGGTGTGGCAAGGAGAGGACCAAGTGGAAATTTCCCTCTGTGCTTTCCTCTGCACAGAGATAAATTTAAGAGAAAATTAAAATTAAGCACTACAGTGATTTGCAAAGGTAATTAGAACATGGCTTTGGTTTGTATCCTCAAAAAACAACTAGAATAGGAATTTTTAACCAGTTGGAGGAAGAAGATAATGAACTATTGCAGCTATCTGAAAAGAACTGGCAAAGATTTTTTCAGGGTTTTTTTATGGACAGTGTTTCTGTCCATTTTATGTTTGCTTCCTATAAATATTTTGGCAGAAAAATTTACTTTTTCACTCATAGCAAATTTGGAATCCTTTAAATTTCTACCGAACACTCTCATAGATACATGATTATTTAGTAGAGGCGCAGAAATGTCATGTGAATAACACATTAAATAGGAACTGGCTTGATTTTTATTTTTTTTTAATTTTTTTTTTTTTAAATTTTTGAAAACCTACAGAAAGCTGCTCACAAACAACCTACAGTTTTTGGAAATTATCCTCAGAGTAAGTTAAAATAAAAAATAAGGAAGGAATATTCAAACAGATTTGAAAGAAGAATAAAGAAATGGACTATATGTCCAAATTAACTATTTACATTTTTATTGCTGGAAATTTAGTTACTCAGTTTACTGCTAACTATAAATCCATGAAGTATCCATGTCCCAAAATGCTATGTATTTTGAAATTATTCTTCCTAGTGTTTACCAGCGAGATTTTCACTTAAAAAAAAATGTTATAAATGAATTCAGGGGAAGAAATTAGCCCCCATCACTATTTTAGTGACACTACCTTTTCATAATTTTAAACAGTGACTTCTAAGCTACACTTTTTCTATAGTTGTGTAACCATTAAACTACCTTATCGCTGCTATTCCACGTGGTGCACTGGACAGCCCACACTCTGTGGGTTTTCTCTGACCTTATGTGGTTTCTAGTGGTGTAGTTCTATCACTATCTCTTATCTCGTAACTGAGTGCAGACCTCTCAACAGCAGTGCTTCCTTCGGCAAACTGTTGATCATGTTAGTCTCTACTCCCTTCCTCCCTGTTCCCTTCATCTTTCTAACCTTTTTACTGATTTATTTGTTCTTTCTTTCTACTGTATTAAAAAAAGCCTACAGGCTGAGCCTTTTATTTCTCTTTCTTGTTTTATAACTCTTCTTGTTGAGTCAGAAAGTCTCGATAACATATGAAAAGCTACTTCAGGTGAAGAGAGACTTCTGTACATAGTAGCACATCATGCCATTTGTGCCACGGAGGCTCTTTGGGACCCTCTGCAATGTATTTTCTGACAGATTATTCAAAACAAACAAGACAAACAACATATAGAATTCTAAAACACGTCTTGCACCTAAGTCAAATTAATTCACCTAAGTAAATTAATTGAAGCTGCCAATTTCAATAAATAGATAGAGATTCGAAAAAAAAAAATCAGTTGTATCTTCCCACACTCACATTTCATAAATGCAGGCACCTTCACACTTTACCATATGTATTGCATGCTACTTTTCTGGCAAACAGCCTGGAATTTAAAATAATATGTGAGTTGTTAATCTATTTTAGGCTCTATAAGATCCATTTAGGGGACTGGCTATTGAATCACTGCTCTTATCCAGCCGGTCTGTAACTAAACTGTTACACTAAACTAAACTAAACTAAGCTGTGTACAGTGCAGACAGTGACAACACTGAACACTATGAATTTAAAGAAGCAGCCTACTTTATAGCAAAATTGTGGGAGTGAGCTAAACAGCTTCAGGATGGATAGCTTCGGGAGGTTTTTTGATGTGATTTCGAGTCTGAAAATTTTTCTGACTATTGAAGCTCTTTGTGCTTTTCTGCAGGTTACCAAAAGGACAAAAACTTTAAACAAAAGTTCAAGTTCAATGTCTGTTTGACTTCCTCTCTTAAAACAAGAAAACCAATCCTTTTTTTCAGTCTCACATTGAACTTCACACTTTGTTATGGATTTTCCCCTCCCCATATTCCTGTCATTGTCTCTGTGTGATTTGGTCTGGGTGTGGAGGGGTTAGAGAAACAACTTGAAAAGAAAACCTTAGGTAAGCCAGACAACCTTGTACTGCCCCAAATAAGTTCTGTGCCCCTTCTGCACAGGAGGAGACATTGAAGGTCAGAAAAGAAGTTTCTCCTGCTTTTCATAGAAAAGGATCACAGAACAATTTAGGTTAGAAAAGACTTTTACAATCATTGAGTCTAACCACAAATGTAACACTCAAGTCTATCCCTAAGCCATGGCCCAAAGTACCACATCTACATGTCTTCTAAATACCTCCAGGCATGATGACTCAACCACTTCCCCAGGCAGCCTGTTCCACTGCTTGACCCCAATTTCAGTGGAGATTTTTTCCTAATATCTAATCTAAATCTCCCCTGGTGCTACTTGAGGCTATTTCTTCTCATCCTTTCATTTGTCACTTGCCAGAAGAGACTGGCCCCCTCCAGACTACAGCCTCCTTTCAGGTGGTTGCAGGGAGTGGTAAGACTTCCCTAGACCTTCTTTTCTTCTGGCTAAAGAACCTTAGATTCCTCAGCCACTCCTCATAAAAACTGTTCTCCAGATGTTTCTCCAGCTATGCTGCCCTCCTCTAAACTCACTCCAGCACCTCAATGTCTTTCTTGTAGTGAGGGATCCAAAACTGAACACAGGATTCAAGGTGTGGCCTCACCAGTGCCGAGTACAGGGGGATGATCACTGCCCTGGTGCTGCTGATCACACTATTGCTGATACAGGCCAGGATGCCATTGGTCTTCTTGGCCACCTGAACACCTTCTGGCTTATAGTCAGTGGCTGTCAATCAGCCCCTCGAGGTCCTTTTCCGCCAGGTAGCTTTCCAGCCACTCTTCCCCAAGCCTGTATTGCTGCCTGGAGTTGTTGTGACCCAAGTATCTCACCTTGTTGAACCTCATACAATTGGCTTCTGCCCATTGATCCAGCCTGTCCAGATCTCTCTACAGAGCTTTCCTGCCCTTCAGCAGATCAACACTCTTAGTGTCATCTGCAAACTGACTGAGGGTGCACCTGATCCACTTGCTCAAATCATAGATAAAAACATTAAACAGTAATGGCTCCAGTACAGAGTCCTGGGGAACATCACCAGTGACCAGCTGGATTTAACTCCACCCACCATAATTCTCTGGGCCAGACCATCCAGGCAGGTTTTTACCCAGAGAAGAGTATACCCATTTAAACTATGAGCAGCCTGGGAGAATACTGTGGGAAACAGTGGCAAAATCTTTACTAAAGTCCAGGTAAACAACAGCCACAAGTCTTTCTCTCATCCATGTGGGTTACCTTCCCACAGAAAGAGATCAGGTTTGCCAAACAGGATCTGGCTTTTCTCTTCCTCTCCAAAGCGGCTCATTGCCTTACATCTTTTTGACCACAAAATTAATTAATTCAGAGCCTGACCTCCTACCATATTGCAGGTAGGAATGAGAGCACAAATACTTCCTAATTCTCCTCAATTTATCTCTGTTTCTCTTGTTGAAAGGCTTTTATTTCCATAGATAATGTTACGGTTGACTTACTCCTGCCGCTAGTCCAAGGCTTCCACAATCTCCTGTGCCACTGAAGTCAATAGGAGCTTTGCTATCAAATGAGCTGCACGCCAGAGGCAATCCATAATTAGTTAACTCTGATTGCTACATGGAACTTGCTCTGTAATGGCCACTGAATTCTTATTCTCTGCTAATGTCTGAATAAAGATTCGGACAGAGTATTCCTGAGCACTTTCTGTTCCCAGGGAGGTTAATCAAATCACAATTGCTGCTCTTTTATGTCAGAAATAGGGGATGAGATAACATAAATCCCACAAAATTTAAGCTAAATAAAACGTCCAAAGGAGACAAAACCATGGATGAGTGTTTGCTGTGGCCAGCACAGAGTCAGTAGCACCAAGGCTATCCACTACAGCACTGTCTGATCACCTCCTGCCTGCATAGTGTCTGACTAACAGCCAGCTGCCTCAGCCCTGCGCTCAGAAACACTGGCCAAAAATTCATTTAAACCAAATGGGTCCTCATTACTCTTAGAGTCCTCTCGCTCCAGCACAGCATGATGCTGGGACTAGGTATTATTTTGTTTTAAGCAGTGTTGCTGCTATTTAAGAGAGAAGGAGAGAGAGAGTGAGAGGATTTCGCTGCAGCCTTTAATGTGGCTCTAGTGAGATGCTGTTATATATTGGGCTGTGTCTCAGTATAGGGGCTTGTTTGACAGGCCCTGTCATCATCTGCCTCCAAGATTATCATTCATGCTGCTGGAAAGACAACTTTATTGGACTAAATATTGGCATGTGTCTGTGTGGCCCACACCGGTAAAGACTCTCCCTGGGCCGTGTGTCTGAGTCACTGTGCGTGGGTGTAACAACTGCACTAGTTATTATTAATCTCTCTGAAACCTCTTTACAGTGATTAAGGGAGTACTGTATGAAAGCAATCTGCTTTGTGGGCTCTCGCCAAGGAAGACCCACTAAGCAGATTTTGTTGGATCCTTCAGCCAAACTGCTCTTTTCTTGGCAACTGAAATGCACATCAACATAGATGTAATGTCAATTTCCAGCATTTTTGTAATGTACTTTATTCAGATTATTTGGATGCTAAACAAACCACTAATTCAAATCACAGTATTTAACATTGCCAGTCACTTTTCTGATGTGCCAATGTTTATAAATAAACCTGAGCAGGAGACAAGAGGTCACATTTAAATGATATATAGAAGGGAAAAATAGTGTGTTCTTTTTGCCTCCAATTCCCTTTTTGTGAATANGGTTGCAGGGAGTGGTAAGACTTCCCTAGACCTTCTTTTCTTCTGGCTAAAGAACCTTAGATTCCTCAGCCACTCCTCATAAAAACTGTTCTCCAGATGTTTCTCCAGCTATGCTGCCCTCCTCTAAACTCACTCCAGCACCTCAATGTCTTTCTTGTAGTGAGGGATCCAAAACTGAACACAGGATTCAAGGTGTGGCCTCACCAGTGCCGAGTACAGGGGGATGATCACTGCCCTGGTGCTGCTGATCACACTATTGCTGATACAGGCCAGGATGCCATTGGTCTTCTTGGCCACCTGAACACCTTCTGGCTTATAGTCAGTGGCTGTCAATCAGCCCCTCGAGGTCCTTTTCCGCCAGGTAGCTTTCCAGCCACTCTTCCCCAAGCCTGTATTGCTGCCTGGAGTTGTTGTGACCCAAGTATCTCACCTTGTTGAACCTCATACAATTGGCTTCTGCCCATTGATCCAGCCTGTCCAGATCTCTCTACAGAGCTTTCCTGCCCTTCAGCAGATCAACACTCTTAGTGTCATCTGCAAACTGACTGAGGGTGCACCTGATCCACTTGCTCAAATCATAGATAAAATTAAACAGTAATGGCTCCAGTACAGAGTCCTGGGGAACATCACCAGTGACCAGCTGGATTTAACTCCACCCACCATAATTCTCTGGGCCAGACCATCCAGGCAGGTTTTTACCCAGAGAAGAGTATACCCATTTAAACTATGAGCAGCCTGGGAGAATACTGTGGGAAACAGTGGCAAAATCTTTACTAAAGTCCAGGTAAACAACAGCCACAAGTCTTTCTCTCATCCATGTGGGTTATCTTCCCATAGAAAGAGATCAGGTTTGCCAAACAGGATCTGGCTTTTCTCTTCCTCTCCAAAGCGGCTCATTGCCTTACATCTTTTTGACCACAAAATTAATTAATTCAGAGCCTGACCTCCTACCATATTGCAGGTAGGAATGAGAGCACAAATACTTCCTAATTCTCCTCAATTTATCTCTGTTTCTCTTGTTGAAAGGCTTTTATTTCCATAGATAATGTTACGGTTGACTTACTCCTGCCGCTAGTCCAAGGCTTCCACAATCTCCTGTGCCACTGAAGTCAATAGGAGCTTTGCTATCAAATGAGCTGCACGCCAGAGGCAATCCATAATTAGTTAACTCTGATTGCTACATGGAACTTGCTCTGTAATGGCCAAAGAATTCTTATTCTCTGCTAATCTGTGTCTGAATAAAGATTCGGACAGAGTATTCCTGAGCACTTTCTGTTCCCAGGGAGGTTAATCAAATCACAATTGCTGCTCTTTTATGTCAGAAATAGGGGATGAGATAACATAAATCCCACAAAATTTAAGCTAAATAAAACGTCCAAAGGAGACAAAACCATGGATGAGTGTTTGCTGTGGCCAGCACAGAGTCAGTAGCACCAAGGCTATCCACTACAGCACTGTCTGATCACCTCCTGCCTGCATAGTGTCTGACTAACAGCCAGCTGCCTCAGCCCTGCGCTCAGAAACACTGGCCAAAAATTCATTTAAACCAAATGGGTCCTCATTACTCTTAGAGTCCTCTCGCTCCAGCACAGCATGATGCTGGGACTAGGTATTATTTTGTTTTAAGCAGTGTTGCTGCTATTTAAGAGAGAAGGAGAGAGAGAGTGAGAGGATTTCGCTGCAGCCTTTAATGTGGCTCTAGTGAGATGCTGTTATATATTGGGCTGTGTCTCAGTATAGGGGCTTGTTTGACAGGCCCTGTCATCATCTGCCTCCAAGATTATCATTCATGCTGCTGGAAAGACAACTTTATTGGACTAAATATTGGCATGTGTCTGTGTGGCCCACACAGGTAAAGACTCTCCCTGGGCCGTGTGTCTGAGTCACTGTGCGTGGGTGTAACAACTGCACTAGTTATTATTAATCTCTCTGAAACCTCTTTACAGTGATTAAGGGAGTACTGTATGAAAGCAATCTGCTTTGTGGGCTCTCGCCAAGGAAGACCCACTAAGCAGATTTTGTTGGATCCTTCAGCCAAACTGCTCTTTTCTTGGCAACTGAAATGCACATCAACATAGATGTAATGTCAATTTCCAGCATTTTTGTAATGTACTTTATTCAGATTATTTGGATGCTAAACAAACCACTAATTCAAATCACAGTATTTAACATTGCCAGTCACTTTTCTGATGTGCCAATGTTTATAAATAAACCTGAGCAGGAGACAAGAGGTCACATTTAAATGATATATAGAAGGGAAAAATAGTGTGTTCTTTTTGCCTCCAATTCCCTTTTTGTGAATAAGAGATTTGAGTGAGGGATTTCAGTATGAGATGAATGATGGGTATATGTCAGCAGGTGATGGACTCCCTGCAAATCCTGTCCAGAACAGCTCAGCAAATTGCCAGGGATCTGGTCAGCTTTTCTCCAAACAGGGCATTTGAGGATCAGAAGAGCCTAGCTCTCACTGAGAAAGTCATGAAGCTGAGATCATGTGACAATGGCCTGCAGCTACATGGAAATTCTGGTAACCCTGGTTTTGGGTGAAAATAATGATCACACAGAAAGCTTTAGCCTGTGTATATCACTAAACAGGCCTGGTAGCTGTTTGCCCGAGTCAGAGAAAGACTCTAGTAGGTTTCACCTGACCCATTTTCTTCGAGCTGTGGTATCTTTAACTTCTGTTTACTCCTGTAAAGAACCATACATATAAATATACATATATATATATTTATATCTTTTAGAAAAGCTCAGCCTTTCAGCCTCTCTCTTCCCACATCCATTTCTAGCAATGGATCAAAGACTGGGTTTACTATTCTACTGTGTGCCTCATGACATCTTGTCCTCACATGCTAGAAAGTGACTGTCTCTAAAGCAACTTTATGAGGCTAAATAAAGTAGAGTAAAATAGCAGCAAACTGAAGTTTTTCTATCTTTGTCTGTCCCAGGAGGGTTAGGCTGGAAAAAACCAAGACACTCTGAAGGAAGCAAAAAATAAGAATGTAAAAGAAACCAGACCATCTCAAGAAGGGAGAAAATAAAGAAAAAAAGAATATAACCTTAGGCAGAATGTCAAATAGACACTTGAAGTTCAGAGTGCTACATCAGCCAGACTACACTCAATTTTGATCACCTACAGCAGTTTTTATATCACCAGCTTTGTGTCATTAAGTAATTAATGTTGGGGTGATGTGCCTTTCATACCACTTACATTCACTACACATCATATGGTCATCATTTCAGTTCCTATTGCATTAAAGTACTTAACAGAAGTCAGTTCCTTTCTGACTTCATATAGTCAGTGTACGTGTGTTTTGAGTATTTTTTTTTTTTGCATTTCCAGAGAGCAGGTGATCCAAAAGTCCCAGGCAGCCTCTGAAAAGCATTTCTTCCATCTAGAAGACAAACAAGTTTACCGTTAAGAAAACAAAAAAGAACAGGAAAGTCTTTGCTGGCTTAAGTTTGTGCCCCATGNTGGTGAAAATAATGATCACACAGAAAGCTTTAGCCTGTGTATATCACTAAACAGGCCTGGTAGCTGTTTGCCCGAGTCAGAGAAAGACTCTAGTAGGTTTCACCTGACCCATTTTCTTCGAGCTGTGGTATCTTTAACTTCTGTTTACTCCTGTAAAGAACCATACATATAAATATACATATATATATATTTATATCTTTTAGAAAAGCTCAGCCTTTCAGCCTCTCTCTTCCCACATCCATTTCTAGCAATGGATCAAAGACTGGGTTTACTATTCTACTGTGTGCCTCATGACATCTTGTCCTCACATGCTAGAAAGTGACTGTCTCTAAAGCAACTTTATGAGGCTAAATAAAGTAGAGTAAAATAGCAGCAAACTGAAGTTTTTCTATCTTTGTCTGTCCCAGGAGGGTTAGGCTGGAAAAAACCAAGACACTCTGAAGGAAGCAAAAAATAAGAATGTAAAAGAAACCAGACCATCTCAAGAAGGGAGAAAATAAAGAAAAAAAGAATATAACCTTAGGCAGAATGTCAAATAGACACTTGAAGTTCAGAGTGCTACATCAGCCAGACTACACTCAATTTTGATCACCTACAGCAGTTTTTATATCACCAGCTTTGTGTCATTAAGTAATTAATGTTGGGGTGATGTGCCTTTCATACCACTTACATTCACTACACATCATATGGTCATCATTTCAGTTCCTATTGCATTAAAGTACTTAACAGAAGTCAGTTCCTTTCTGACTTCATATAGTCAGTGTACGTGTGTTTTGAGTATTTTTTTTTTTTGCATTTCCAGAGAGCAGGTGATCCAAAAGTCCCAGGCAGCCTCTGAAAAGCATTTCTTCCATCTAGAAGACAAACAAGTTTACCGTTAAGAAAACAAAAAAGAACAGGAAAGTCTTTGCTGGCTTAAGTTTGTGCCCCATGTCATAGTATCATAGAATCATAGAATCACAGAATGGTTTGGGTTGGAAGACCTTAACAATCATCTCGTTCCAACCCTCCTGCTGAGGGCAGGGACACATTTCACTAAACCAGATTGTTCAGAGCCCCATCCAACCCGACCTTGAACACTTCCTGGGACATTAACAACTTCTCTGGGAAACCTATTCAGTGCCTCACCACCCTTACACAACTTCTAATCTAAACCTTCTCTCTGTCAGTTTGAAGCCATTCTCCTTTGTCATGTCATGCTCTTGTAAACAGTCTCTCTCCATCAGTCCTGTAGGTTCCCTTCAGGTCCTGGAAGACCACAGATAGGCCACCCTGAAGTCTTCTCTTCTCCAGGCTGAACAGTCCAAATTCTTTTCCCCTTTCCTCACAGGAGAGGTGCTCCATTCCTCTGATCGTCTTAGTGTCCCTCTTCTGGACTCACTCCAACAAGCTGATGTCTGTCCTGTTCTGAGAGCCCCAGAGCTGGATGCAGCATTGCAGATGGGGTCTTATGAGAGCAGAGCAGAGAGGCAAAATCCCCTCCCTGTTTTTGATGCAGCCCAGGGTATGATTGGAGCCATGTCCAGCCTCTCCTCCACCAGCACCCCTAAATCTTTCTCAGCAGGCTCTCAGTCTGTTCATCCCCAGTCAGTATTGATAGTACAGGTTGCCCTGATCCAAGTGTAGCACCTTGCACTTGGTCTTCTTAAATCTCATGAGATTCCCATACAACCACTTCTTGAGCTTGTCCAGGTCGCTCTGGATGGTGTCCCATCCTTCAGGTGTGTCAACCATACCACTCAGACTGGTGTCTGAGGGTGCACTTAGTGATGTCATATCCATCTGCCTTCACATACATAACCATAAAATGACACTGGCTAAATAAATTTACCTACAGAGGGATATTTGGCTGTAAAAAACTGTGCATCCTTGAGTGACTTTCAAAAAGAGATGTAGTCAGGTATCGGCCTGCCTCTACAGGAGGCAGAGGAGCTATCCTTGCTTCATCACATTTGATACAGTGCCATTTATCCCATTTTAGTTTCATCAGTTTTGTCAATCTGCATCAAGAGGCTGCCTAGTGATGATCTTGCCCCCCTCTACTGCCCACAGAATAATGTACAATCACTGGTGGAGCAGGGTGAAATAGCTTCTCCATTCTGGCTCTAGTCCTTGCAATAGCAAGCAAGACAATGTTGGGCAAGCCTTCTTTCTTCCCCCTAGAACCTCTGCAAGGGCTAAAACCAGTAAGGTCTGTTACTGGGGCATTGAGCTGATGAAATTTAAATGAAAGACAATTTCTAAACTTCAAATAATTTTAAAGAAATAGGATGATGAAGACTTGGTTGAAAGAAAAAAAACCAAATATACGTATCTGCATTCATGAAATAATAGTATCCAACACCAGTCCTTGATGAGTTTGCCTGTTAATGGTGGAGGAGCAGGGGAAGTGTTAATGACCTCTTGACCACCCCAGTAAATCCACACTTGAAAGGGAGGGGATTAAAATGTCTTAAAAATCATGTGCTAGAAACTGAGAGAGCTTAACATTTTCCTTATGCTGATGTCAGATGACTTTCCCAATCCCTACAGCAATTATACATAACTCCACCAGGTTGAAACTGAAGTATGTGAGTGCTGGTATGTTAAAGTAAGATTTCTTGTAAAAAACTTTAGGTCTCTTGGCATGACATGGCTCCACCTTAGTGCCTTTGTCCAGGGGACTGCAATGAAACATATGAATTGTCTACACAGATACCATGATCCTCTTCTCCATTTTGATCAGTTTTCTGTTTTGTGAGTGTGAGAGTACATGCACGCATGAACATCCTGGTGGAGAAGGCCCCTTCCAGCTTCACAGACCCCTTGTGCTGGGCTCAGTCAGTTTTTCCTGAAAACACAGCAAGAATTCATCCAAATTACGAGCTTTGCTTAGCAGCATGAAAACAAAATTAAAAAGAGGAAATACAAGCATAGCTGTAACCTACCTGGTGAAAGAGAAGAAAAATAAAACCCTACCAAGGAGGACAAAGAAAAAAGTGTTCGGTGTGGTAAAAGGGAGAAGATATAATAATCAACATGCTAAAATGATATGTGTTAACCATTATAAGGAAATATTTTACCATATCCAACAAAAATGAAATAAAAAATAGATCTTCAAATTATCTAAACCCAGAATCTCTCTAGAAGACTAAATCCTTTTGCATGCTAATAGCAAACATCTATGTGACACCAGTAAAACCTTGTCTGATATTACAATAAATATGAAGAGGAAAAAGCATTACCCCAAAACATCAGCCTCTGTTCAGTCTTCCAGTAATAAAGTTATAACTTCTGTGACTAACACAAATGACTGAAGATTTTTACAGTCACCCTGTCTGCACAGCACTCAGCTGCAATGAAATTGCCTTCTTACTCCAGAGAGACATCTGAGAGATGCTTGCACAGTGCCACATTTGTACTGGGGGAAAAACAAAAAAAACCACTGGCTCACATTTTTTGTTCACATCCTTTTAAGTCTTGTAAAATTATATCCACAGGAGCTTGGAAATGTAATTTACTACTTTATATTACTTAATACATATGAATATATGTATAAAATAGTGATGTCGTAGTTATTATGTAAGTAAAAATGAGTGATAAATTTGGTTCCTGGAGGAACCCCTCCATTGCCATCCACTGAGTCTGCTGCTTTCTCACCAAATTGGAACCAGATTCAAATCTTGGTTGCCCTAAAAGTGTTTCCAAAGTAGTATCAACTACTCCAAAACCTTTTGGAGAATTCATAGCATGTGTTGCTCACTTATGCTGTATACAATGATATATCAGCTTTTGGGCTGTTATGGCTCACTGACTGGTACTTATTTCTGCCATCACTAGTCATGGCATCTGCCACCTTGAGTGGCATCTCACTGTGTGAATACTCTCCCTGCAGAAAAAGTTCTGGAGCAGTGTTTGCAGAAAACCAGAATGATTTCATCCTGGTGGGGAACCTGAGCACTCAGCCACCATTGGTGATCACCAGTACACGTAGGGGAACACACTTTTTGTTCAAAGCCTGGCTGCAGAGTCTGAACCAGGAAAGTCTATGGGCTGAGGCTGCATGAGGCTGCATTGTGAAAAGGACTGTGCAGTGTCAACAACTTGGAAGAATAAACAAAAATTAGTTCTATTTTATGCTGCAAACTTTTGAGTTTGCTTTAAAAACCTTTTGTTCAATTAGTCTATTTTCTATTTCTAGTGGGGTCAAAATATTTTCAATAGAAAAGTTGTCTTCCAAACAGAAAAGCTATTTATCCCTTTGATATTCTTTATCTAAAAGGTGTTTGTATTTCTGAACAAGGCACTATAATATACAACATGTCAGAAGCAATACACATATCACAGTAAGGCTTCAGAACAACAAGCGAATGAATACTTCAACCTAGAGATCATTTTTAGGGTGCTGAATGTTTTTCCAGTTTGAAAACTCATTATGTTTAGCCATATGTGCAAGGGAGATGAGGGACAGAAAATGGCTTAATACTCACATTTTTGACAAGTAGTCTTTATCAACAACAGAAAAAGACCCCCAAACTACACAACACCCTAAAAACCAGCACTACTGTAAATTGTATATTTAACAAAATGGAAAGTAATTGTGTCTGTCTTTGATAACCATCCATCTTCATTCTTCTCAAAAAGTCATACAGGAGGGGTTTATCTGAAATTCTTTTGAACAACTTCTCTACTGTCTTCCCACATAAGAAGACTTGGGCACTCTGCTATGCAAGCACAGAACAGAGCAGCCTGCATTTGTGAGGAAATTGGTATTGCTTTAATTTCTTTGTGTGCTGACATTGTTGCCGAGTGATACACTAGTGATTACCCGAGGGCACATACATCTCACCGCCACAAAAATCCATATTACAACAGGACTTCACACATAATTTAAATAAAAGAAGACACTCTCTTTAACTGTGCAAGATGAAGCCCTATTTGGATGGCACTCAAACGTCCAAAGGTTTGAGCAGTGGATCCTGCAGATGTTTGAGGCTTGAAAGAGAGTCTTAGGGTCGTCTCTCTGAAAGAAGGATGGGGACAGCCCTGGAGCACTGGGTTGTGTGCAGCCCAGAAGGCACCAGCTCCATTGCTTCCCCTGCTGCCTGGTGAGGAGGGAACAAGAGCAGCCCACATGTACGGCAAAACATGATAGAGCTGATGTTTTAATGCTGTGAGCACAGACAAAGAATGAAGAACCTCTTTATGCCCAGTACCCTGCTCTACACCAGCGCTCTGATTCAGTTCCCTTTCAACTCTCACTCTTGCAATGCAGAGCAGCTATGAGAAAAAGTGGAGGTAAACATCACTGCTGCTAGTCTGGATTGTGAAAGTAGCCAGGAGTTGTTCTTTCCAACCTGAGGGAGACAAAACACTGTCATGGAAAATAATTATAGGAAGACCCTTCCAGCTACACAATTGTTAAAAATCCCATAGGGCTTCCAACTGCTTGTTTTGTTATTTTGGAAGTTTTGGGTTGTTTTTTCTGAATTTCTAATTTTGTTCTCAGACCATTGCTATAATGCTATATATATAATAATATTTCTATTATATAGAAAGTGTTCAAGTCTCTTGCTGTGTTTCATTTGCAGCTGTATGGTGTACATAGTGATTATCTGCTGATATACTGTTATCTGGTCTCCAGTCTTTAGCATGCATTATTGTACTTTTCATTCTCCATATGCCATAGAAAGTCAGTCAAAGTCCTAATCCCCTTACACAAAAACCAACCTCGAATTGTGGAGCCTAACACATACTGAAGTGCCTGATGAAATTTCTGTGCACTTGCCCTGGTGTGTGAGCGTTTGTACATGTATGTGTGTACACCTGTGAGAGGCCAAGAGAGGGAAAGCCACCTGAGCAATACAGGAGAACATACTAATAGAGATTTTGGCAAATATACTAAAATACATTGAAGAAACAAATTTGATTTGTGTCTGCAAACAGTTATCTTGTTCTGAAAGTGAGTGTTCATAGTAAGTATGCATATTCTTCCACAGCAATGTAAGCAAACACCAGCAGAGCCCCAGCCTTGCCTTAGTTATTGTGATACATTTTTGTGCCTTGTAAACAACTACTTATTGCCGTGTTTAGATCAAGAAAGTGGTAACAGGGAACTGCGACTGATTAAAAATTTCAAAAATTAGGAAAAAGTAAGACTTGAATCTTAATCAGGAAGAATATGGTCAACGGAATGACTTTCATGAACAAGGTTATAGAGAAAAATAAAATATTTAAACAGACACGTGTTCAGTAATTTGGATGAACGTCTGATCTTGCAAAAGTAAGTAGGAAAATTAATTTCTTAATGTGATGTGAAAAAAAGAAATATTTCAGTGCAGCTTCCTTGTATTTGGACAAGAAACTTTTCTTATTTTAAAAAAGGGTTTCAGTAAACCCGTTGCTTTTTGGTAAAATTAAAACCTCTCTCTCACCACACAAACTGAAAATAAATATAGTTTTGCTGGAACCCTGGATTTTTTTTTGGTGTGTGTGTGATAGAGATAAATGTAATCAAAGTAAAGCAATTTCAATAAAAAGGAATTAAAAAGACATTTTACACCCAGCTCTCTTTCCATTGTCTCCCTTGACAATAATTTCACAGTACCTCTACTTTCTGCCAATGTATGGCTGTGACTTCTCTTGAGGAATTTCAGCATCCATAAAGGCTGAGGTTTTAGTGTTGCCTTTCCTGTAACAAACCATCTACTTCATGACCTGCCCATGTTACTAACAATTCATGATAAAGATGAGGCAATGGAGGCAACTCTCTGGGTTCCTCACGAACGTGGAGTTGAACAGAGGTGCCAACGCCAGAGGAACTCCTCCTTGACAGCCTTTGGAGGGCAGCCCACCATGTTCAGAGTTTGATAAGCACTACCATACCCCTCTCACCTCCCCATGTAGATGCCATGCAAGCATTACTGCATTTAAATTTCACAGCATCTCTGCAAAAGGAAAATGTCTGTGCCACCTCAGATTATAAAGGGTAAATTTTAAGACAGGAGTGGCTGCAGTACAATTTATTTGGCTAAAGGCAGCTATCCATGATATAGGTGCCCACTATCAACATGGCCACCCTGAGGTGGCCAGAAAGAAATAGCTCCCTCTGAGGGATATTTATCTCACCCTAAGACAGGAATGAAGTAAATCTGATGCACTGTGCTCCAGACATATTTCCTTCTCTTAATTTCTGGCTTCTGGAGGGAGACAGACATGACAGTCTCAGATATACAGTAGAGTCATCTGTGGTGAGGTGACCCTCACGTAATTTCCATCCTACATGCCAAACTCATAGAAAGCTTGCACTGCAAGTGAGATTTGCATCCAGGTCATCCAAGTACCAAACACAAGCTAACCAAAAATAAATCTTCATCCAGTATGACAGGGCACAGGTGTGAACAGACCTCTGTATATGCAGTGTGGCATGTTAGGAAACAGAAGGACAATGATGGGAAGAGGGGAAAGAGAAGGATGCTATTTTAAAAGTAGGACTTTCCTCAGAGGCTCTTGGAAGCCTTGACCACAGGGAAATGGACGTCTACTCTTTAAGCCTCACACACAGCAGAATTCAATGTGTGCAACCTGGAAGTCAGGGCGAGTTTACAGTAAATTTCTCACAAAGGAGGGGAGGCTTAAAACCCTCCTGGCTGTTATCATAACAGCTTAGTTTCAAAAACAGAGAGTGGAAGAAAATCAGGAAGTCAATATTAAAGGTCTTTGAGACTCTTTTCTGTCTCTGGAGCCCTTAAAACAAAATGGTTGGAGAGACTTTGTGGCAGGGAGTTTGTGCTGGGCACAGCCCTGCCACTTCTCGCAGCACAACCAGGCAGTAGGGATGGTCCTGGGTTGGTCCATCCATGTCTAAAACCAGGCACAAGTTGGCAGTGCTCTCAGTAGATGATCCATGTACCCGAAGTAGTTTCTCACGCTGAATCAGTTTTCTGGGATTCAGCTGAGCTGTTAGCAGAAGATTGCCATGGGGCTTCCTCCACCAGTGGTATCCAATGCCAGCAGTACTCAAATGCCCTCAGGAGCATTATTGTTTCCATAAGCAATGAGAGGAGAGAGCGAGCTTTATAAGCAGGATATTTTATTATTTTGTGTCTGTAAGAAAGACATACTCAGGTAAGGCAGACACAAGATGTTACTTAGCTATGTGTCACAACATAAGAACACAAGCCAGAGACAAAAAAAGTAAGCCCAGCTTTGTCTTTGTTGCTAGCCCCTCTTCCTCCTGGTAATTTTAATGTAGATAAACATTAATTTTCTTTTTTCAATTACTTAACTTTGTTTCCTACTATTTTTTCTTCCTGCTTTCCCTGTTGCCCAAAGAATGTACGATTTTGAAGACAGATAAAGCCAATTTTCAATTGCAGACAACAACAGGAAAAGCCTGCATGGACTCATCTTTCCCCTTCCCAGCCAAGGAGAGCTGACAGAAAGTAGGAATCATCCCACAAGTTTGTGTGGCCATGTCAAACCTACCTGGATTTGAGGCATGGTGCAGAGTTCGTGCTTTGTTCTGATATTCCCTGGGCAAAGAGGCAAAAAGCAGTTAGACCAGATTGGTCCTCATCTCACAGCCAGAGTGATGGACCATACCCACAGGGAAATATCAGCCTTGCCCTGTCTAGGGTCCCAGTAATGTTCATTGTTCCCATTTGGGAGCAAGAGAAGGAGGAGACACCAAGGGCTACCCACCTCTGAACCTTAGGTCCTTCCAGGCACTCTAAACCCTCCTGTTTTTGAAGACTTTTCCTACCATTGTATCTGCCTGCCCTGTTTTTTCTTCTCTGCTCCTTTTCTTTCTCTTCTCATGTACCCTTCCAGCACCCCCTTCCCAGTAAAATGCAGCAGAGAGGCTGAACAGTCTGGCACTGGCCTTTCAATATATTTAAATACCAGCAATTCACTGAGCTGGAAAATTGTTAATCTGCAATTTTATTGAAAAAGGTGGTCACCCTGTTCTTTGGAGCCGTGTTCAGAGACAGCAGCATAATTAATGGACCTTTATGCAACACAGAAGCAAAGAACAGCAAATTTATTAAAACTGGTAAAATGATATTTTTAATTTCTAAGAAACCAACTTTCCATATCTAGTTTTGCTTATTGTTACGAGAAAAGAAAGGCTGTTGAAACCATCCTGTGCAGGTGAAAACACTGTCATATAATTTTTTTTTTCCTTTGAACTAACACGGCACTGTGGGATTAGCAATGTCTTCTAACAGTGTGCATGTGGTGCCTACTCTGCACCGTGTCTAGACACCTTCCTAGCATTTCAAACCAAGCCAGAGACAGACCAGTGCTGTCAGCACAGCTCATTTTAGTTATAAAGGGCATGCTTACTTGATGTGCTGCTGGGAAAGTTAAGCAAGGCACACAAACCATAAAAAAAGCTTTCAATTGGGCAATATAAAAGCTGAGGCAAAAGCCACCAAAGTGGAAAATAAAGGCAAAAGGTTTCAAAGGTAGGACAGGAGTCTCTCATATAGAGGGGAAGTATAAATGAAATGAAATAAATCTTGTCATCATTGTTTTTACAAATCGTGGGTGGACTGACGTAGTTGTAGTGAATTATGACAGTGCTGTAAATTATGTGTGCAAAGAGCTTCTAGAAAGATGACATAACCTCAGTCTAGAGGATAAAAAGGCCACAGAGCTGAACAACTGGCCACAGAAATATGGGAGGTCTGATGAGAGATGAAGCACCATCTTCTTTGGAGAAATCTTTTTGAGTTAAGGAAATGGTATGAACTTAGAGTGGAGCACCTCCTCCAGAATAACTAAAAGTGCATATCCCACTATTCTGAATAAGAATACTTTCTCCAAATTAGCAAAGCCGCTTTCACAGGAACATGTCTTCCAGAATAAGTCCTTAAGCAACTAAGCCCTGTGAGTAAATAAATACTCTGTAGAGAGGATGGGGAATATAGTAGCTCTAGAGCAAGGTCTTGGTTGCTGATAGTCACTTACCTTTTCTAGATAATTAAGACTTCCTAACACCCAATTGAAATGGTTGACTGGGACCTGACAATTCAGTACTCTTGGAAAGAGTTCTGCTAAGTAAAGATAACTGAAATGCCAGGTAAAAAACAAACTTCTTCCACCCTTTCTGTTCTCCTTATTCTGGCAGTTCTGTCATTCAACCTCTGTAACACGTCCATCATTCAGGACCTGAGTCATGTGCTTAGTCCCTCATTTACACAGAAAACCCTGGAAACATTGAGCATAGCTGAAAGGGCATGAGCTAGTGGTATCTGTCAAGAGAAACTATTAATTCAGCCCCATGATATTTAAAAATATCTAGATATTTAAAAGTAGAAGAGCATTTCAATTTACTTCCCTACCTTTGGAGAGCTGCATCATTTATGAATATAGCCTGTGGACTAAAACAAGATCATCTGCTGTGAGCTCAAAAAAACAAATTATTACTGTCTGTTATCATCTTTACATATATATTTGGGAAATTTATATATTAATGTTATATTTTGTCAAAGATTCTCTCTCCTCTTAGCCCCACAGTCTCTTCAGTTTCATATTTTCTGTGCTCTCAGTAGTTGCATATGGTTATAGCAAATCAGGCCCGATGAACCACAGGCACTTTCACACTTGTTTCCATATCTGGGTGCAGCACTCGGTGAGAGGAGCCACTCAGGCATATGGCCTGTAATAAGCTGAGCTCCAGTGAGTTGGAACCTCCTGCTTCAACAGCTATTTGGCCATTTGTTTTCTTGCTGCAGCACTTTGATTATTTTCCTCCCTTTGACAGAATGATGAAAGCAGCCAGAGAGTTTATGCACCACCTCTACCAAATGTTACCCATATTCCAGTAATCAGGTAGAAAAACGGGGAGATGATCAGAGAAAAGGTGCCCACCAACTCTGGAAGTCCTGAGGATTAAAAGCCAATATGCTGCTGAAAGAGAGACTAACATACATGCAGTCAAAATTTCCCAAATCAACTGTGGTGGCTTTAAGTGATCTTTCAGCTGAGGTTGCCCATGCAGCAACTGGCAGTCTCAGTTTTCTCTCTTACACCAAAATTGGGATAATTATTTTTTACAGTATATATCTTCAGTAATTATTACAGAATTTAGTTTAGAATCACATCAGCTTAAAGGTATTTGAACTGTTTAATCCATCTCAGTGAAAAATATCACTTACAGCAAACAGGAGACAAACCTAGTGCAATGGCAGAATAAGAAATAAGGCTGGAATTTTTCAAACAAATGTGTGAAAAAATGTAGGCCTTTGAGCAATGCAAACATACAACAGAAACAAGCAAGAAAATACGAAGCCTTATCCCTGGCCTAAAGAATGTCAAGTCATATAATTTCTGAGGAAAATTCAAGAGGACTTCCAGTGAATTAGGCCTTGTTTCCTTCCTCTCACGCCCGTATCTTAGGCACACGAGCTGATCAAACGTTTATTGCTACTGAAGATACAGGACAACAGCTGTGTTACCTTTTGAGCCCCAGGACAGCATAGAGAGAGTTCTACATTTATCCTAATTGGAAGCAACTGAAAAGTTTTACATCAAAATGTTTTGCAACAGAGAGGAGAGCTTTCAGTTGCAGTGAATTATTCATGAAATCGTTCTGCTTCCCACAGAACATTTCAATTTTTCATTGAAAACCTGAGCAGACAAACCAAGAAACTGCAAGAAATAGTTCAATTCTGAAGAGCCATCACAGCACTCCAGAGATCCTGTTCTGTTTCTTTGTTGGGGACTTTGCTTCTCCACCAAACTTCATTTCCCAAATACACTGGCCAGGGAGCAGTGCTGATACTTCCCTTCCCACCTATGCAGGAAAGGAATGCTGTTAATTATGGAAGGTGAAATTAAGTCAAGGAGTCATCATTGTGTGTTTATTTGTTGGGACTTGAAATCTTCTACTACCTAATTCAGTGATTGTTTCCATGCTTTAGGGAGGAAAAATGCTTGAAGAAAGGTCAATGTGGAAGAAAAATGGGCATGGATCCTTTCAGCTTACTCAACTGCAGGAGCTAGTTTGTGTAGGAAGTGAAGCGGAGCTCCAAGACCCTCCAAAAATGAACAGGAGAGTCACTGAAGTATGAGAAACCAATGAGCAGGAAAAGAGGCCACTTGGTCTTGCTCAGTGACAGCCATGGGATGTGTCAGACAGCTTTCATAGACATGTCAGCTCAGTACCTGGTCTAAAAGCAAGGTGCAAGTGAAAGTGAATATGTAGTGTGAAGGTTGACTTACACCCTAATAGGACGACAAAAAAGTACAAAGAATATTCAGAAGAAAACACTTTGACATCCTCAAGCCAAAAGTATGGATTGACAAGAAAAGCAACTTTAAGTCAATTGCTGACTGTACTTGCTTTCTAGAACAGATTCGCTTTTGATTTCTCCAACCAGAATCTCAGTTAGTCTAACTTAGATAGCTGATTTTTGTAAAATTCATGCCCATTTACCTGTTGAGCCTCTTTCCCTTAGAGAAGTGGCATATTATCTAAGGTGAAAAATACATGCTTTGGCTGTGCTTAAACTTCTGTTCAAGCAGAAAATACCATGAGCTGGAAGCTTCAAAACTGACAATGCTTCCTCTCAGCTATTAAAAAAACAGAGGTAAGAAGTCAGTGTCACTACTGAGATTAAAAAAAAAATCTGGCATTTAGTTTTGAAAAGAAAAAGGAATCATCTGAAGCAAGGTGAAGAGTAAGGATGTTGATTTAGGGGAGCTCTTAAAGGTATCTGTTAAGAGGATCAGAGATAAACATGCAAAAGGAGTTTGACATATTTCTCGAAGGGAGAAGCTATGAATGATTGGATATGTTTGAAACTTGATGTGATGACTTTCAGAACCAAAAGATCAAGAGACTCTTGATCAAGGGAATCTAGGAGAGGCATAAAGAGAAGCAGAGGTGAAGGAATACAAGCCCATAGCAAAGTATCTTTTTCTCTGTGCTTCAGGCCCGTTTTCTCTGTGGTGGGAAGGAAAGGTCAGAAATGTATGAACACCTATCTTTGAAAGCTGGGCAGCATCCACTGGTAGCATCAGAAAAAGTTTGATTTGAGCTCTGTTTGAGGAACAAGTCCTGATCAATTCTCATCTGAGTGGTCCTCATGTACTTATCCTTCTGTACATGGGAAAATAATTGGTTAACTGATCAGATAAGGAAATGCCAAACAGGATACCTGATTATAGCAGAAAGCTGATCTATGGAATGAATTAGCTTCTTGGTTCTCTGAGTCACATAGAAAACTGGAAAAAAATAAAGAAGATTATTAGATGCTGAAAAGGAATTTACAGGATTGTTTTGACTTCACCAAGTGATTCCCAAGGCACAAAGTTCAGCAGTGCTTCTAGGGCTGCTTCTGAAAAGTCTGGCATATGGTCTACCCCTAGTTTAGCGGGAAGGTTTGTCTGCAGATAAGGTGGATGGACTTGGTCACTGATAGGAGCTCAGTGACCATACACAGAGTAGCATAGTTAGAGATCCATGACTATCCTGCCTTTACCCATTCCTTTTCCCTCAGCACTGGTCATGCAGAAGCTAGCTGTAACAGCAAAGAATTGCCTGACATAGCTGGAAGGGCATGCACCATCCCCATGTCCTCCTGAGGTCTTGTACAAGGCTGTTGCTGTGCATAGGTGCTGCCTGCCTGGCTGACTCTGTCCCTGTGCCAGGGTTCACAGGCTCAGCTGCTGCAGCTGCCCACAGCCACTGCTCATCTTTGATCAGCTGACTGCAAAATGCCAATTGCTACTGAGGCAGGCAGCAACGTTTCTTTCTCCAAGACATGAGTGCTGGAAACTGTTTTAAAATTCCATGTTGAATATTCCTCTGTGCGTGTGTGTGCATTCTGTTACTTGCAGTATCTGCTTAGAAGTATTAAAGCAAAATGTCTTTGTCAGTTTTGTCTTTTTGTATTTGACAACTGTTGATGTCATTTTACTTTTGTTTGTAAATCGAAGCCTGTTTGCTGCTGAGTCACAGAAGAAGACAAGACACAATAAATATAGCTCCTAATCAGCCCAGAAAGTCCTGGATCACCAGAATGACAATCAGATAGGGAGTCTTTTTTAACCAGCAATAGCAGAACAGAAGGATCCTGTTTCCTGTGCAGAACTCCCTGTCACTCAATCTTTGACTGATGTGGGTTGCATTCCCCAGAACAGAAATCTGACTGTCAAGAGTCAACAGCAGAGACTGCCCTTTATTTGGAAATAGGAATAGAGGAAGCCCAGCATTTCCCATATAGGCCCCCTAAAGCAGTTGTCTGCTGGAAGAAATTATAAAATGTAAACCAGAAAGCTGAAGCACAGAATGATGACTTCCATATCCATGTTCTGATTTCCGGAGTGTTTGTCCCTCATCCTTAGTATTCCTGAGTCTTTCAAATGGCTTGACCAAGGCATGAAGTATTTGAACCCTTGTCTGCATTTTTAAGTTTTAGGAAAATTCTACTATTGCTAAGATCAGCACATTTCAGATCCACTGGGAAACAGCAGAATCACAGGAGCTGAGAGTGTATCCACATGATGTTTAGTCATTGCTACGTGATTCTCTGAGACTGAAAGGACATGTCCACATGTGTATGATAATAGAATTCTTAGAAAATTGGCAGGCTATAGAGTCCACTGAGGCATATGCCATCCTTGCAAGCAGAGAGTTAGGTGAAGTAATAACTATAATGAGGACATTGAGCTAATGAATGAAAAAAGCTGAGAGTAGGACCCTATTACTGTGTCACTGTGGAGATCACAGGGCTGTCCAGCTAGTAGTTTGAGGGATGGAGTGAGATAACAAGATGTCTCTTCCTCAATATGAATGAAAGGCTTTCTTGGACATCTAGAATGAGAACAATATGACTTGGTGATATCAGCCTTTTTAGAGACACCATGTAGACCTTCCAATGTTCTTCACCAACACAGTACAAAATATTTTCCTCAACTCTAATGGCTTAAAAACAACTACCAAAAAGTCCTGCCTATTTTCATGAGAGAAATGGTGTTGCTGAAATTCTGTGGGGAATTGCAAGAGGGATCATGGTGTGCTTCTGGAAAAGGCTGGTTTCAACAAGCCTAGCTGTGGATCAAAGCACAAGATGTGCTAGAAATGATCCCTGGAATCAAAATCTCACTACCAAAAGAAGTGCCTTCATGGCTGTTTTGGCTTGCAAATATTCTCTGTTTCTCATGGCCAGGTTTATTTTGCTGTAAAAGATTCACTGAAGCAGAAAGCAAGGTAATGCACAGACTTCCCTCAGGGCACAAAGAGAAGAAACTGTAAAACTGTAAACTCTAAAACTGTAGTTGGCCAATCACCATAGCAGAAGGCTGTGGTGCTAATGTAGACTCTTCTACATGCACAGCTAGCAACTTAGTACTTTGAGAGGCTTACAACACCTACTATTCTCAGCTTTCTCCTTTCCTCTCTTTTTGAAGCTGCCTCACATACAATACAGTTCTGCTACATCCAAAGTCCATTCCCCTGAGGAAGACCAGAAAGCCATTCTGGTTTTCCCCATTTTATTTGCATCCACAGTAATTATTCAGGCAGTAATTGAAGGAACTTTGAATATTTATTAAAACTACATCAAAGGTGTAACACTGTTTCTTCTTTCTATATGACCCACAAAGAAACAAAAACCCCCAGATAATTCCATTCAAGTTTAGGTTATTTAGTTCCGTAGCTTCCATCTGGGTATTTTTTTCTAAGTGGTGATAGATTGGGTTTTGTTGCTGTTCATGGCTAATTTAGTTCTCTGCATGTGTTTCAAGCATTTTGCTAAGGAGCCACATTATTTGTAATGACACTGGTGTGAAGTTTCTTCACCAACAGCCCTTCTCTGAGGTCCTACACTGGCTGAGGAGAATGCTCCCAGACACACAAATTCTTCGTCAGGCCAAAAAGTACACTGTAGCTCATTATCTCAGAGAAGAATTCCAGAAGGATTGAAATCTGCAAGTTTTTCTACTCAATGTGAGCAGCAAAAAGAGGCTGATCCCCTGCCAAGCAAGAAAGTTGAAGCAATGAGAACATCAGCCCACTAAGCCACAGTGCTAGACTTGATTGCAGACTAAGCAAGGATAAACACATTTTATTCACTGCAACATGACAGCTTTGAATAGATATTCAAAATACATGTCTGAAATAATTTCTTCTTTCATTCTTCTGAAAAGGTGCCACTGTCTCAGTGCCAGTGGAGCATACTACATTATATAAATACCTTTTTTAATGTCTATGACATTAATGGGAGAATAAGCACAGTATTGACAGTTGATTTATCTATTTATCTATTCATTTAAGAAAAAATCCATGCATTGATTAGAAAATCATTAACATTAACTGGTCTCAGGGCTTTCTGTTTATACTTCTTAAAATACGCATGCATTCTTCAAAAAATAAATGGAAGTATGGTTTTGTTGTTCTGTGTCAGCTATGATTTTCTTTTGTTACAGGTTATGGCAGCAAACTGAAATAGAAGCCATTCTGAACTCAAAAGGGAACTAAAATTCTAGCAATTGAATGTTTTTCTGGTGTCTGGTGCATCAGGGACCTCAGTCTACCTTGTCTGGGGCTTGATATTTTGGTTATAGTTATAGGGTTAAAACCTTTTTAGCTTTCATGGCACAGAATGAGAGTTTAGAGGAAATGCCTACCACTGGCTATCTACATCTTTCACAGTGCCTGGTGTTGGAGCATTTTACTAATTTAATTCCCTCCAACTCCAACTACACTTGAAAACCAGAGGATTTTGGCTGTTCCAGCATGTCTGTTGTGTTACAATACTGTTCTTTCCTTATCAGCCTCAGCCTGGGTCATAAATGGAGTTCACTTCATGTTAGTGAAGATGTGGAAAAAGTAAGAAGCTTTTATCCTTGGTATTTGGTTTTACTCCTTTGAGAGGACAGATCTTTCCTTTTTAAGCTCTCTTCCAAATAGTTGGGATTCATTAACCTGTGGAGCTGTCCTTTGTGCTGGTGCCTCACCAGCCTCAGGAGCATAAGGGATTAGATTTCACTAGACTATAAACCTTTTTGACAGCTGTGACCAGTGGAGCTGAATCCCACTGTAGGTAACATCTTCTGCTGGTTTTGTTAGTCAGGGCTGGTTCCAACTCACTTTAGCACACTGTTCTTGCTCACCCTGCTGTCTGTTCTGTACACTTGCCACAACCAGTTAATTCTGTACGAGGCACATTTTTCTGCAGTTTTATACCGTAGTTTCATAGGTTTTGCTGCCTGCACCAACTGAAAACTACTAAAACCATAAAGTACTTCAAAACAAGAAGGTGTCAAAAAGAAATCTCTCTTCTAAGTATCTTGCTTGCTGCTGGCAACTATTACTTGCAGTTACAAAGCAAATAATTTAAACTTTGTCTAGCTGTCTCCCACATTTCTAAAATATCTCTTCTAAAGTAAAGACGGAACTATAACTTTTGCTATCCTGTTCTTCCACTCAGGGTATCTCTTTCACATTACTCCTGTTAATGTATTTTGTTGAGAAATTACTCAGGGCCAAGGCAACTGGCAGAGGTCTGCTGCTGTTAGTGCCTATGTCCCAACTGACTGGAACTTAGTTACAGGGGTTGCTTGAGCTTCTATGATACACCACAGCCACGGTCTGCTGAGGGCTTCCCCATCTCTGGCTTGTTAATAATAGGTAGACCAAGGACTGTGGCATGAACTTTTGGAAGGTGGCAGGTTGATACCAAGTAGCAGATGGTATGTTTCCTGAACCAACACTGAGCTGTGCAGTTTCATTTTAGTACATTATGCGCTTATTAAACATTATTGTGCCGATGGCACAGTGGGTAACCAGAAGATGAGGTGGATGTTGAGACTAAACTATTTTAAATAGCATCCACATCTCTGCACAGGACTGAACAGCTCTGTCTGCATTGTGGTCCTTGGTCCCCTGCTTATCTGGGTTGGGGAACGTATTGCAAGACATTGCAAGCCTCCCCTCGAGGCTCCCACCCAATTTTTTTTTTTTTTTACTTTGGCTCATCGGTTTGGGTTTTTAAAAGAGCCAATAAGAGGATGTCAAGTACTCAGATCTTTTCATGATGTTCAGAGAGGAATCAGCCTTCAACCCAAGAATGGGGTGTTAAGGTGAAAAGTTATCTGTCCTATCGTGTAGACAACACCATTGTTGGGAGTAAATATACAGACTGATACCGAGAGTCTTGTGACTCTATAATACAAAACTTTTGGTTATGTAATGCAAATCCAAAAGGATTCTGTTGATGTCATTTCTGAGGGGTCATTATTAGATGCTGATTTTAAATACAGTTATGTTTTGACAACTTAGAGATAAATCCTAAGCTTACAGAAATGATGGGTAGACACAGAGTACTGTAAATTATTTTGATGTACAGCAAACCTTATTCTAACCAGGCTGGGGTACATTTGATGTACAACTCCAGTCCTTCATTTACACCAGAGCATATAAAATTGTCCTCATGTGTGTGCATATTTATACTTATAAATACACCTGTACCCAAACTGTATATACATGTATATTTATATGCACACCAAAACTTTATTTTATACACACAAGTATATATGAAAATATACACACATATAGGCAGATGTATATAAATCTGTGACCTCTAGTGACCTACAATACAGAATTATAAATTGGGTAGAGGATAAATACAATTTTTTTGTTGTTGCTCTTTTGTCTAGAATGGGCTACAGACCCTGTGAATGGAGTTAAAGAAAAGCATAATTTGCAGCACAGAAAGGAAATTGTTTTGATGTTTATGAATCACTACTGTCAAATTTGTACAAGTAAAATACAATACACAGGGTATATAAACACAGCAGCCCCCTTCATGTTTAAAACATTCTAGAGAGCTTAACAAGTGATAACCTAAGATAAAGCCGCTGTTGGGTCAAAGAATGAATTAAACAAGTGTTGCCTTTAGTCTTGACATGAAAGCATTTACAGAGCCAATGTTCTAAATCTCTGCTGGCAGAATATTCAGAGGTAGAAAACGATAGAGCACTTAAGATGCACAGGCCCTTTCAGATATGGATTTATAATGATATTTCTGTAGAGCATTTGTAGAACACAAAACCTGACTTGGGCAGTAAGGAAGTAATACCTCAGCTGGATATGTAGAGCCTGGAAATTAGATGTGCAGCTGGAATTTTAAGAGCTAATGAAAGCTTGAGAATAGTTCACCTTCTGGGGGACAGACAGGAACAGCATCTGACTTGGTGAACCTTCCCTCCCCCTTGCTGCTTTCTTAAATTCATGCAATTCGAGGCTTTTTCTTGCTTATAATTTGCAGGTACACTTCAAGATTATGAAACTGCCAGACTGAAAGTTCCTAAATGGATATCACTGGCACAATGGCTCAGTCATAGTTTGTCCAAGAAACTACTTCCCTTCTATCCTTAGTGAATCAGCCCAAAGCAGGGGAGAGGTGAATTTCCCCGTGCGTCCAGTCACAGAATGTGGCTGAGCACTTTATTGTGTTGCTGCCATTGTGTGGATGGACACCTGCTAGCCAAGATTTAGAAAACTGGAGAGATCTGGGTGGATGCCCCTTCCCATACAGCATCAAAAATCTGAAGAATTGTTATGACTTGCAGTTGTTCCTTGCTGACCCAAAGACCAATCCAGCTCTCTGGTGTGGGCCGTACTCTGTTATAGTTTTGGTCTTACATTGTATTAGAATGAACTATTTGTCTCTTCTTGAACCTCAAATGTGCTTTTAAATAAATTGCATTCATTTCTAAAAACTCTGGTGCATGTGTAAAAAGCGTCCAAGAAAACCAGAGTGGGTAAGGAGCCAAGACTCAGGTCCCAGACAGAAGCCTTTCATCATTACAAATTTTTCATGTAAAATGTAGAGCTATAGACTAAATTGTCCTTGACCCAAATTTGATTTTTTTGAACAATGTGTTTCAGTATCATTTCAATTAAGAGTGAAAGTGGACAAAATTGAAAAAAAGTAGATTTTAACTGCTCAACTCCAAACTTGCTATCCAAATCTCCTTGGTTGCCCACACTCCATCAGCATCGTGACTTTTGTTTTCCTTTCTGTAAACTCCATTAATGCCCAGGATTCTGTATTCCTGACTGCACACAGAACCTCTTTCTAGGCATCTACAGTCTAATGAGATTCTAAAAGCTTTGTGAACAAGCACTTGTCATAGAGTACACCTCACCCATAGGGACAGGATCAGACACCACACAAAACAGGCAAGCAGCTGTATTTCCTATGAGACACTGCCAGTTAGGAAGGGGCATGAATGGGGTCTGTGCCCTCAGCATCCTGCCAGAGCCCAAGCACATGACTCCAAGGTGTCCTAACCTTGGCAAGATATGCTAGCCTAAGCACAAGCTCTCTCCCCTGGGCTTACTGTACCTGCACAGAAAAATGCAGCATGAGAGACCAACAAAAGCAAAAGAGGGCACAAGCAGTAAGGGCACTCACCTGCACTCTTGGAGATGTTGGGAGTTCAGGCCCGCTCACACAAAAGACAACCTTTGGACAGAGAAAAAAAAAAACCACTTTATAAATCCATTCCTTTGTGTAGATTCCATTTATATCCCCAAGACATAAGGGGTGGCAACACCCTTACTCAATGCACCATTTCATTTTACCTTTATAAAAGGCTTTAATGGAGTTTACCTGAAGAACAGGTGCTTCCTAAGGATTGGCAGCTGATGGCAGTAACTCATTAGCACTGTAGGTGAAGGGGCTGCACCACACACCTCCAGCCAAGGAGAGCACTTCTCCCTGGTGTAGGGCAAACCAGTCCGTGATGGTGCTGCCCATTGTCACTAGATGTAAAAACTGCTTAAAAGGCTGCTGCTAATATGTACTGGAGGTTAATTGCAGGAGTCGGGAAAGCTGATGTTTGTCTGAAAACAAACACAATATGTTTGTAGTGGGAAGTTGTAAACAAGGAGGCATGCTGGGTAGGTAGCCTCAAGCTAGCAGAATTTTTGAAAATCTTGAGACTTGCCTTTACATTATTTATAGGCTGGAGAAGATTCATTGTTTGTGAAACAACAGGAAGCCTTTGTGCTACATCTATTGACAAACTGAAACCTTCTTGGAGTGAAATTTGCTTTGATATCCTGTAGAGATTTCCTCCTAAATTCTGAGTTTTTAAATATGCTGCTCTCAGGATTGCTCCTTCTCTCATATGCACATTCTTGCTATGCCTCGTATGGTGCATGCAGCACTTCACAGTGAACCAAACCCCATGTGGTGAGAGAGAATTTTCCAGGGTGCATGGTATCTTTAAAGAGAAAATAAATAAAAAATTGATTCTTATTAACTCAAATAAAAGCAAATTTCATTAAAGCACTAGCAAAGAGTGAAAAAACTGTTATGTACACAAAGTTGGTGTGTTCTCTGCAGAGCCCAGCATAAGATAAAATTGCTACTTTTAGAATATTATCAGAAAGCAGGGAACAAAGCAAGAAAGAACACTGAAAGACTAATTCCTCCCCCAGGAAAACAAGACAAAACACTGTGTCCTAGGAGAATAGTCTGTACTCACTGCGATCCTTTATCCTTCGTGGCAATGCGAGAGCAGTCAGCAAAGGCTCAGTGGCCAATATTCCATTGCATGTAACCCTTCAGAAGTCCAAGATAGCACACCAGAGATTAACATAGCCCATATCAGACTCAAAACTGGATTTGCATTTTATTTATTGTGATTTATGGAACTGCAGTAGCCCCTAGAGGCTCTTAGTAGGACTGCTGTCCCATTGTGCTCCATGTGCTAACAGGAAAGGGCAATGACGGGACACTTGAGCGCTCACTTGGACTTCACTGGGGTCTGGCACAAGCTCAGAAGTCTTCTGTACTTCCTTTCCAGAGATCAGGTTCGTGTCCCCTTTTGTATGTGTCACTGAGTGAGGTACTCTGATAAAGACCCTCAAAGTCGCTGGCATTACTACTGCACACAGCTTCCTGTTTGCACCAACTCATCCTCACCTGCTGCAAACAAAAACTCCTTTGCCAGAGGAAAACAATGACCCTGTCATGTTGTAGGTGGGCTCCACAGCAGAGATCTTCTATTAGACAGTCTCAAGAGCTAAGGAAAAACAACTATAACAACAACAAAAAATATAAGAAGGCAAAGCTAGCAGTACAGCTGTCAGAAAAGCACTGGGAGAGTCAAGCAGGAGCTTCAGTCATTCCCTCTGGGCTGGGAAGAGAGATACCTTGTCATGTGGAGCTGTTAAGAGAAAAATAATTAAAAACTAAGGAAAAAAAATAAAGGAGACCATCAGAAGTAACCCCTTTAGAACAGATGTTTTAAACTGATAGACTTATTTTTCCTTATGTGAGGAAAACTCCCTTTTTTTTTTTTTTGGAGGGGGTGCTGGTGTTTCTTCTTTTGCTTTGCCTGAGTCTTGAAGCTATAAAATTGCTCAAGAAAGGATCTTCACTACTAAATTAGCTTAATACAATATGAAAATATCACTGCATACTGCAGGGACAGGCAAAGGATGGAAGTAGATATGACAGTAATGCTGGATCCCTGCCCATTAAACATATCTGAAAACAGCCTCTGGTGCAGCTGGCACTGGCTAATAGGCAGTTTAACTTTCTCAGCACACTGTTGAGTCCTAAATCTGCTTTAAGCACAGTAAATGATCTGTATATGGCTCTTCCCTCCATGGCATCCTGATGTATTTTTTATAAGTAACATTTTCTTTTTATACTATGTTTCTTCTAAAGATGTTAAACACTTTAGAAAACTTTCCAAAGCTCATTAAATTCTTGCAAAATCAGTAAATATATTCTAAGTTATGTCCAATGCAATCATTGAAGGCAGTATTGCTTCTATCACGGAGATCCATCCCAAGGTGGATTTGCTTTAGTACGTTTAAAATCCAGAGGAGGTCTGACATTCTAGAACACTACTTGATCAGTCAGATTGGAAAGGATGTGCATGAAAAAAAATCATATGTATCAGAAGGACAGCAAAGAAGGCTATTGTTTTCAGAAGATAATCTTCAAAAATAAGAATGACGTGCCTAAATTCTGAGTTCTGATGAATCTAGTTTGTCTGAAACAATCAAGGAATTTTGGCAAGAATCAGAGTTTTCTCCATAAACCAAAGACTGATCCTTTCAGTGCCTGGCTGTGTCCTGATCCAAAGGGATTACGGCTTCATAGTCACCTGCCACCATCAGCTCTGCAGTGTTTTCCTCAGTGATTTCTCCTATTGCACATCTTTGCCTATTGACACTTACTGAGGCTGGATGAAGCTCATGCCTCAAGATATTCAGTTATGGCAATTTAGTGCCAATTCCTCTGCTGGCTGTGACATGAGGTCCTCAGAGGGAGATGTAGAAGGCACCTCTTTGTATGTGTTTTCCTCAGCAGCAAGCCAAGACTGGTTTCTGCTCCTCAAAGATAAATAAAGAAAGAAGAAGATACGATAAACAGGAATAAGCAGGAAAAATCATCCAAGCACATCCATGGGAAGGTCGTAGTTAATGAGTAGAAAGTGTGAAGGCTGAGAAGAGTAAAGTCTGACTTAGCAGTGTTTGTTAGGGTGTCACTGCTGCAGACCTGGTATAGACACGTAGGAGATTAAAGAGATAGAATATAATCCAACCACAACCGCTGTTTCTGTAGCTATCTTTTCTTTTCAGTTAAAGAAATCCAAATAAACTCACTTTTCAACAATTTAGCTCCCTAGTAGAGGCTCAGTAGTGGAGGGGAGGCAGGAACCCCTGTCAGTCTGCTGGGGGCCACCCTGCTAGTTGTGGAAGGGAGCACACACACTGCCTGGCAAGGATGCTCCTTGCACATGGGTTGCACAAAGCCCACTGCATGTTCAAGGACCAAATTTCATACCTTGAACCATGGGCTCAGCCAGGCATTTGTTCCTGCTGGGAATATCATTATTCAGCTTTTCTTTGGGTTCAATCTAAAGACAGCCCGCACAAAGGTAGGGTCTCAAGGCAGGAATGCTTAGAGGTTTCACTTACATAAATACTGGGAGAGAATATAAAATCACACAGAAGGTAAGGAGTACAAATAATCATTTATCACAGCAACATGTGAAATGGGTGGTATTAATAGCATGCCTAATATTTTTGTTAACTCAGAAAAGATGTCCCAGAGTGGTATTACTAATGACAGCACTGCATTGTTATGTAGATGAAGATTTGAGCCAAAAAGTGGAGTGTTACTGTTCATACTACTTTTTTGTCAAAGACAAATCTGGCCTTGCTTTTAGCATCTCTATAGGACTAACTTTTTTATCCTTAAGATCCAGAAAAATTTGGGCTAGCCTTCTGCCCCAGCCTCTCTTCTGATCCAGCCTCTCTGGATCCTTTCTCATCTGCCGACCACAGAAGAAAATCTAGCTTGACAGAGTTTTTGCACATAAATCGAGCAAATCCTATATATTACAGTTGCACCCCCACCACTACCCTAGTGCATCTACTAAACTCCTTAGATATAGCTCTTTCAGAGAAATGCTGTCAATAAGAGCAGAAACCATTACCTGTAGTGTGCACTTAGAACCCAGAGTTAACCAAAATATCCCCAGCACCTGGTGAGCACTTAGCACCTGCATAGTTTCCAGCTCAGTGGGAATTCACAGAGCTCCAAGACTGTGCCAATTGATTTGGTGGGCCACTGCAACTTGAAGTTGAGAACAGCCTGCAGTATGTAATATAATAATGTGTTTTCTTTGGGAGTTTAAATTTTCCTTCATTCCAGGCTCTGTAGCTTGTTTGCAGAATGCAATTAGCAGAATTTGTTGCTGTAATTGGAGCTTGCAGTAGTGCTTCATTCAGGATATGTGAGGTACAATCGAATCTAATTCATTTTTTCCTGACTGTATGGGCTTCTCGATGCTAGTGCAAGTAAAGGATTGTAAAAATCCATTTTTTTGTCAGCACAGTAAAAGCTCTGCCTATGAATACATACACAAAACACACCAGGTGTAAAAACAGCAGCCATTTTACATGGTCACTTCTAGAAAAGCATTTAACTTCACAGAGTAAGAGAATGAAACATGGGACAATTGTGGATTTAATTCAGGCAAATATCTTCTGTGATAAAGTAGTGGGTATAATCCTTAGAGAGAGGTTCTACCATTTTAATCACAGCAGTAGGGTGGTATGACTCTGTGTGTAGGCAAGCGATAAAATAAATTTTGAGAGCCTGTTCTGAGCTACCACATTCCTCACTTTATAATTCTTTTTGCAGCCCTCCATGAATTAGGATGAGTTTTAACATAATGTTAGCTTAGATGAAGACAGAATTTGTAGGCGGGGCATGCAGAGAAAGGTTTGTGTATTTTGGGAGGGTGCTCTGTAGCTCAGATCCATTCCTTCACTTCTGGCTTGTAAACAGCAAAAACATTTGTTATTCAGTTTTCAAAGACAGCATAATGTGTTGGTCTATCACACCCTGTAAGTTGGCTGTCAATAGGAACTTCTGAAACAGCCCACCCCTTCATGGCTGGAAAATACTAGATAGCAACTACCAAAATGTAAATGGTTGCCTTTTATGTTTTCAGGAAACAAGAAAGAACAAAAAAATTTGAACACTGCTTTTTCCAATAGAGATTTTTTTAATGTGATGACAAACTATTTGAATATTACCACCTTCTAGCTTCATTCACTATATCACCATTAGCTTTGTACTGTGAATAGCATGGTTAAATAATTGTGAACACTGTGGTTAAATTATTAATGTTGTCTTGGCTGCTAATCCAGGGCTGACTGCTTGTTACTTTGGATTGTATGGCTGGCTACAGCTCATTGCCTTTTGTCCCTGTCTTCCCAGGGTACCATCTCTAACCAATTACCTAGTCTGATGCTTTCTTCTTATTCTTAATAGCTTTTCCTTTGACAATACAGCAATAGTGCTAATAAAACCTGGATAGGACCTGGAATTGGGAAGCTATCCATGAAGCAAGCCCAGCTCAGCCTGGATCACAGTAGGCTTACTTGCTTTGCCATGGCATACCTTGGCTGAGATACTGAAGTAGACTAATTAATGCTCTTTCTGTTCCTGTCACCTACAGCCAGGGAGGTAAACTCATATCACACAGCTGGGGTCATGCTATCAATGATTCCTTGTACCCATGCAAGCCCTCTGGATTTGAACCAGCAACCCACAACTGAGTCTATAGCCTGCACAAATTCCTAGAGCTATCTAATGACTTGGCCATGGACTGTTTCAGCAGTGTCCAAAAGAAGTCACTTAAACCAGTGGAAAGAGCCAGCTAGGAATTGAGTTTTTTCTGGTGGACTATTCTGCATTTCAATAATTCTAGTTCCCAGTTAGAATAAAAACTATTCCTAAAACAACCATTTCCTACAATTGCCAATTCTTAAAAAAGTCAATAATGGATCATTTTAAAGGATTTTCTTCTGAATCATTTCATTTTGGTTTGTTATGACATTCAGTGCTGTAATTTCACATCTTTAGTGTACCTAATATTATACACAGATAATATAAAGGAATTGTTTACAATACTTTAAACAATACATCAAGATTAAATGGCCCAGCATTATATTTTGAATTTTCTCTGTAAAAAGTAAAAATACTGAACTTCTGCAAAACACTGATTTATGTGAAACAACATGTTTAATGGAGAGTTGGTATTTATCTACTGCTATAGGCAATACTGTGATACATTTATTTGGCATATCATAATGCACTTGGATGTTGTTTTTTTTTTAGAAATATCAGTCAGTGTCCTAGTTAACATTCACAGGTTAATCTAACATACCCAGAGCATCAAAGGCTACTTACTCTATGGGTCTGGATCATCTCTCTTTTCTATCATATCCTCAGGCCTGACTTGGCTGTTTTCTGGCTGTGCTGGATGACTGAATCATAGAATGTTAAAGGGTTGGAGTAGCCCTTAGAGATTACCTAGTCCCTACCCCCCTTCCATGGGCAGGGGTGCCTTCCACTCAACCAGTGGCTCAAGGCCCCATCCAATCTGGCTGTGACCACTGCCAGGGTTAAGGCATCCACAGCCTCCCTGGAAACCTGTTCCAGTGTGCAATGACCCCCACAATAAAGAATTTCTTCCTAATATCTAAGCTGAATTTCCCCCCTTTCAGCTTGTACCCATCAGTCCTTGTTCTTTTACTACAGTTCCTGGGGAGCAGACCCTCTCCAGCTTCTCTGTGGGCCCCCTTCACACACTAGAAGGCTGCTATGAGGTCTCCACACAACCTTCTCTTCTCCAGGCTGAACAGCCCCAACCCTGAGATTAGCTCAGTTAGTTAGAGCATGCCACTAATAGTGTCAAGGTTGTGGTTTCAAACCCTGTACAGGCAATGCACTTGGGAGTTTGACTCAAAGGCCAATGTAGGTCCCTTTTAACTTAGAATATTTTTAGATTCTTTCCCAGCCTGTCTTTGTAAAGGAGGTGCTCCACTCTCAACTTCATGGTCCTCCTCTGGACTTGCTCCATGTCCTTCTTATGGTGGAGGCACCAGAACTGTGTGCAGTACTCCAGGTGGGGTCTCACAAGAGCTGAGTAGAGGGGCAGAGTCCCCTCCTTTGACCTCCTGGCCATACTTCTTTGATGCAGCCCAGGATGTGGTTGGCTTTCTGGGCTGTGAGTGCACTGTTGGCTCATACTGAATTTTTCATCCACCATCACCAAGTCTTTCTCCTCAGGGCTGCTCTCAACCACTTCTGTGCCCACCGGTAGATGTGCCTGTGATTATGCCACGGACACCAGGGGTAGGAACCTTGCCCTTCTCTTTGTTGTACTTCATGAGGTTTTCACAGGCCCACCTCTCAAACATGTCAAGGTCCCTCTGGATGCCATCCCTTCCCTCCAGTGTGTCAACTGTACCACAGAGCGTGACATCTTCAGCAAACTTGCTGAGAGTGCACTTGATCCTGCTGTCCATGTCACCAACAAAGATGTTGAACAGTTCTGGCCCCAGTACTGACCCCAAGCTGTGTGTGTGGAGACATCACTGGTCTCCATGTGGGCAATGAGCTGTTGCCCACAACTCTGGATGTCATGGCCCATGCCTGCTTTCCAGTTCTTGGGAGGCAGAGGCACAGATGTGCCCATCCCAGTGGCCTAGATGGGACCCTGTCACCCATGGGGCACTGGAGTCCAGGAGAGCAAAGAGATCTCATCAGAGTGATCTCCTCTTTGCAAGGAAGTGTTTGTGCTAAGAGGGTTATTTGTGTTTCATGGCCCCACATAATGTTTGCTTGCTCCTTTCACATGTCAGAAACTCATGATCTAAGCGGAAGAGGCCTATGCTGAAGTGATTTTCTATATATGTACTACCTATGTATTTCTTTATTTATCCATACCTATATAAATGTACTGATATAAAATCCTCATTATATTTAGATGGTTTTGCCCATATCTGAGGGAAAAGATGTTATAGTAAAACACTAAACTGTCTTATTTGCTTTCCTAGATTATGATGTTATTCCTTGGTATAACTGGGAAATAAAAATTAGCAGCCTTTGTCAAACTGAGGACAGCTGAAGTCCCAGGAAGGGGGACAAGCCACATCTTCCAGGGCAAAGAACACAAGGCTGCCCATCACCATCATCTCTGCTGCCATAGAAAGCCACCCCAAAGCTGCCCATACCAGCCCAGCAGAGGCACCACTCTCTCCTCACCAGCCTACTTGGAATCCCCCTCTGGGGAGGACTGATCTGTCCACTCTTGGCAAGAACCTCAGCAAGGGAAGCTTTTGTACCAAGTGTGTTGGGCAAGCCAGGCTGCTCGATTTCTGAGTTTGACCTAAAAAGAAAATTAGCAAAAGGCAGCAGACAGATGCATTGCCTCCAGCTACTATCAAAGATCCCCTGCTTGACATCTGTGTCCATACAAAAGTCTTTGCTGTAGACATTGAAGCAGGTGCCAGGCCGCCTTGGATTTTTGCAAGACAGAAGACCTTTAAACTTGACTGCCTGCTATGTCTTAGATGCACTTCTTTATCGTCTTGTCCTGTAACAATTTGCTACTTATAAAGTATGATAGCACCAGTAAATCAAGTAGCTCTTTGCTTTGGCTTTCTTATGGAACATCTGTCATGTGAAGCCCATTGCTTTCAGCAATCTTGTCAGGACAATTTTCTGTGCAGGGAGAGAGTGAGGAGAGCATTTACTTTTAGAGAGGCAGGAGCAGGGATTCGTCCCAGAGGGAATATTTGTTTTGCCTATACCACAGAGAAAAGCCATTCTTGAAAAAATGACTTAACCAGGTACACTTGAATTAATAGTGAACTAAGTTTTCCTCAGTGACAGGCAAAAGTAAATATTTGCTATATCTCAGTTAATGTAATCTGCCATCTAGTAGTAAAGAGTTCATTCCCATCTGTACTGACAAACCAGGTCCAGGAGTCATCCCGATCTCTGCAGCAAAAGCCATGAAGAGCTTCTCATTGGTGCGAATGAGAGCTCTGAACTGGGGCTCCTCACTAGCCCGTTATATGCCAAGACAAGCCAAACAAAAGGTCTGCTTTGGGACCAGAGGAGGTAGGAACATTTCTTTGACTCTGTTTCTTAAAAAAGGGCAGAAGGAACTTTATGACAGAAGGAAAGAAAGGGAAAAAAAAGGAAGAATTCACTAGTACATGGCATTCACTTACCTTTTGGCTAAATTTTACAAGAAATCTGAAGCAAAATTGAACCTCTGAGTGCCATCAATAAAAAAAATGAATTTAATTTTTATTAATGAAAACTCATGATTTAAAGAATCAGGAGTGCTGCTTGCATATCGGTTTGTGCCTTCCTTTCTCAAATTGGTATCTCTTCTCTGAGTTAAGTGAAAGATAAAGAATCCTCAGAAATAATGAAAGCTCTGCAGATTTCTTGGCTATCTTCAGAACAGACTTTGGGAAGGCTAAGCAGAAAGAGTCAGAGGCTCTGTGGAGAAGAGACAGCAATAAACATTCACCCATTTACACATCAAAGAATTCATGCAAGAAATAAACATTTTAAAATGTTCCAGCACTTAGGGATTTTCCATCAGAGCTCTAAACAACCACAAATTCAAATCCATAAGAAAACCAACACACTATATCAACAGCTCACAGAACTGCTTTTCCTGTTTCCATTACACTTTTTGTCTTTTCATCCCTAAATGTATTACAAAAATGAAATGTATATAATGTCCCATTTTCCCCAATTTCCTTCCTTCCTTCCTTCTTTCCTTTTTCTTTCTTTCTTTCTTTTTCTTTCTTTCTTTCTTTCTTTTCTTTCTTTCTTTCTTTCTTTCTTTCTTTCTTTCTTTCTTTCTTTCTTTCTTTCTTTCTTTCTTTCTTTCTTTCTCCTCTCTTTCTCTCTTTCCTCTCTTTCTCTCTTTCCTCATAGTTTTTCAAAACTCAGCCCAGGTACAAATGAAAACAGGATCATGAAGGTCTGTCACTGGTATTTGCTCATTTTTCTGAAAGCAAGGAATGCCTTGAGAAGAAGGCTTATTAAAAACTGAGATTTGACATATGGGGAATCTTCTTTTAGAGTAGGAAAAAGAAAATTTCTAAGAAAAAGAAGAAAATAAAAATGCTTTATTTCCAAAACATTCAAATGAATTTCCTGACATGAAAGTAATTGATAATTTCTCTGTTTTGATATTTCAGGCAACATGACTGAAAGGTCCAAGAAACTTGGTCATTAAGTGAAGGCCTCATTTCATATTCAAATGCAAAAATATCCCCTACAGTATATTTCCTGTGATATACTGGTTGCTCTTTTTACACATATAGTTATCAGTGACACCTGAAATATGTGACTACAGCTTTCAGTCCCTGAAGGCAGTTTGTTACAAGTATGCATGCTGATAATGGCTAACATGTATTTATATCTTACTTCCCAGTGCCCAAAAGGCACCTAAGTCTTTCCCTATAAACAGCACTTAAATACAGTTAATGGATGCTAGGAGCTGTTTTGCCATTAACTTCTCTTGGGCCAAGAAGGCAATGCAGACTTCAATTATGCAGGTCATTGTGGAAAGTATTCCCAGAGCCCAGCGAGATATGTCTTGCATATTGGAAATTTTGTGTTTTCACATATCTGTATATCAGCCAGGGTTTTTTCCCCTCTGCTATGAGGATGGGTTATTCACATTTGAGCCAAGGCATGGACTGGGTATTTAATTAAAAGTATACTCAACTCCTGTTTTTCTGTTCTTCTGAGGGTTGTTTTTTCTTTCTTCCTTTTTTTCTTCTCCTTAGGGAATAAGAATGCCTCTTGTCTAAAAAATAACCTCAGTTTTCCAAGACTAGCTAATCCGGGTAGCTTGGTGAGTTTATTTTCTAGAAAACAACGAAATTCAGAGCGCAAATGGAATTGCTTTAACAGCTAGCAGGACAGAATCTGTGTGAAATTTCCCCCACTGTCTCAGCTGTTCTCACTATATGCCAAATCACAGTTTCAGATGGCTGAAATAGATTAATCTCTCCAGTCCTTGATTTGGTTGCTACAGTGCCCTGTGCTTCACCAAAACAACAGCTCCTTCCACAGTCTTATACAAATTCCAGAGAACTTGGATTTACAGATTAAAAACATACAAAGTTTTAAAAAACAAGGGTATATATATTCATAAAACATAGTCCTATACCATCTAACGTGGCTCCTGTCAAGAACTGTTTTTTGGGAAAGCAGAAAGTGTGATCCCATGGTTGACTCAGAAATCCCCTCACTCTGATTTTGCACTGATAGGAGGAAAAGAAAAAAAGTATAAATTTGAATCCGTTAGTGTCATGTATAAGCAGTTCATCTGTCCAATCTGAGTACACTTCAACCTTACAGATTTTACTTGTACAGCATGTTTTCTGGTAGCCTGCTGAAGTGCTGACTGGCATGCAGTGCCCTGTATGTGCCTTTTCACTCACATGACCTTCTCTGCACCCCTCCTTTGGGGTAACTTAAACACTACAAACCAGAGGGGCGCTGGGACTTCCCAGTTCCCTCTTGTAGTCTGAAACTCCAGACTGGTGGTGGACATTAATCCTCACACCACTGAGTGGTGTCACACCTGATGCTCAGGAAGCCCACAGGATAAAACATGTCCTTGTCTTTATCAGCTTGTGGAGGAGAGTTGGGCATTAGAGAGCTTCCAGAGCCTGGGACTTTAATAAGCTCCTCAAGACAAGTGAGGAGGAGTGGTGTTCCATGGGCCCACCTAGACAGAAACTAGAGCACCAGGCAAGAGCTGTAATTGCAGGGCAGCAGTATGGACTTCCCAGTAGTGTGTAACCTTTGGTTCAGGAAGGATCACAAGTGACTGTCTCTGCAGACCCCTTTCACAAGCTCAGAAGTGTGTCCCTTAAGCAATGGATGTGTACCAGTTTCACATGAGCAACTACAAGCAGCCCACATGCAGCTCCAGTAAGTCTCTGAAGTTTGTCTACTGGCTATGAAGCATGTGATTTTTCCAGATATTCTAGGTTTTGGGGTGGTTTGTTTTGCAGTGTCCCTTTACCAGTTCCATTTCAAAAGGTTCATCTCAGAGCCCTCAAATAACAGTGACTTCTAATTATTATCTATCCATATTGGATTTGAACCAGTGACCCAGAGATTGGATTTGAACCAGTGACAAAGAGATTAAAGGAACTATTCCTGATCCCATGACCCATCTCCTGAGTCCAGCAGTCCCTGAAGAATGCGATTCATTAACTGAACTGCTTTTGCTGACTGTATTTTTCCAGTGCCGCATAACCTACATGAAATTACAATATTTTTTCCATTCTCACTATGTGTATGTCAGATACTTACTCCAGTTATTTTCCTAGCTAGCCTCATAGGAGTTGTGTAAATGGTATTATCAAAATTGCATCTCCCTGATTCATTATTTCCAATTTTATAAAATAGCTGAGTTAGTAAAGACACTATCAAAGGAGTTTTTAAATAAACATGCTTAATCTTCTGGAGATTAAAAGAGATACTATGGGTGACATATAATGATTATTTTACCCCAAAGCCATCAGAAATACAACATACAAGAAAAACACTTCAAACAAATAGACACAATAGAGAGCATTTCAATGAGAAGATAATCATGCTTCAGGATTTGCTTCAACTCAGTGGCCTAAATATTGCCCTATATGTATAATGACATGAAAGGGGAATACTAAAAACCTCTAGACTTATACTCACAGTCTGCTTAAAAAAATGAACTGCAACTAATATCTATACTAATTTATTTTCAAGTTAATTCTTAGGAGTTAAATCTGTCCAACAGGCAAAAATAAAAATAATTTAGGAAGCTAGAAAGTAAAAAGCAAGGTGATCAATTTCTGGCAGGATGCAAATTTTGATTGATAAGAGTAAAATGATTAGGCGATGTGTCTCTAACCAGAAATCACAAAAATTACACTGACTGTCTGATTATCTTAATATTTTTCACAGAAAATGTATGATACGCAGAAGAAACACATGGCCTGCCAGTGTAGAAACTCATGGGAGGTAGGGTAGATTCACCTTTGTAGAAAAGGGAGTTCATTTAATAAATCAAAAATCCTTCTGCTATTCATCCTGACTGCAAAAGGGATGGCTGATGCAGAATAATGCCCAATTTTCATACACCATGCTGGACTATATTAGATATAGAGATGCTATTAGGTTCTGTCCAGATTCTCTGTTGGTGTAACTGGCATAAATCAACTGAAGTTAATTGAGCTATGCAGATTTACCCTGGTAGCTGGGAGAAAATCACATATACATTTACAGCATGCCTGAGAAGCCTGGAGAAAGGTATTTCAAGGCATACCGTGTTCTTTGAAGTTAGGGACCTGATTAACTCTTTCCAGCAGATGCAGCCACTTTGTGACTAATGGCTTTTCCACTGACTACATATGTGGACTCATACTCCATAGGGCCCAAGCTTCCTGCCAGATTTTCACTGAGACAAGATCTCATTTCTACTGTGTAATTATTCTGTTAATTAAGTTTTCACACATTTCAGTCATGTGCACTGTGACATTTCATCTGCCCCCAAATCATTCTATGAGTACAAAGAGACAAAGTAGGAAAAAATTTCAGAAATGGTACCTCTCTATATAATTACAGCAAAAATTGTAGGTCATAGCTCTTGCCAGCTGACTGTCCATATTGTCACCTGACTAACACATAGTATTAGTAAGACCCAATGTTTTCCAAACAGCTGAAGCCAATGGCCCAAAACAGCCATGGATTACTCAGAGTGCTTGGGAAGAGAAGTTTTTTCCATCCCTCTAAAGGAATGGGCTGACATCCACTCCCTTTGTCTGGCCCTCCTCCTTCCACAATCACTTTGCTTTAATACATCTTTCTGAGGCAGCTTCAAGCACTGTAATTTCAGATCCACCACTCTAATAATGTTTGCTTACCTGGTGTTACAATAAAAACTTCACCTCAGGTAAGGAGCCCCACCACAGACCCTCTTATCAGTCACCACCTATGAACAGTACATGCTGTGTTCACATCAGAATCAGGAGAGAAGTTAAGTAGTTACCTCCCTTCTGCTTGAAGCTAAAGACAATAGATTTTTACTCTGTTTGACTTCTTTCAGCCCAGGCTGTATGACAAATGCATTACACATCAAACAGTAGGCAGACTCACAGCTGCTACTGGAAAAGCAGTGGTTACTGAGACTGTTTCAAGCTGGGCCAGTGCTCAGGTCTGCTTAACAGCTGAGAACATCAAGATTCATCACTGCTGGGCTGCAAGAATTTCCCCTGTAATCAAGCACGATATTGTCCCTGAGTGAGCATTGGATCAGGGCACCAAATATCCAGTATTGCCAATGTTTATTTAGGCTTAAATACAGGGAAGACACAGGAATATTACTTGGTTTAGTTCAGAATTAATATAAAAAATTAATTTTGCAGTTGTTCTGTACCTGTATAATACTGATAGTACTTCTCAGAAGTAGTAAAATCCATCATATTCTTGTTGGCATGAAAAAAAAAAGAAAAAAAGAAAGAATACCAGTTGCTTGATATTCAAACAAAACAGTCACATATTTGCATTGACATGAATGAGAAAGGTTTCTCAGTCATTTCAATGGGAGATTGGATGAAAGAAAGATCTAAAGGTTTATTCTACTGCCTTTTTTTAAGACTGCCTGCAAGGTACTTTTCTGCCTTATTTTTTTTAAGCTTATCAATATGTATTTCAGAATTTCTTACTTTTATGTTTAACACATCTTCTTTAAAAGGGAGCACGATCGTTTTCTAAGGATACTACTTAGATATAAAGTGGTAAAAAAAGGCAGCCACAGACTTGGAGGAAAGCTTTTGAAAGCCCACAGGAAGTGACAGGAATGGAAAGTGGATCTTTCCACTGCAAGTCAATCCCTGCTACCTTCCCATTATACCCAGCCAGTGTATATTGAAGCCTTTCACAAGTGCCAGGTAGTGCTCTGGACTAGGATAGATCAGTTCTGAGGACAAACCCAACACTGTATAGTATTACAGTCACTCATCAAAATGAGAGCTCCGAGGTCTGTTTTTCCCTTCAGAAACCACTTGAGTTAATTTATCCCACCTTTTAATCAGGCACCACTTCTCTTTTGACCAAAGCTTAACCTAAGGGAAAATCTGAGTACAAGCTAAGGAAAAGAATCCTACCTGACTTTTTGTCAAAGAAGAGTGGTTTGTTCTTGATTTCAAGCATGAGGCAGTTTGATCTTAATAATATTGTGCTATAACCTCCTCTCAAATTAGGACATTAAAAATTTTTCCACTTTTGTTTCTGCAGGTCTTCAGCAGGTGGTTCTGGTTTGAAACATGATTAGCAATCTGTACAAAACCACGGAGCTAAGAATAAAAGAGGCAATTAGGGTTACATTCAGGTGAGCACACCGCTCTAAAATAGTAAGGATTTTGATAATTATACATTTCAAGGATAATACCTATCAGCGTCTCCCTTGAGAATCTTCAGTTCATCTCCTGGTCTTTATTTCTAATTAATCCTTGAATCCTTTTGTAGGTTAATACAATTAACAATAGGGATAAACTCACTGTATTGTATAGCCAATTAGATTTAGAGTTTGCTTTTCTTTGTTATGACCATCAGGGGTCTGAGGAAACCCTCTTAAACCTGTCTTAATTCCAGCATTAGTCAATGACATGCACACTCAAACACCTCCTTTTAACCATGTTGAGGCTACCAAAGAGACAAAATCAGTTTTGTTCAATATTTCTTCAAAAGACTACTACAGAAACCAACATTTGCCACCCCTGAACACTTATTATCTTCTCATTGCACTGTGACTATCCAAAATGAATAGTCAGCATGTCCTTAAAGACATAGACTAATCTTACAAAAACTCAGGCTTAGATATAAACCCAAAAATTAACACATGAAAATAATGTTTTCCTCACAGGAATGTAAAGACATAAAGGCACTGTATGGTGAAACTGTATTTGGCATGATATTGATTTATTTTCTCTTCACTTCTCACCCTTATTTTGCCAGCCTGATGCTGTTTCTAGCTTTTCCAGGTCTTACCAGCTGGATGTGAACCAGAACACATGGATGCTGCTCTCAGTGCTGCAATTTAGATTTCCCTTTTAATCGCCCACAAATGTATATTGAAATAAAATTTTAAAAAATTAAAACAGCAAAATGAGACCAGCTATTCTTATAAAAAGAATTAGTTATGCAATATAAATACTGAAAACTGAGAAACAAAAGAGTAATTTTTAAAGGGTTTTTGATTAAATCTATAATCCCACTGTCCTCTGTTGCTGTATGTCCATGCCTTTGTTTCCTTTCTCTATTTTCAAAAACATCTGTAGCACTGTGTAGGATTTAAGAGGTAAAAAATTTCATCTGCATGGCTATACATTCAAAATATGTGACTGCAGAGTGGAAGCCTGAAATGAAAGGGCTTATTAATAACATTTTTTTGTTCATACAGCAGTAAGAAAAGGCTTCATTTGTTCATCCCTTGATTGTCTTTGTCTTTTCAATTACCTCTTCTAAAAGGAAGTTTAATGTCATTTCTGGATTCCAGCAGGTCTCCAGTTAAAAAGAAAACAAGAGAAAACACTTTCAACTTCAGCTAGGTTTTCCTCTGACTTCTTCCCCATCATATTATCTATCTTTTAATGAGGCAGCTGGTATGCACTAACTTGGATTAAGAAAAGCTAATTTTTGTGTGGGCCAATAAAGCTCATGTCTCCCAGCCCTGGTGCCAATCCCCCAACCTGGGCTGCCTAAAACCAGGATCTTCTCCCGATCTGAGACATCAGGGAGACCTTGCACCTGGGCTCAGTAGCAGGGCAAGCTGTCCCTTCTGGGGCTCTCCTGCAGCCCTGCCCTGAAGCGTGCCCCACTGCAGAGCTTGCCTGAGCTGTGCGGTTGTGCCACCGCTGCCCTCACCAGTGGTGCTGGTGCAGCAGGAGGGTACACAACAGCTCAGTGTGAGGTTGTGGGGCAGGCTTGATCCTACTCTAGAATGTCTTTTCACCACTCTCCTCTGTTGTGCTGCTTGTCCCATGGTTTATACTCCTTAAGTTCACAACAGCGTTTCCTGTTTTGCTCTCCAAGAATGTATGTTCCCACAATACTGATTGCAACCCTTTTTCTTCTGAGATGGGACACAGCACCCCATATTTTGTGAGGCTTTCACAATTAAATGAGGGCTTCTAAGCTGAGACAAGCCTCAGTTGAAATAGGAATGCAAACTCCTACTAGAATCTAGCAGAAGAACAATGAAGAAAGGAACGCATTCCACCTACACAAGTCTTCTTTCCAGTCACTCTCTATGAGGGACTGCCCTATGAAAATGGTTCAGATGATTTAAAAAGTAGTGATGTAGGTCATGCACTTCAGGACCCATTGAAAATGTATGGTGCTCCAAAATCTAAAATAAATGAATACCAAGTCTTTCCATGATTCTTAGGCCTAGGCCAGTGTCAGAAAGCAGATGAGTAGAAAAAGAGGAATGCCTGCAGAGTTTTGTATAGATGATAAATGATTCTTAACCCATCATTTTAAACCGAACATGCAGCCAAGGGCAGGACTTTCTAGCTATTCAAAGAAAGGCTTTTCCTTTTACTGTAACATTGGAGCAGATCACCAACGTTAATTAATTTATCTTTGCAGTATTTCTTGTCTTGCTCTAGTGTTTATATGAAACTGACACTAATACCCGTTTACACATATATTACAGGAGATCTGTATTTCAGCTCGGGGACAATGTTTCTGGTAGTAGGGTTTGCTGAATGCTAATTAACACCAGCATTAAACACTTCTTTAAAAAATGTTCAATAATATGGTGTTTGGCTGGTATAAGTGTAAATGGCACTATTCTTTAAAGTCATGATTATTGATAAGCCAATTGTTAAACAGAAGTTTCTTAAAGTACTTTAAAGTCATGTTTATTGATAAGCCCATTGCTAAACAGAAGTTTCTTAAATGTACTTCCAGGAAAGCAAATATAAAAGAGAAAAAATTAGGCATCTACAAACTGTAAAAAGCATCAATCATTCAGGTGGTGCTGTAAACTCTTCAAAGGCAACTTACCTTTTCCTTGTTAAAAAGCAGTAAATGATCTCCTGGGATCCTGGATCCTCACTGCGATTATTCAAGACATCTTTGAGAGACTCTGTACTAGAAAAAGAAATATTTTTTTTGCTCTGCAAAATATATTGTTTCCTGGTTCCTACATGTCAGATGAAAGAACATTCAATTTAGAGTAGAATCATATGCAGTAGAATGTTTTCAGTAAATCTCAATATCTTGCTGCTCTTGATCCAAACCATAACTGTACAGTTGTCTGGCTTGCCAATGTTGCACCTTTCTCACCTCTCCCAGAAATCTTGGCTATCAGTCTTTAAAATATCCTGAGGGACAAATAATGGGACAGTAAAAGAAGCATAAAACCAGCTGATCTGTGATGGATTATTTTGTTTCCTCTCTGATTGTGCTTTGTTGAGTTGTTAAAGGGTCTGTTATGCAAGAACTTTTGATAACTACCTGGCTTTACAGAGACAGTCCAGTTTTTCTCAACTATGGACTTTTTTGCAGCAGAATTGTACCTTGAAGCAGGGAAATGAGTGATTAAGCAGCTATTTTCATGGCTCTGTAATTTTGTCTCACCTTTTCTTCCTGTGATTTTTCTTAAGTCTGATACTTTAACAAGTAACTCACCTCCTCCTTGCAAGTAGCTCTCCTCCTCAGAGAGCTGTTATTTTTTAACAAAGCCAACTGATTGCTGCTGGCCTCCTATTTAGCGGCTATTTCAAGTATTTATCCCAGCAGATAACACTGTTTGTAAAGAAAGACCGAGCAGGTCTGTGTCATTGCCTACTCTCTCTGCAGCTTTGTTGAATACTCCCTTCCTCTTGAGTCTGGTGTGCTCAGGAAGCCCAGATTCAACCTTTTGTTCTAGCAGAGATCTGAGATGTCCAGCATAAGAAATTGTCATCAATCCATGGGCTAAGCTGGGAAAGACCACCTTCTGCTTGTGCATACATAATTTCTATGTTTTAATTTTGGTAAGAAGCTTGTTTGAATGCTATTTATATGAGATCTGGTCCTGTGGTTAAGTGCCAGAAGGAATTGAAACTGAACCTTGTGAGTAAAGATTGCTTCAAGAAGCCAGACAAGGCATGATAATATCACCAAAAAATTCCAGCACTTACTTGTTTCCTGACATTGTGTGTCATTGGAGTTCAGTGTTCACTTTGCTATGTGAGAACAAAGATAAATGACACAGAAACATCAAATTAATTGCTTTGTAGTCAACAATCCATCTGCTAGATTTATTGGATTACTTATTAGCTGACCAACATTTCTAAAAATTTTGTTTTCTAAATTACATTCAATTAATTGCAATTATCCTAATTTGGACCTAAGACCCCTCTCTTCCAGACATTATCCACTAAAAGAAAAGAAGTTTTGACACTAATCTCCATGCATTTTTTAAATACACTACTTCTGCATAATTCAAGCAAGAGCGTGTCATTATACTAATTTCAGACACATTACACTATTTTCAGACACACAAATCTGAATCTACATTGAATGAGCAGGTAAGATTAGTGTGTCTCATTACCACACACAAACCCTTCTGCAACTGTGTTTTACACTTGGGCAGTTAAAGTGGCAACCTTTCTGAAAGGAAGAGAAAACAGTTTAAATACCAATCAAAGCATTCAACATAATTAATGTAGTTTGAACATCTAGGCGAGATCATAAAAAATGGAATTAGTTGCTGAGTGATGACACAAATATGGTACTCTAAAGGATTCAACATTTCTGGAGCTTATCTCATGCTCCACTGAAATTCTTTAATGTATCTACACTGAATGCTATGATTTCAGAGAAACTAAAATTAAGATTTTGCATGCCTATTTACATGCAAATTATTGCAAAGAAATTGAATTACCAGTTCTTCCAAGAAATTAATTCTGGCCAGGTGTTCTTGAGCAAATTAAATACCTGTAGTGTGTTCTATGCAAAAACCAGGGAGTTTTATATCAGAGATTTTCCAGAAAACTCAGACTGTTACCTTAAATCCCAGGGTAAAGGATTAAGATTTAATTTCATGGAAAGGATTAAGAACATGTAACAGATCTTGGTGGTTAGAAATTAGGCATGACAGCATTTACATTTCAAATGCCAGATTCTCACAATCTGTCTAGACTCTGTAGGGGAGACTAGAAAGTAGCAACAAACTATAAACATGGGATCTTCTCTTACTGTGGCACTATGCACCAGCAGCAAAGAGGGACATGCTGTTTGGAGCCTGTTCCTGAAGCACAGCCTGTGCTTTCTCAGAATTCATTCATGTCTCTGGCCATTCATTCATTTAATGCCTTTCATTCATTTAATGACTGGCAAGAGGAAAAATATGTTTAGGTAACAGTGGTGGTGAATAATATATGACAGTGGCATATATTATTCACTTTGCATTTAACACAAAATACAGAATAATCATACAGAATAAGCACCACTGTCCCCTTTCACTGTAGTCCCCCTTTTCTCACCTCTAGTGTTACATCCTCTTTTTCCATGCCTTTCTCTCCAGCTCTCTTTGACTCTCAGTAAATCTTCTGGATTTCTCCTTTCTGCAGTAAAATAGCTTCAATATGATATGCAGAAAGTACCTCTCACTCCCACATGATATTTAGGACACCTTCCTTGGAAGTGGCAAATGTAGTTTTGAATGTCCTCTGATCCAGGAGTGAGTCCAAGCCAATTCCCAGTTCTATCCATGAGATGCTGGCTTCTCACCATTGAAATTAAGCTGTAGTTTGTGTTCTGGGTGAGCCCAACACTCCTGGTGTACCCTAAATTAATTATGAGAATCTTAATTGGTCAGAACCACTGAGAATGCTCATAGATATTCCTATTTTCCTTCCACCTCTGAGACATATTTGCATCCCAAGGATCACACAACACTGCTGTCTTTTGAAAAGCCACCAATTCATTAATCATTTCTAATTAACACTTTGGAAGACCAAAAATCATTTTTTAAGGATAGGGAACACATTGCCAAAGGAAAAAATGAGACAGCTTTTTTTTCTTCTTCCCCTGAGCTGTTTACAAACAAATCACAGTAAAAATGAAGCAGTATTGCACACTGTGTTTCACCTAAGAGTGGATGGAGGCATGGATGCATGAAATAGCTTGAGTACACTCACACAGGAAGTACAACTGGAAAATTCAGCCAACGTTTAAGTCCCTGGTGGTGCCTTGGCCCCTACCCTTGGGGTACCCTACCTTGGGGCACCACTACCCAATCTGTTGGACTGACCTTTTCTGAACCAAAGAAAAATTTTCCAGTGCTAAGTCAAAGAGTGTAAAACCCAGCCTAGGTACAGAGAGATCCTGCCTCTAGAATCCATTCCTGTTTTCAGGCATGGTTGTGGTGGGTGCTGAAATATCAACTGCAGCCTAGGAGTCAAATTCTGGCCTCTTGCTAATTCAGGAGTGGGAAAGTGAGTCCAGACTAGACTTCACCCAGTTGGTGTGGCTGGTGGTCTGGGGGGGAATGATGTACTCAGTTCTACCTGTGCTCTCATGTCCCACCCCCAGTGTACATCTGGGGAATGACACCCAATAGTGGCCCTCTAAGTCATCTCTGTGCTGGCACTTGCCACATTAGGAATGAGTGCACTGGAAAAGCTGCTTGCCTCATGACACCCTTTCCCTTCCTTTGCTTGTGCTTCACTTTTGCCGTTTCTCTGGAGCACAGAAGAATCCCTCAGACTGATGCCGACTTTTATGAAATTATATAAACTTTGTCATCTGTAACACAGAGATATATATACACATACGCATATGCAAATGTTCTTATTATCAAAGTGTTTTAATTTCTTCTTCTTAATATTTCTTTCGCATTGTACAGGTTTCTAAATCTATTCTCAAATGTTTTTCACCAAAGTCTCAATGTCACCTTAAATTCAAATGTCAATGTATTTGTCCAGGCCTACTTGCAGAACCAGCCAGCTGCGAAATGGAGCATGAATTCATTAGCAAATCATACCTACCAGAACTGACCTTACAACCTGCATGGATCAAAAGGAAGGACCTAGCTTGGCTGACTTCTTCTATGAAAAAGTAGAGGCCAACCAGCACAGTCAAAGAGAGCAAGATTCCGAAAGCACAAAATGTTATTATGAATCCAGTAACATCAAATCAAAGACAATGGAAAGAAAAAAATACAGAAATAAGTCCCTGAGACTATTCCAGTGAATTTGGCCATTGATTACTGGCTTAAAAAAAACAAAGGCACAGGTAGCCTTTTTTGAGTGTGGAACTGTAGAGTCACATAATGACAGCCTACGCACTTTCACTCTAGGGAAGTAAACATTTTACAGCATGAAAGAAATTGCTGTAGTGACTCAGGGGAACTATCAGTGTTTCTTGGATGAGGACAATTAACCAAACCAATATAGTTAATTTTGCCACAGGTTTTAAAGGATCTAGAGAGCAGAATATACACTTTGCCTTAGTAGACTTAACTTAGGTACTGCAACAGAAGAAAATTTCAGTAAAATCCCACAGCAGCCAGGGCTGCAAATGAGAATCCAAGACACCTGCAGGAACAGATTTTCATGGATCTTAACAGTACCACTGAATTTCTGTTAGCTGGGTTCAGCAGTGACCAGCCTGGACTAGCACAGGCCAGCACTGTGATTTGCCCCAGTTGGCACCTCTGTCACTACTAGAACTGTGGAGAGCCAGAGACAGCTGTAATCACCTCCATGCAGTGCCTTCCCTTCCTGGAAGAGTCTCCTGATGTACATATCTGCATCAAAACAGGCTGTGCCCTAGGTAAATACTATCTCCATAGCACAGATAAGCAAGTAGAGGTTCATGGCTTATCCCTGCTTATACAACAGGACATTTGTGCAACTAGTCTCCAACAACAGTCCCTACTGAGTCTTGATTCCCACACAGCTGTGCTTACAATGATTTTAGAGATGAGCATCTTTGTGAGCCACTCACCCTCAGAAGTAGTGAAGGAGGAGAAACACCCATGGCTGCCCACAGCTAAAAGACCCACAGCATTCAGGCAGGTGGCACTCCAAATCTGTGCCATAGTGGCTGAGGCATGCGCACACCCAAGCTGGTTATAATGGTAGTGCTTTAGGCACATAATTGTGCCAGGGAGTTGTTGCCTGCTGCTGCCCTGTGCCAGTGGAGGACGAGGCTGTGACGTCTGCACGTGCCCCATGCCAGCCAGCCAGCACACAGCAGAGCTACAGCAGCAAAACAACTTGCACTGAGCCTCTGCCTTTGTCAGGAGCACTTCTTTCCTCCTTTTTAACTAGATGACAGGGACCAATTAAACTAATGAGCCTCACAAAGTATTTCCCCTGGCTAACAACAGTCTGTATTAATGTTTGCAGAAGTGCAGCATTTGGGCCATAAGCTTTCTTGTTAGATGTTAATGCTTTGCAATATGCTTAAATACCCTATGAAATTCTCCATCTCTAGACTAGTACCTCTGTCAGGTGTAACAGCCCCTCTCATTTCCCCTAGCTGACTGCATCCCAGCACCCTATGGATGTAGGCACCCAAGCAGCACAGCTGTCCCTGCCCAAGACCCAGTTTCTCATAGAAGAGCCACAGAACACTGTATGAATCATAGCCAGGCAATTTCCCTTCTGTGAATAGAGCCCAATTTTGCAATTGTGTCATCTAGTGTTTTTGTTTGTGGAGTGAGATTTTTTTTGTGGGGAAAGCTTATAATCCCTTGCAGTTCAATCTCCCTCAACCTGCTAAATCAGTTTTGGAAAGAAAGATACAGGTTTAATCTTTCAAGATATCTTGTTTTTATAACTTCTGTAATAAATTATAATGAAGAAAATGTCTCTGTTGAACTTGACAAGCTTCTGCTTACAAGAGAAAAAACAGTAAGTATTGACTTTGGCTTGGATTCTTTCAGCTTGCTCTAATTACCAGTCTTATTATATTCCTGTAAAACGCCAGACTTTCAAATGTGTTGTAAATACAAACAGTGAAGAGAAATTAAACGTGGATATAACACCAGAAAAAAACCAGTTTATTAACTTTTTCAGTTCCTATTTCAGTGTTCCATCAAGCACATGCCATATTGCAATGGATATGGGCCCTGGAATTTACATCCAGATCTGAATCTGCTTGCCTTCCAAATCAAGGCCTTTCCAGAACTGTGGCTGCCCCCCAGACCCATTGCTGAAGGCAAAACCAAGGTATCATTGCATAATCTAGACTCAATTTTTGTAACATGTGGACAATTTTTTTTCAATTTTTTTTCAGTATTAAACCCTTGGAGTGATAAATGATCATCACTGAGGTTGCAAGACTGCAACAGATTAGCTACTCCAAGCTCTCCGTGTAGACCTGTGCTGTAACTTTGCTGTGTGTGACTTGGGTCTCTATGTCATTATTTCAATGTCTTTTGGTCAGCATTGCTGCCAAGGGAAAATTGCCTGGGCATTTTGGTGGGAAGTTAGTACAAACATGATCCAAAGCACCCCCTTGGTCCTTGTTTGAGGACCATGTGAGAACCAGGACAAACAAGCAGACATACAAGCAGAGCTCTCCATTTATGTGGAAGGAAAGCACAGAGCACTTGCAGAATAGTCTAGCACTTTATGCAAGAAAACCAAGGTAAAGAGAAAAGAGGAAAGATCTCAGCATAGCCTTGGATACAGGCATGGCCCCAAACTTCCAAAAGGGCTAAGAGCAGAGCAGCAACTTCCAACTCTGAAAGAAAACAGTTGACTGAAATCAGATTTCAGACTCCAAGGAAATAAGAAAGCAATATGAACAAGGCACTTTAGCAAATTTAAGAACGGTACTAATCACTCCAGCTTTTCATCTTACCTTAAAGTCCATAAGTAATCCTCTATTAATCACCATCCTTTCCTTGTTTCACTACTGCTCAGCTTTGGACAGAGACTTCTATGCACTTTGAGAGATTGCTGCTGGCAAATCATTACACTGGAACGTTCTTCAGTTGTTCTCCACCTTGCAAAGAAGGGGAGTTAGGACATACATAGAAAGTGCTCAGCTCTTAACCAGATAGAACATTTAGAAGTCAAAAAAACCATCCAAACCAGAGAACCGGCATCCTGGAAACCAGATGTTTTCACATCTAATGATATGTCAATATCACAGCAAACCCTTGCATTTACATATCACTTCATCTCTAAACACAGTAGAACATATAAAGTCATTTAACTTCATAGCATCTGCATTAGGTGATCTGTTGTAAAGATGAAGATATTCACCAAGATCCTGGACCTGCAAGGAGTTATCCAGATGACATTACCCTGACACCGACGGCAAGAATGTCTGCCACTTTGGCAAATGATGCCCTGACTGATAATGCCAAACACTCAGAGAACAGTGATCAGAATATAAATTTTAATTTCAGAATGCAGCTTCATTCAGAGCATGTCCTTAAATCTGAGCATTTGCTTTTCTCTTCCAGGAACAGGACACAGGGTTCCTGATTACTAGCTATTTGCTAAAAACCTTATTGTAATTAAATATGATGTTAAAAACCTGAAAGCAATAGTCCTTTCACCTCATTATAGTGATTTTATCTTGCATTTTGCTATTGCTATTGAAGTCAGTGAGAGTTTTACCATTAATTTCAGTGTGATAAAGATCAAGCTCTTAATACACACACTAACTTTTAATTGACTACGGTAAAAGAATTGGGCTATTGTTTGCTTTGCACTCACCTGAGTTTTTTGCAGAACAATACCTTTCATTTTACTTCTGTGACTGCCAGCTGCTCTGAACAGTCTGTGCTTTTCTCTCTAAAAGCTAAAAATAATGTCAATTACAACAACTCTCCAAAGGCATTTGCCAGGTTTGAAACTTCTTTTAACAGACAGACAGTAACAGAGTTTCAAGTTGCTCACAACACTCTGAAACCAGCTACAGTGATTGCTTTTATTGAAGAAAATAAAATGACCACAATTATATTATATAGCATTCTCTTATACTTGGAACTTGAAATTGGAGTTGTGCTGAAAGGAACAGATAGTGCACAGATGCTGATTTAATACACACCAATATTTGAAATTAAAACCCACAAATTACACCTATCATCTTTACTTACACATGGAACTATTGGTCACTTAATAACTTATAATGATCATACCAAGGGAAGACAACTACATGGCAAAGACTATATTATTGCTGTAGTCCTGTCCCAAATCCCAATTTTGGTAAACAATCCTCCACCTATATTTTGATATGGCATGCTGCTTTCTTCACTTCAGCTTACATGCTGTTGACAAGCATTATTGAATACTTTGAGATCCTGCCCTCACATCATCATAGCAGCTGAAGTTCTCCTTACTGTAAAATAACCACATTGCTGCTGTCCAGGTAGCTACACTCAGTAACTTCAGGCTGAAAATTTGACTCACTGGATTTAGATATATAAAACACTAAATTGGTGTAATGTAATAGCAATTAGAGCAAACAAATGACAAAAAAAATCCAAACCATGCTCTAGTTACTCTTGCTGAAACTCACTGCAAAGAAGCTGCATTCCTGGTACTTTTAGGAAGGTAAGCATTAAGATCCTGATTGCAATGCTAGTGTTTGGGGTTTGGTCACTAGTCACTCTAGAAATCACAGCTTTAGTAAAAACCTGGTAGAGAAAGCTTTTTCAAACAAAGCTTATATATATCATATATATATTTGAGCTGTCATCCTCAGAGCTCGCTAGCATATGAACTCCCTGAAAGACAGATCAACTTAGAAGCAAGCTTACACAAGACCCTGCAACTCTGCAGGGCACAGAACACTTTGTGCATGACCCGAGGGGATGCTAAAGGCACCAATCACCCTGCAGGTGTGTTCTGTATTAGAGAGAAATGAAATGGTGTACAGGAGGCTCTACTTCAAGCAAATCACTGTCCCACAATCCAGTCTAAACGTTTCCTCAACCTGTGGATCTCTGCACACACACACACAAACTTGTAAGCACTTAGCAGCACACCGAGGCACAGATCTACAGCGTTCACCTTTCCATACTGCAGAACATTGTATAGTATACAAGGCCCGTCTTTTCTGATTATATTCCCTCCCTGCTTAGCTCTTTCAAAGGTAAATTTCTTCCAAAATTTAAATTTCCTAGCACATCTATAAATTTAAAAAACCCAACCCCCACCAAAAGAAAACACCCCACCCCAAACAAACCCCAAAACTCCAGAAAGGCAAACTCCCAAACACATTAAACAAAAGCAAAGAAACCCCCACTTTATGATAAACAGTTGATTGAAACTGAGGTAGGAGAGACCTGAGAGCAACAAACAAATCCCCTCCATTTCAGAATGAAATGCAATGAAGTCTACATATTAAGAGAGGATTCTCTGCTATTTTCTGATAATTTTCAATGATTTAGTTGCCTTATATCCTGCCCTGTGTAGTGCTCCTCTATATTGTCCTTTCTGTCAATGAGGATAAAGAGGCAATAAGCAGAAAAAACCATCTCATCTACTTCAGAAATTTGTGCCAGGGAAAAGGATTGATTGATTTTTAAAGGTGCTTGGCTCTCTCTACTGGTCACCGAGGGAGATGATAAAATTTGCTTTGATGTGACAGTCAACTTTTACCAAGTTTCTCAGGGAAGACCCTCCCCTGAAAGACTTTCTAAAAGGGTCACTGTTTAGACGAGCCTAAGTTTCCTCAAAAAGGTGGTGTATAGATATATTACATGCAGCTGCACAAAGTCAGCACCACCCCTCAGCTCTGCTTTCTCCCCTTGCACTTCTGCTTGAGAAGGGAAGTCCAGTAAGATTTCTTGGTTGAGACAACATTTCAGTATCTTGGCCATGAGGCTGGGTCTTTCAGAAGATCAGAATATTAAAAAGAGCCTGTTTGTATTGTTTCATGGAGAAAGGATGCAGAAGAGAACAATTCTCTCCTTGGTACATGTTTGTACCTTAAAATAAGACTTGTAGTAAGGCCTTGCCAGCATAATTGATAGACAGGTCTATCAAAGGTGAAAATTGCACTCTTGGTTCTCTTTCAACACTTTTTTAAGGGGGGCAAGAGAGGAAACCTTCAGAATACATTGGCTGTGAAACTCCAATGAAGTAATTATTTATTATTCAATTTGCTTTATAACTTACTGGTTTGGGATATATATACATATCCACTGCTTGAAAAGACCAAATAGTATGTGAGGTCAGCAAGGAAGAAATGGATTGTATAGTGCTGTTTCCTTTGATTTCCTGCAGAATACCTCAAATCTCCCTCTTCAAAGGTATCATTTGATATTGATCTTCGCTGCAGCAGAAAGCATATCCTAACACACGTGCTCAAAAAAAAGCTGAAAATTAGAGCAGGATGGTAAACAGGAATCTCCTTTTGAAAATCAGGCTGACATTTTGCCATTCAAACTTGGTCTTTACCCAGTAAAAGAAAGAGAGGAGAAATCCCACCAGCCAATGTTTAACACCTGCATCTGAGATGCACAAAAGCCAGACTGAAGTCTCTAGCTGTTCTGCCTACAGCAGCTTTCTGAACCTGTCTATTGCATACTTTTGCTTGAAAAGCTCCTACTCCCATTGAATCTGTTATGGATTCAAACACTTTCAATGCCTCCCATTACCGTTTTTCCACTTCATATAAAAAAATTAATTACTGCTTGGCCCAGAGTGCTTGGATTTGGTCTTTCATCCCCCAGATCACAGGTAAGAGGCTGAATCACCTGGCTGTGTTTAGTGCAAACTCCAGAAAAGATTAAAGACGCTGTTTGGTCTCAGGAAGATCCAGGTAAAAAAATGCCTTTTGTTTTAATATTTTAATGACATTTTATTGTGTTTCAGGATCTAAACACTGGAGTCCTGATAATGTTGGAGTGAGTCCCTATCTCTGTCTAAACATCCAGGACCTCACTGAAAAATGTCCTGTTGTGTTTCTCAGTGCTTGTTTAAAGGTTGAAGAGAACACAATACTAAAATTTTGTGAGCCACTTTAGTGCAGTTTTGAGTAGCCTCTTCTGCCAAATAGCGTATATAGATATATACATATATATATATATATATATGTATGTTGCATAGAATGATACACCGTGAGTTTATTACAAAATGCAAAAATTTCATCAGTCCCAAGATTTGTATGTAAATCACTCTACTGTGCCCAGCCTTTGTTTGGGGGAGCCAAGACTTTGTGAAAGGAGCTATGCAGTTTATCCAGATGTCCCAAAAGAAAAAGAGAAAAGCAGCAATTATCATCTGCTGGTGCAGTTTGTTTTGGGAAGAATTTCTTGAGCTGAGCTGGGCTGAAGACAGACAAGGACAAGCAAAACTACCCAAAGTAACTTCAAATCGTGACGAAGTGCCTTAGGGAACTTTTGTACCTTGATGAGCAGCATGAATTTTAGAAGGTTTTGTGTTTGTTGTTTGTCTTGTTCAAGATCCCTTTGGATTCTGGTGGCTGTGGTTTTATTAAAAAACTACCCTATTGTTGTGAGGGCTCCTGAGCTGATGGCCTTGGGTTGAATGCATGCCTTTACAAGTGGCTTGAAATCACTCACTGTCACACTGACTCTTCTGTTTCATTTTCTGCTTAGTGAGCACAGAGCGGAGATGGATGCTTTCACTGGGTCTGTCACCTGCAAAGCCTTGGAGGGAGGGCCCAGAAATAAACATGGCGATTTTTCTTTCTGTCCTACTGACCCCAGTGCAAGTCAACATTTTCCAAATCCCTCTAGAATACTCTGTGATCAAAGAAAAGGGATCATCTCACCTATCTTTTTGCACATTAACAGCACATGCATACTTTTTCAGTAAAGCTACAGTACAGAGATGGCTCTTACACTTGAAGGTAGCCAGAACTGAGGCACATTGTGCCATTTCCCACGTCACTCCAGTGTTTGCCCCTACACTGCACTTCGAGAATAGTTCATATCCATCCCTCAGACAGTGGGAAGAGAGCCTCACTCAGTGCTACCTTTGCTGCTCCTCAATTTATCTCGCATTTCTCTTTAGTTCCTTTTTTTTTCCTTTGTATCTGTGTGATGCCAATGATCAAAGCTGGCTCCCCTTTTCTTCCTCTGCATGACATCCTATCAGTGAATGACCCTGGGGGTGTGCAGCTCGCAGAGCACGCACCCATCAGGTGGCTTTATGAAACCAAGAAAAGCTAAGTAACTTCTTCAGTAGACTTTCATCAGAAGGTTGTTAAGTTCTAAAACAAACAGAGAACAGCAGCTTTGATTTTCTCTGGGTATGTGGAGATAAAGATCTGAAACTCTACAAAGAAAATAAAACTGGGAGAGCCCTTCAAAGGTGGAAAGAAATGGGAGAACAAAGATGATTTCTCTTAGAAATGTCAAGTGAATAACCTGTTGCTCTGGATAAGACCAGGATGGAAAAGAGCCACTCATTACTCTGACATGCTCCTTACCAAAAGTGCTGAGTCCATGGTACCAGGGGTGGTGCTACCTTCATGTCATGCCCTCATTGCTGAGCGGTGAAGTAAAAACTCTGAATTTTTTAAGCATAAAGTGCAGTCAGAGGGCCAAGATTCCCCCAGAGTTAGGACTCCCTTTTCCCATGTATTCCAATCCACAGAAATTCTAGATGTTTCCTCCATAACAATTCCTCTTTCTGAATATTTTTTTCTTAATTTCTTGTTTTACAAAACTCGCATGGTTCATAAGATCTTAAGTCCAGAGTAAGTTGAATTCTGTCTGACCAAAAAAAAACCCCCAAACCCTTCACTTCTGACCTTAACAATAAAGAAGGTAGCTTATTTTCTAACTTGTTCTTTTTCTTCTTCTGTATACCATCTCCTTCTGGGGAAGTTGCTACTGATTATGAGATGTAGGGTTTGTTAATTTAGGGATTTCTTTTTGGTGATATATTTTTTATTAATATTAAGATAAAAGCCAAGAAATACTTTCACACTTATCAGGTAGCTTCCCAGTCTCTCCCCACCTGCATCACAATTTAGAAGCACAACCCTAAAAATCTTATGTCCATTCATATGAACTTCTGTGTCCCCAAGATATTTCAGCACTGTTTTAAGGCTGGTCTTAGTCACAGCAGCTGCATAACTGATCATCTTTTACAGCAAAGATTTTCGAACTTTTTCATGAAAGAAAGCATTCCTCTTCCAGTTTACCTAGGAAAAAACCTCATCAAATTTAAATTACAAATTAAGTAGTTGGATAATACCCCACCTTTTTTTTTCCCTGGTAAAGGAAAATCTCTCTCAAAATTAGTCATCAGGGACCAGTGAAAACGTTCATATTTTCAGACTGAAGAAGGCAGCTGTGTGAATTTCTGGAAAACTTGAGAGAAGAGCAGCAATTGGTCTGCAGACAGAAGAATGAGAATCATGGTATCACAGAATCATTTAGGTTGGAAAAGACCATTAAGATCATCAAGTCCAACCATAAACCCAACAATGAAAAGTCTACTACTAAACTATGTCTCTAAATGCCACATCTACACACCTTTTAAATACCTTCAGGAATGGTGACTCAACCACTTTCCCCACTTCAACCTTTTTCAATGCCTAAAAACCCTTTTGGTGAAGAAGTTTTTTCTAATATCCAATTTAAACCTCCCCATGTGCAGCTTGAGGCCATTTCCTCTCATACTGTCACTTGGTACTTGGGAGAAGAGACTGCTTCCTACTTGGCTACAGCCTTCTTTTAGACAGCTCTTGAGAGTGATAAGGTCCCCCGAGTCTCCTTTTCTCCAGGCTAAACAATCCCAGCTTCCTCAGCTGCTCCTCATCAGAGCTGTGTTCCAGACCCCTCACAGTTGCCATTCTCTGGACTTGCTGCAGCACCTCAATGTCTTTTTCGTTTTAAGGAGCCCAGAACTGAAAACTGGGCCCAAGGGGTGGCCTCACCAGTGCCAAGCACAGAGGGAGAATCATTGCCCTACACCTGCTGGCCACAGTGCAGAAGCTAAAAATTATGTTCATTGCAACTACAAAGTGGGAAAAAAGATAGAATAGAGTGAAAGACTGTTGCAGGAGAAACTTCTTGGGGCACATTATATGTAGAGCAAGAGAATGATCAAGATGAAGATGTGACCATTTAAAAATCAAACTCAGCATACAGATACTCTTAACCATTCCAGTTTTGGGTTCTATGTAGTCACCTGTAACCTGCTTGTTTCAGTTACAAGAAAAAAAAAGCTCCCACTTCAGTTCCTACCCTAGCTCTACTGCAGCTGTGGAAGAGCAACCATAGTTTCTCTTTCTCTATGCATCACTGATAAAGTTGTCAGCTGAGTCCCCAGCTGCGGATTCTTTATTGGTGGCAATAATGTGAGAAGCAGAAGGGAACACAGCTTGACCCGCAGAGCCCAGGCTATTGGGTTCCCAGGCTGTATGAATTCCTATTCAGAAAAATAATCCCTTTATTCATAATCTGAGCAAAACTGATAATGAGACAATAAAAAACCAATGGGATACCCCAGCGGTCAACCATGAGAGGTTTCATCTGACTCCACAGAATATGCAGTAAGGAGCAAAGAGATAAAGGGAGGGTTCAGTGGGATCAAATCCATTGGGATTGCACAGCAGGTATTTACTTCCCATATGGCAAAACATTTCAGAAAACTGTGGAAAATCATCAAGTATTAGTGTGCAGTTGGTATGAGGAAAACAAAGATTGGACACAGATGAGATATTCTGCCTTGCTACTCAACTCAAAAGATTGCCCTTCTCTGGACACACTAGAGAAGCAAAATATCCTTCATGTAGTGAGGCACCCAAAACTGGAGACAGTACTCAAGGTGCGGCTTCACCAGTACTGAAAATCTTATTTTCAGAGATTTATTGTCATTATGGACAAACTGTTTCCCATTGTATAAAATACTATAAATCCTGAATAATGACTTGCAGTGTCTAAGAAAAAATGTTCAGGAAGCACACACTCTAAAGATGCATCAGAAGTCCTGGGTGATTTCTGGTGTGTCTACATTAGCATTTTCATTTGTTTAGCAAAATTTAATATGTTTTGTTTCATGCTGCAGAGCTGTCCTGGGTCTGAATGCCCTGCAGAGGAAACTAAATCAACAGATGTGCCCCAGGAACTCAACGTGTGTGCTCCAGCTGCTGATCAGCATTCAGTTCATGGGACCAGACTAGAGCTACCACAAAATGACCCTCCCTCCTTGCTACCCCTCTGAAAACATGGGTTGTGCAGAGGTCACAGCATCAACTGTTCATCTTTCTGAACCTGTTTTTATTGGGTCAAAATACCTAATATTGGCATAATTGCTGTGGTCCCCACTGAGCCTATGGGCATATCTGGAATGTAAAGTTAAGGAGGACTGTAGCATATCTTGAGGGTAGCTGTCAGCAAGGATGGGTGTCATACATGTAACATACTACTAGCACATGAGCGGCAATCCTCTTGCCACAGGTTTTAGAGGACAGCCAGGGTGGTAACAAAGCCCTTTGTCCTTACCACTGCTCAGCTGAGAGATTCATTTAGTGCAGGTAGCTGAGTGTGCAGTGGCAGTGCCAGCTGCAGGTTGAGCACTGGATGGTGGAAGCCCAAGGTGAGACAACTGTTGCCAGCACTTTACACAGCAGAGGGCCCTGGGACCTGTGGCAAAGCCAGATGACTGGACACTCAGAGACACAGAAGGAGCTGAGGACTCAGCTGCAAAACCCCCATGCACATAGATCATGAGGGCAAAAAGCTCAGTTTCTCCTTTTTATGGGGGTACCTCCCTAAAGGCACCAGTTTGAGTTCTCATTCTGTTCCTCCACCATGATAAAATTAAAGGAACTAGGGGTTTGAGACTCTGCTATGGGAAATCTGGAGTCAAGCCATTAAAGAAACCTGACCTGACTGTGTGAGAGTGAAGTATGTAGGGAATCAAGTGGGGCATCCACTGGCTTACTGAAGCCACCTGTTGAGAAGTGACTTCAATCCCAGCAGTTAAACTCACTGGTGGTGGAAGTGTGAGTGCCAGAGTGCCTCCTAAATGGTCAGACAGAGAAGTTTCCTCAACAGTTCTTATCAAGATGCTGTTAAAGACCACAAACATGCTTTAATTTGCAGCATAAACATGCCAAGAGCATTTATACCCACAATTTGTTCTTTATGCCTGCTCCACATTTTTCCAGCCTTAGACCAATACAGAGGTAAATTCCTTACTGCTTTAGTGTCACTTCCTTACTGCAAGTGTAGGCCCAAGCCAGTTTTGTGTTTTAAACTGAATGTTTGGGAAAATGGACTTTATGCTCATAGTTTTCTGTGTTTTGGGCAAGTCACAAAAATTCTATGCATCCCTTTCTCAACTCTTTAAAATAAGGGCAATCTTTTTTCTAGATCTCTGTAAAGCAACCAAAAACTACCATAGCAATATTAAAGCAGAAGCGTATCCCAAAGACTTGAAGTTTCCCCATGAAAAAGTAAACAGATTTTGCATCTTCCTACTTCTGTCCAAAAACTGCTTTAAGAAAATGACCCAGTAACAATAAATCCATATTTTCAGTACTGAAAGCTTTGCCCTGGCTGAAAGACAAAAACACAAAATTGGGCCAAAGTGAAAAATATTTCAGGCTCTAATAAAATAACTTTTTGGTTTCCCCATGAACATTATGGAGAGGTACTTTTTTTCCATTTAATCTAGCCAGGTTGCCCATTTCTCTGTCAGTACAGACACACACAAGATCAATTCACATCTTTCTACCCACTGTGTTTAATTTTTCAGTCCAAAGTCATAATTTAAATACATAAATAAACCCCTTTCTTTCTTCATCTATGTTCCAAGTTACAACTGCTTTCATTAAAAACAGCAAAGGTTTTTCTGGGTAGCCTGCACCTTTAAACCTAGAAATTAATTACAGATAGTCACTCCTGCTGTCAAGCCAACCTGCGTTTCCTCAGCTGAAGCCGAAATAACACAAAATCCTGTTAGAGGCCCCTATAAAGCCATGTTTTCATCTCCTCATTGGTGAATGTTGTTTATCTTTTTCAGCTTTAACCACATCCTTTATCATTTCAAATGCTTCTCGAAGTCACCTTGAAATCTTCCCTTTTGCAGAGAAAAATCCATCAGCATTTGCTTTTCCTCTCTTCATTTCCCCTGAACAAATATTACTCATTTATCTCAAACTGCCTTTTTCCAACAAGTCTCACAAAAAGTCACTCAAAAAGGTATAGCACAGATGTTCCACAACAAAATCTTTTTTCAAACATTTTTTACTTCCTTCTCAAATTCTGAACTTTCCCAGAGCTATTTTGAGGGCTGGAGTTCTGTGCTATTGTAGGGATGTGTGTATATATATATATGTATATATATTAATTGTGTCATAAATTTTTAAGTAGGTTCTTGAATGAACTCACCGGAGATTTCTCCCAGTGACTGGCCCCAAGCATTTGTCATTCATTACATTTTCACTGCCATAACCTGCTAGAAACCTTCCAAGTTAGTTAAGACTTAGCTTAAGGCTCCTTTCACCCATGGCTGTCTCTAAACAAATTATGCATTTTGAATTGCAAGGTGTTCCCTCCCTACAGCCATGCAAATTGTTTCTAATACTATAACTGCAATTGGTAGCTAGGAAGATACTCCATAACTGTGATCTGTTGTAGACAGTGAGCAAATGACTCTTTCAGACAGTAAAAGTCTGACATACATTTGGAAACTTTCAAAAATTTCTGTTGGGAGTTTTGCTAATTTCCATTCTCCCTCTTCTCTCAGAGGGGCACTTTGTGTACTGTAAACACAGTCATCACTGCTCACTGGAGCTGGAAGTCTGAGTAGAAGCAGGAGCCTCTTGCACGTGTATTCTTCCTGTTTGATTCCTACAGGCGAAGGACGTGAATGTTGCTATGGTTGCACGTGGACACACACATACACACCATACTAGAGCTACCATTTTAAAAAGTAGCATTTGGATACTGGCTGCAACAGCCTTCTGTGTATAGTGCAGAGAATTGTGTTACTTCTAACTTCACTGTGGTGGCAAGGATGCTGCATTCTAAATGACCACCACAATACATGCAAGCACAAAACAAATTATAAATGGCTATGTACAATTAAGAAGACTGTTTTGACCTCAGGTTATTCCATTTCAGGAGTTTGGAATTATATTATTAACACCTTACAGGTAAGAAACACAGGCAGGCCTTAGCAGGTGGTACAAAATTTTGCTGGCATCTCATTTAGAAGCACGAGACTACTCCTTCCTGTAGTTTCCCAAACAGGCTAGATAGGCCCTTCAAACAGGCAGCAGTAATACAGGGCTGGGGCTGTGTCAGGGTAGCTTGGTTTCTGCACTCACTCAGCTGTGTCACCTCTCTAAGGATCTCTCCAAACTGACACCACGTGCCTGAGGGGGCAGTGGTGCCCACCACTACAACTGGAGGGAGATCTTTGTACACCGTCCCACAATCACAGATACCCAAGCTGCAAGCTAAGAATAGCTCTCGTCACTGATGACTTGCTGAGCTCTTTATTGAAGATTGTCTTGGAAGGAGCCATTAATCTTCACATAATTTCCGTTCTGGAAATGGGAACCTACTCTGAAAAAGCCAGTCATGTAATTTTTCATCATATGGCTCTCTTCAGCCCCTTCCATTGAAATGTAACCTGTTCTTAGTGCTTTAATTTTTCCTGCTTTTTGGATTCTTTAGTGTAGGCACTCCTTTTAACCAAGGTAAAAGATTTTCATATTTTTTTAAGTTGAAAAGAAAACAAAATAACAAACTCTCTATTGCTTCTTTTTTCTGATACTGTCTTTTAAGGAGATAGTCTCATCTTCTAAGCTGCTTGTTCAGACAGCTGTCTATTATTATATGTCCAAAAGGACATATAATATACATTGCTTTGTGCAATTAAAAAAATGGCAGGAGGAAGCAATCCTTTAAATAACTACAGAAATGTATTCCCCTCTTTAGAGTGCACATAGTTATTATCATGAGCAATGCCCAAGTCATTAAACCCCATCTGAGATCAAAGCTCTCACCTTACACTTCTTTTTTCTCTAAAGACCTTTCTGATATACATGTCCTAAGTGCTCTGGGGAGATATAGAGGAGGCTCAGCATAGCCTGACTACATTAATTAACTTGAATTTCCACCAACCTGTCTATACTGGGGAGAGAGCTAAATTTCATACCTCCTTTCACCTTGCAAATCTCATGATGTATTAGGAGAGCAAAGTGGGCTTCATTTTTAGACTGCATTTCCTTCTCAAGGTATCTTAAAGGTTCTTTGCAAGAAGAAGTTGAATGGGGATGACCCAGAATCCATGGCAGCAGATGATTTAGAAATTCAGTCTCCAGCTGAATTTCCAGCTGGTAGCAATGGCTGTATGAGATCCCCAGACTCTAGACCAAAAGTTTTTATTAAAAGCAATATTTGCCATAATATTTTTCCAATATTCGTCTTTTCACAGGGTTTTTAACATCCAGTGAGTTATGTACAAAAGACATTCAGAAAGTAAATAAATTTAACTACCCATTGAGAAGATGTAATCTTTAACTGAGCAGTATTCATTACTTGCATTTTTTAGTACTACCACCTGATGGTGAATCTGAGTCCGGGGATAAAAAAACGAAGATATGAATCTTTGGGTCAGGAAGAAAGACAAAATCAGTAACTCACATAACCATTTAGACCAGTGCTTACATTCTTCTTCTCCTACATTCTCAGTTCATCAAGTCCTTTTTCACACCTGTATAAATCAGTAGATTTCAAGACAATTTTGAACTGATTTCTGAGCAACCTGGTCTAGTGGAAGGTGTCCCTGCCCATGACAGGGGAATTGGAACTAGATGATCTTTAAGGTCCCTTTCAACACAAATCATAGATTTTATGATTCTGTGATTAAAGTAGGACATGACACAGCATCTAATCATATCTGGCATTCCAGTCATAACAGCCTTGTCTTTGAAAACAGATCCTGAACAGCAACTAGATCATAAACACAGCTACCACAGTTTGATGTAACAAAACAGTCTTTCTTCTCCCTATTGACTTCTCGTTGGTTTACCTTCTAATAATTTCCTACAATGTTAACCATTGAATAATTTACCAATACCTCTAAATTGTCTCTGAAGTACTCATATTTTTCCCTCTTAGATATTTATACACTGAATTAAAATCACAGTAGGACATATATGCCATTGCTTCTACTTGCTGAGATTTAAGTTACCTCACTCATCTGTTGATAGATGCATGTACCATAATGCAAGCATGATATTAAAAAGGTAATTATTTTATTTCCCCTCTTTAAATACCTTAGCTTTTTTTTAGGGTTCAACTAACTAAAGTAGTTCTTCTGTATTCCTTTATTAGATTGCAGCATGCTTTTTTAAGTATGATATGGTAACGCAGCTGAAAAATGAACGTAATCTTAAAGGTCTTTTCCAATCTCAACAAGTCAGTGATTCTAAGAATGGCCATGATGAGTCTGTTCTTTAAAAAGACCAATACACCATTTAGTCTGATTTCCCCTTTCTGGTTATAGTTTTTAATTCGGTTTTTTGGGGGTTTTTTGTTTGTGTTTTTTTTAGGCAGGCAAATGGAAAATTATTTAGGAGATTTCTGGAAAAACAACAATTCAAATACCTAGAACTCAGATCACGCCTATAAAAAATACTAGATCAGTTAGGTCAATGTGCATATCCTAAAGTAAAGTGTATTTCAAGTGACTGTGTGTTGTAGGGAAAACTCAGTTTCATTTGGGCACTAGTTGGATTTCCACTAAAGAGAATATGCTAAATCTCTTACTCTCATCCTCTTCCAGGAGGCAAATGTGAAATACAAAGCTAGTGGTGGCTTTGTATTTACCAACTATTACCAACTAGTGTTACACCTGTGCATTCTGAGAGCAAAGTTCTCTCTTTTCTGTCATGTCATCAGTTCGCTGTAACAGCACATAATATGTTGGGCTCATGGATGGGACTATTCAAAAACATGGACAATGTTGGATCAGTCTTTTCAGTAGTTTCTATTTACACCAACAATTCTCTGGCGTAAAAGTGCAATGGCTGCATTAGACTTGATTTGAGATGAACAGATCTTCATCAGCAAAGCATTTGACAGGATAAAGTTAAAAATAGGAATAAATAAAGGACCCAAAGAACAGATAACAGTGGTCACATTGAAGGTCACGTAGTCAGACATTCTTGCTCAAAGCAAGTCCACTACAGCAGGTCAGCCATGACCGTGTTCTGTCAGGTATCAAATATTTTCAAGGATGGAGACAACTGCTCTGGGCAACTTGTTGTGATAGGACACATTAGTAGGGTGGCACCCTGTATGCTTGCAAACATAAGCAAATAAATAGATTAAGCATGGGAAGAATTTCCAAGCAGGTACATTCATTCTCTTTGCTGGCAAACAATCCTCATCTAGACTATAAAAATCTCAGACTTAACAGTTAGAGATTGTACATAAATGCCATCAGCAAATTTGTTCCAGGTCTAGAGATCATTTGCAAAGAGTCTGTTCCACTGACTCCCCATTCACAATTCATACTTTGATGCTTTGTTACACAATTCAACATCTTTCTCTCTGGATGATTTGTGTAATTTTTCATCCCAGTACAAAATCTAAATACGACATATTACACTACGTCAAGTATTCTCCTGGTAAACATTTGTGCATTTCAGGCTAGTGTTTGCTTTACACAGTAATAGAAGACCCCAAGAACTCAAATAATTGCGGAAGGCAGACACAAATGACTTGCAATCAAAACCATAAATCTGAATTCATACTCAAATGTGAATAAATATTCACAGAAAAACTGATCCTAACCTTCACTGAGCACTCACTAATCAATGTTTGGGAGGTATATTTGTTCATGGTCCTTTTTGGTCATTGTATAATTTCGAAAAACACCTTGCTTCTCTTCCACTTCTGCTTCTCATAATTTAGGCAGACAAGCTCACTAACAACAGCTGTAGGTTCACCCTGTGTTTCTCCTACCCCATTTCCCACTCAGAGACCTTAGGTCTGCAGTTGCCTGAACTGCCAACACAAGAGGAAAGACAAACAAGCAAACAAATACATGCGTAGACCTGCATTGCTGTGTAAAATTTACCTAAACTACTCATTGCTGAATTAGGTGATGAATGCTCTTACTCTAATTGACATTAGCAGAAGCTGCTAGATGATCTGTGCAAACTTAAGCCTAACTTTGGGTATCTATTTTTGACATACTTGGCCAAACTCTCCAAGAAGAGAGAAACAAGATGAAAAAAAAATGTGTTGTGAGCAACTGCTGCATTATTTGCAATAAGAACAGTAGCAGCAACTTCACAACAGACAGGAAGATTCCTCTGTATTTAAGGGCTTATAAAGAAAAGAGACAGAAGGACACTTCTTTCATCATTGTGCTTCTCAGAATACAAGGTTCAGAGGGCATTTTTAGAAGGCTTCTACAGTATTACATGATATCACTGCAATGTTGACTTGAGATCATTTAAGAGTTAACACAAGAAAATGGGAATTGACACATTGTTGCATATGGTTTTGGCCCCTAAAAGCCCTTTTTTCCCTATCCCTCTAAAGTGTTTGGGAGACTACCCCTGGGGTGGAGTTTGTAATGATATGCCCCAGAAGGGGGTTGGGTCTCCCAAAGGTTGGTTGCCCTCTCCCATTCGTCCTACCACCTGCCCATCTCCTGTCTGTCATCTTTAGTTTCTAGATTGTTCTGTGTTACTTGGTTGCTCATTGGTTTGTATCCCTGCCTGTATTCCCTTCTCCTCCCCTCTCCCTTCCCAGTTGGCCCTTATTCCCTTGTCCCTCCCTTGTTCCACCCCTGGCTTGTCTGTGATTGGTTTATACCCTCAAATAAAAGTCTGGTGCTCCCGGAGCTCTGGGTCTTTAGAACCCGGATGCGCAGAGTGTTGCTACCTCACGTCTGTGTCTCTATTATTCCGGGGCTAAGGATCCCTCCCAGCCTACTCCAGCTCTACGGAAACAGTGTCTGTCGTATAGGGAAGGCGCCGCCGACGGTGAGGGACGGAAGGGCCCGGCACCGACGACCTGTACCGGGAGCACCCTCCAGGACACTTCGTGGGGCACTGGCCCGAGAGGGACCGGTGCTCCACCGGGTCCGGGACCCGCCTGGTCTGGGTTGGTCAGGCTGCTCTGGTGTTACAACACCGCTCGGCTGCTGCCCAAAACCCTGGTGGGCAGCTGTCCGGCCAGAGCCAGCGGCACCGTAACAACACATTTTTTTCTGATCTTTTCCCATAAAGTATAATAACCATGTAGATCAACAGCATTCACAGAGAAACAGTGAATAAACCATATTTGATATTGGCTGTATATTCACAGATGATGTTCAAGTATTGTCCTGGACTATCTAAATGTGGTGACAGCATGACTGAACTGGAAGGATCTTTAGGTCAGCGTGGCTTGTACAATATCACATTTCCCTCTTTCTGGTCATTTTTCAAGTTGGTTTTCTTCATTGCTTGAAATCAATGAGATTTACATCTTCCTTTAGCTTAGGAACAGCCCTAGAGCGAGCTTTCTCCTTGATATTTGGACACTTGAATTTCTGTTCTCAGTACAAAAAAAAAGAATTATAGACATGTCTTTACAGAGGAAATCATAGACAAATTTTTTTTGGAGATTCAGAAAAGCTGGATTCTGGAAGGTGATTTTATATGGGCCAGGCAGCATATCCCTTATTGAGAGAACACAGGTGAAGAGAAGATACCATTTCACATTTCTGTTATTACCTGTAGAATCTACATAGCCAAGTTCAGCTGCTGAAACTCATAGAGGTCTAATTGTAATTTACAGATCTGCCCTGGTGGGACTGAGTCATGCAGTAAGTCAGTCTGTGTACAGATGGGACTCCTGTCTTGCATCAGCTCCTGCAAAAATACACTTACTTTCTGTAATAACCTTACCTTTTCCCTGAGCTCCCACAAGAGAGTGAAGAAATTGCATCTCAGACACTGATCTTACTATGTGAACAAGTCCTGAGTCTCCCATATTGCACACAAAGTCTCATGAACTCCACAGCCACTGGAGCTAAATTCTCTGACCAGGTAACCCTGTTATTCTTCCTCATGGCCATGTGCTGTACTTTGCTTCACATCCCTGCTGTGCCTGCAGGTGTGGGCAGCCCACATTGGTGACTCCTGAGCTTAGGCAGTTTTGCCTTGCAAATTGAAAAGACCAATTACCTGTTCTGCTCTTGGGGTTTTTTTGTGTTTTGTTTTTTTTTTCAGTGAAATCTTACTTCATCTGCTTAATTCATCATTAGAGAGCATATGAAAGCTGCTGTGCAAGGAAGAGGAAACGGGAAGGAAAGAAGCAATTAATATGTGGAAAAGGTAAAGGAGAAGGAGTTTTTTCAAACTTGTTTCAAGATACAAGGGGAAAAAGACTGAAAGGAAAATGTAAATCCAAAGTACATAAAAAGCCTCACTGAGGTAGGCAAAGTATAACTTATTTCTGGAATTCACTGCTGCAGTAAGTCCACACCCGACTTTTAAAGATTAGTTATTTTGAATTTGAGAGCTTCTCTGGAACGAATCATTAATCTCTATGCAAGTTCACACTGGGAAAGGAAAAGCAAAAAAACAGTGATCTATCAGTAATCATGAACATGAGCTTTAAGTCTTTCTACAAAGTTGATTTTTCAGGCACATTGTGTAGATCTATTTCAGATCCTGTACCATTTAGCAGACAAAGGAATTATGACCTTCTTTCTTATCAATTGAGCTGCTAGAATTGTGTGCTTATTTCACATGCTAAAATTCCTAAAAACATTTTTACTGAGTACAATAATACAGCAATGTAGCCACAGTAACAAGTTTTACACTGCAGGCAACAAAGCTGCTTAAATTAATTTTATGAAAACAGTACCAGGTATCAAACTTTATTAAACTAATCACACATTTGCATAATCATTAAAATTGACTTTAAGTTATGCAAACATAATTTTAAGACCCTAATCTGTATTGCTCTATTTTAATGTATTTATTTATTTAACCAGAGACATGGAGGAGGCTTATAGTTTAAAATTTCAGAGCTGGGTACATTTCTTTTTAATGGGTAAAAAAAATCCTAGCGGTTTTTTTTTTTCCTTTCTTTCTTCCTTTGTCAATCACCTTCATATAATACTGCCTTTAAAACAGCAAATGATCTTCCCTTCCTTTTGGACTCAGAGTAGATTTTTCTCTGTCATGATCTCATCCAGGTTGCCTTGTGTATGAATACATGGTAAGCAGGCTTACACATTTCTCCTTGATACAAGAAAGAAAAAAGCCTGAACTGGCATCATGATCAGTCTCCAAATCAGCTTCTCCTTCAGGTCCAGAGGGAGAAAACAGGCCACAAAAACTTCCCATTGCAGGTGTCTATACTGTTTGCTTTTGTAGATGAATTGAAGGTAGCTTTTTAGGGGGTCAGAATTTAATTACCTTATGGACTGCTATCTTTATTTGAAAGGAAAGATGAACCAGCTTTAAAAAAATATTCTTAGTAAGAATTCACATGCTTTGTTAAAAATGCCATGCTGTGTGTTTAAAAGAATCAAACAAAATGCAAGGCAAAAGCTTTCTTGGTAAGAGATAAGAATGATAATTAAAAGAAAGCAATGGAGAGGATGAGACCACTTTCATTCTTGTACTATAATTACTTTTCTCCCAATTCCTTTAAATTCTTCTGGAAGAGATTTCAAAGTTCCCATGGAAATTTTAATTTAAAGAACATTGCTTTATACTATTTTACTATATTTTGGGTCATGTCACTGACTTCTATGGCTCAACATTTATGATAAAAACAAAATCCAAAATTTTAACCAAGTCCAGACACGCAAAACAACAAGGTTCAGAAAGGCTACCCGATAGGTTTTTTTGTGCCCTTGCTCTTTATTTATAGAAGTAAGAAGTTACAGACTTTGTACTCTAGTTTGTATTATCCAAGCCACCAAGGATGACAGATGTTTTTTAAGCTGCAGTTAGCAAGATAGCATAGACTGAAATGCTTTTTTTTATTATTGCTTTTGATGCATACAAATCCTTTAAGAAGAATTTTAGCAATTGTTCTATTATTGCATGTCCCCTCTCCCCTTCAGATGAATTATTCATACTTTGTTGTCATAGCAATCCTTCCTCTCTCTGAAATGTTTAATAACTAGTCTTGACTCCCAACTAGACAATGAATGAAGGTGCAACAAAAGCTTTATTAACTTATGTGCTTGTGGCAGACATATTGTTTGCCTTCCATCTACACTTGCTGTCATCTGTTGTCAGTCCAGTCCAGTGATAATAGTGAGGACAGCAAAGATGCCTGTAAGGAATGCCCTTTACATTAGCTGGTTTCTTGGATAGCTTCCATCTCCTCTGCAGAGTGATGAGCTTCTACTTTTCTGTTAGCCCGACTCTTTCCAAGGCAGTGGCAGGCAGCCACTGCTCTCTACAGAGGACACCTTGCTGTGACTGATGGGGATGTGGGATTTAGTGGACATTGAGAATCACATAAAGCGTCAAGTCTTAAAAGGGAAAAGGGTGACAGTGGCATTTTCACTGATTTCAGCCTGTATCTACACTACACACCTGTGCTGATTTACTCTTTAACTATGTCCCACAGTGCAGACCAAGGAGATGCTGATCTAACTTGTCTATTTGCCCCAACCATTATCATGATTGGCATGACTGATATTTTGCATCTGAGCACTGGGTTGAAGAACATCATAACCTTTCCATCTACCATTCTCCTGAGGAGGAAAAATGTGAGGGCAAGAAAGTATTCAGAGAATATGCAGATCTAAACTTTTCTACCATTTTTACAACACTGCCCTTGGGGAATATTACACAGACAGAATAAACATCCCCTTTAACTTTTAATTCTCCTAGCAGAAAGATGTCTGCTTCCTTAGCAAGCACAGAATGGGTTAGGTTGGAAGGGACCACAGGGAGTCATCTGGTCCAACCTCCCTGCTCAAGCAGGATCATCCTAGAGCAACTGGCATAGGATTGTGTCCAGGTGGTTCTTGAGTATCTCCAGTGAGGGAGACTCCACAACCTCTCTGGACAGTCTGTTCCAGTGTTTAGTCATCTGCACAGTAAAGAAGTTCTTCCTCATAGGTGGAACTTCCTGTGCATCAGTTTCATCCCATTGCCTATTGCATGGCACCAGCAGTAAGAGCCTGGCTGCATCATCTTGGATACTCCACCTTCAGATACTTAGAGACACCAACAAGCTTCCCACCCAGTAATCTCTTCTCGAGGCTGAGCAGGCCCAGCTCCCTCAGCCTTTCCTTATAAGAGAGATGCTCCAGTCCCCTGATGAACTTTGTAGCCCTCTGCTGGACCCACTCCAGAAGCTTCATGTCTCGTACTGAGGAGCCCAAACAATGGTGTCACCTCATACAAGTGAAGACCTAAAGTCACATTAGAGAAGGCATTTTCCCTTTCTTTTATGGAATGTTGGAAAGCCAACTTGGGTGATGACAAGCAGCTGGGGGTGATGCTCAGCTGAAATATGGAAGAGAGGAGAGAGGGAAAGCTGGAGTGATTTCCTCCACACCTGCCTGAGTGTTCTGGAGCATCTTCCTCTTCCTCACAGCCTCCTTCTTTAGCCACTCAAGGTTTGGGAATAAGAAATACTGTTTTGGGGGGGAAAAAGGAGTGAGTATGTAGGCTTGGGGGTCCTTCTGCCCAAATTCATCTTTAGAAGTCACCAGGCATCTTTTGAATATAAATCCCCTCAAAAGACCAAGATTCAGTCATTTCCTCTGCCTCTTCCTCTAGCCCTCCTCTTCCTCCTGCTCCTCCTCCTCTATAGCTCCTCCTCTTTCTGTCCTTGGAAGCTCAGCTTCAGTGGTATCTAGCTTCCAAGCCCAGTCTCACTCCATACGAATGCAATTTATTCCCTGCACCCCTTTTTTTTGAGGTCAGCTATAAGACACTTCAAAACTGAATCTGAGTTCTCTATGAACATTCTGCAGTCTTTTCATTCAGTCTATTATTCCCCTGGCTTCATCGTTTATGGGAACCCTGGCATGCCATTCCTAAACCTGAGAAGGTGGCACTGTCCAAAAGAAGACAGAGATAGGCCTGTTGTTTGAGTTTGGTTCAGTTCAGTGCCATGTTACAATCCCCATGTGTACTCACACTGCAGTTTCACATATATCCTGTATGAGTTTCCCCTTGGCGGAAACAATGGACACTGTTGTTTGTTAAGCAGTTGACATACTGGAACTCAGCCACAGCTCTAAGCTGTGCATAAACTATCTATAAGCCATGTCACATTCTTCTGTAATGTTCAGAATGGACAGTGAAAGGCCCAGTTCATGGCGTCAATGTTGGCCAAAATCCATCTGACACCCAATAAAAGCCATGTTCTAAAAATTCTGTGGCCTGAAAGAGATAGATCATCTAATGCAACTGTCTATAAACAGCATTTCTGAATGAAAGACCTGACAGAAGTGTAAATCACCAGAGCTTCTGATGATGGTTCTAATTCAGAAATAGCAGTCTATTTTCTTGGAAGAGAGTTCATGAGAATAACAAAGGTTTATATTTTAGGACACCAGCTGCCTTCAAGCTTCAGTGAGGCACGTGGGATGAATGTCTTTGTCCAGCCTGCTGGGATGACAAAACTCAAAATCCTTGGCCAACAACGATTTGATTCCAGGGAGGGATATGGAACCAGTTCTGCTATGCTGGCACAACTCCCATGAGACAAAAGATGTCATTCAGGGAAGTGGTGCCAGAAGCCAACAGACAACCTCCTTTTTTCCACTTCAACTTGCAGTGTGTGTAGAAGGAAAAGAAGAGTGACTTTGCCAATGCAGATATCAAAAAACCTGCCAGGGATAACAACTGCAGTTGTTATCCCAAGAGATGGCCATGGGGGCACAGCACCTTTTCAGATTTATCCCTTCACATTTTCTTTTGGCTGTCATTACCTTATTTTACTACTTTACCCTGAATTTTGCCCATAGTTTTGGCAGTGCCTACATATTAATTATTCTTTTCAGTCAGGAAAGGTCCAGCAAGCTTCTCCTGAGAAGGCTCTGCCCCTCTAAAACTTCTCATTTGATTTTCTATCCACATGGTGAGTGGTGCATTCAGCATCATTTACTCATCCACAAGTTGGTACATATATGTGATCTAACAAGTGCTTCATCTATTCAATGTCCTGTTGAAAAGGTCTACTGAGTCCTTTTCAGCCCTCTGGGACGCAAATATTTAATATAAAGCAGAATATGCATGACTAGGTTTGGGAATATTCTGTGACACTAGTGCTCATTATATGTGGCCCATGCCAAAAACTCCCTTATTTTAATATTTTGTCATAAATCATCATTTGCTGTTATGCATCTATTTTACTTCATGAATGTGTAATGAATGGTCTCTGGGTTAGTCTGAATTTGACTTTTGTAGCCCATTAATATCAAAAGGAATGAGGTAGAAGGAGAACAATACTTAAAAATAATTACTGTGGCTCAGAAAAATATTGAAAAAGATGCAGAGATTTAAAAAATTATTTTCTTAATTTAATAGATATTTCAGAATTGTGAAGCAATAATTTTCCATGCAAAATAGAATAAATAAGAAATAAAAATATAACGAAAATACAGGTCTTGCCCAGCAAAGTGTACTAGCTTGTATGCTCCCTGGATGAATTCAGCTGGTCCTCCTAAACCATCTGTCATTACAAGAAGATAAGCTTAAACTTTGTTGGACTAGGCTTACCTGAAGAACCAACCTTCTCCTTCTAGCCCTGTCCCCTAATTTAATTTTTGATTCTTTTTCTCTTTTTTTTTTTTTTTTTTTTTTTTTCTTGTTTGTTTTTTTTTTTTTTTTGTTTGGTTTTTTTTTTTTTTTTTTTTTTTCTTTTTTCTTTTTTTTTTTTTTTTTATCCCAAGGTCACTTATGGAATGAAGTGCTAGAATGGTTTTGCAATTCAACTCTTGTTCCTGTCCCTCAGCATTCTAACACTGCAATACCTTGGTACACTGAGTGGTTATGAGATTTTTGTGATCCAGTGAATTAAAAGGATATTTCTCTACCTTTGAAGTAAGGTTTCCTGTTTCTTCTGTAGACCTTCAATATCTTGTAGGATCACTATTATGGGAAAGTACCACAGGTAATCACCTTTGCAGTGTGTCAGATGCAGTCCATCAATATCTTGGCCTTTGTTAATCCTCCCAGACAGTTCCAAAGCTGTAGGACAGAGATCAGAACTTAAGCCTGGAAACAAGATAGTCAATAGTTTTATATCATCCTTTTGGTGCCTGTAGAGATGTGAACACAGGTCCACATTAGAAAACAGCCCTTCTGTGGTGTGAAATGCTCTTGCCTTCCAAGACACACCTCAAAATATCTGTTATCCCATTTTTGTTTACAGGACACAACAAAGAATTAGAAATTTCTCCAAAGAACGGGTTACTTGTAAAAGTAGCATAGAGAAAAGCACCACAGACTCAGTGCCTTTGTCACACAGACTTATGTTTTCCCAGCCTGAAGGAGAGGTCCCCATCTGTAGCAGCCCCTTATCTATGTGTGCTGATTAGGGCTGGGGTTGAGTTGATTTTCTGCACAGTAGCTGGTATAGGACTGTGTTTAGAATTTGAGTTGGAAACAGTGCTGATAACACAGGGATGTTGTAGCCCTTGCTTATCAGAGCTTTCACTGAGTGGAGGCATGTTCTGCCTCAGCATGTAGGCTGAGGGTGCACAGGGAGCTGTACAGGGACACAGCCAGGACAGCTGACCTCAAGGGACCAAAGAGACACTCAAAACACATTGCATCACCTTCAGCATATAAACGTGGGAAAAGAAGGAGGGTGGGAGGACATTTGGAATGATGGCATTTGTATTCCCAAGTAATACTTTCTGCTTTCCTGGGGAGGGCTGAACACCTGTCTGCCCATGGGAAGCAGTGAATGAATTCCTTGGTTTGCTGTGCTTGCTTGCATGACTTTTCCTTTACCTATTGAACTCTCTTTATCTCAACCCACATGTTTTTTCACTTTTGCTTTCATATTTTCTCGCCCATCCTGGCAGGTGGAAGTGAGCAAGTGTCTGTGTGGGACCTAATTGCCAAGTGGAATTAAACCACGACACCATGGAACAATCTGCCAAAAGAGACACTGCTGTTTTTTGAAAAAAATATGTCTGATTCAAAATAGAAATGTTGCACACTGTTTTTCAGGACTTTTTCTGAAAACTTACTAATTACTTGATAAAAGAAACCATATCACTATTTTTAGGGGAGACAGATTATAGGAACACCTTGATTTTGTTGCCATTTCACACATCCATTTGACACAGTTTAAAACTACCATCTCTGCGACAGCCAGAACACAGCCTGCAAGAGCTGTGTGGATAATTATCAGCATTATTGACTCTAATCCATGAAGCAATGCTTTTCCATGGGCACTCAAAAAGACAGTTGTAGGAAGAGAGCATCACTGGTTATATTGCTAGAGGGCTATGGATGTGCAGCCCTCAGCTCTCCTGTACTTTTGGAGAACCCAGAAGCGTGCTTGAGCCCCAGAAGAGGTTGTCAGCAGCAGCAGCAGCAGCAGAGGACAGCAGGAATGCCAAGCTGCTGGTGAGTGCTCTTGAGCCCAGGACAGCTGAGCTCTCGAGCTGTGATTACCTCTTGGACCCATCTACAATCCTGTCCTCACACAGAGCTCAGATATAGACTTTCCTCTTGTTTCCAGTAAAGGAAAAGGCCGCAGGCAGAAATGTATTCATAAACATAAGCTTTAGTCCTCAAGTCCCTCCTGAACTGACTGTTCTTATGACTTTGCCTGCAAAACCTCTGCTGTCCCTTCTCTCTTTCTCTTGCCTCAAAGCAAAGCTCAATGTTTTATACTTCTGAGTTAATGAGTCGGCCTGCCTGACCTGACTGTCAGGATGAATCAGCAGTTAGTTCTGCACCTCCATGCCATACTGACACTCTCTCTCAAGTGGATTTGGCATAATTTAATAATATTTTTTTCTGTATTAGTCCAGTGGAGATTCTCTCGTACCTTAGAAGCGTGAGTTGATCATTAATGTTGTTTCACTTAAAGTGGGTCTCATAGTCCAGCTTCAGCCTAGGCACAAGATAGATTTTGTTCTTTGTGATATCCTGTGTCACCAGCTTCTGGTCAATGGGTAACTTTTTGTTTCTTTCGCATAACTCTGTAAAAGACAATTCCAGAGTGGAAACCTACATTCAAAACAGATACCTAATTTAAATTCCACATATATTTATTAGCAAACACATACAAAATTAAAACTTAGATACTAGCAACTCATATCCATACTTGAAAATATTTATATTAAATAAACATTAATATCGCTGCAGTACATGTGAACTGGTAAAGACAAATCTCTGCACCAGGCAATTCAGGAGTTATGGAGTCCTAGATCTGAATCTGCAAATGTTTTGAGTGAGTTAAAAAGCTATAGACTCTTCTGCAACTGCAGGGATAATATTTTCTGCATTTTTATTCATTTAGTCACTGAAATTCAGTGTCTAATTTATTCATAGCTGAGAAAATTTTGGCTGCTGAAAAATGGGATACCTTATTATCCCTCTTCCAATCCATAAATATAAATGAGGTGTAACAGGATGAGATCTGGTAGTTCAAAAATCATGACAGACATGATGATCAGAAACTATTAGTACAATTTGTTAACTGCGGACAATACTTCCTTTGTTTAATGAACCAATTAGTTTTAAAACTCATTTCAATAAATGAATGTTTTCCCTAAGTAACCAGCTATTTAAGGTGGTTTAATTTAACTAAAACAAACAACTTTATAAAGCTAAGTTTGCTCTTTTAATTGATTTGCAAATTCCATCCAATTGCATTTTGACAAGAAACACAAATATGAGCATTCTCATGAGAGAGTAAAGAGTAAATGTATCTATCACCATTTTTCTAAATTAATTTCAAATCATAATCCAACTAAATGTATATCAGGCTATACCCTGACTAAATACATATAATATATTTACCTCACTAAAATAAGTACTTTTTTTAGGAGACAAGCTGTATTTCGGTGAAAATCAACACCCTCCCATGGTTACTACACAGGAGGGTTTAATATTCCTTTAGGAAAGTGACTAGGAAGTAAAAATGTGAACTAAGATTAAAATTGATTATTTAAAACTAATTTTCCTGTTTTCTAGTTTAAATGATGATTAACATTGGTAATCCACAGTAGTCAACTTCTGCTTTCTATTAGAAACACAGCTTTAATTGTTTTTCTGTGGCAGAATATATCATAAATGAAGAAAAAAATCACTTGTTGTGATAATCTATCTGTGTGGTAATTTTGAAGCACAAGGGACCCTTTTACTGTGCTGGAGAAATTCACCAGACTGGAAGTTAGTGGGTAAGCATCCCACAGGACTGGCACCAACCCTACATGATATTATTATGCTGTAAACTTCTACTTAATTGTAACCCAGCTTTAAGATCATTTACATGTATGTAATTCTTTAATTACCTGGAGCTCTTTGTAGCATTAATATAACATCCTGCAATATTATTCACATTTCCCTCATTACTATGGATGCTTACAAATACAATTGTGTATGGAAAGCTGCCAACTTCACTTGAGCCACTGAATTTTTCTGGCCATCATTCAATTTTCTTGGCATACATTCATAAAGTAGAGGCATTTTAAAGGAGTAAATGATGGTAACCTCCATTGTACTGCTTGAAATAAAAAGCTCTTTCATCTCAGCTGTTCCCTGATCACCTCTGTAAGAGAATCTCTTCAGCATCCCTTCTCCCCTTTCCTCTTGCTCTTGTGAAGTGAAAGACAGCCAGAGTCTTGCCATTCAAGGACTGAAGTGACACCTCTGAAGATTGCTGAAGACTGTAACGTCCTATAGACCCGCCTAATAACAATAATAGGGTTAATAGAAATTCTAAATTACTGTCACAGTCTTGACAAGAGTCAAAATATATGGAATGAGTGTCCTGTACAAATTTCAGCTTCCTTCCTCACGTTGCTCAATGGAACCATGAAAACGCTTTATCAAGCAGGGATTCTTCATATGGAAGAGATTGCAAATGCAATGCATAAAAGGGGTAAGTTCAGCATACTCCAAAGAGGCAAAATAAACCCCACTGCAAGACAGTCAGTACACCTCTGCTGCACATGGAGTGGAGGACACTTTAAATGAAGAAGTACCCTAGGCACAGATCCACATTATGCGTGCCCATTTGCCTTGCCCTTTCCTATTGGAATGGTGGAGGGCTTGAGACAGGAGAATTTTGTTATATGGAACCTTTTAACTTTTCTATCCAAAGCTCACACAGGGGTCCACAGAGATCTCAGTACCATTGTATTCAGGTGCTGCAGAACAAACTCCTACCTGCTAGTACTCCATGGGCATTCTTCTTTTTCTCAGTAGCTAGCCAGCCTTGGAGAGAGACTCATATCTTGGCTTTTCTTGAACAGAAGAATAAAAGAGAATGCTTTAATTTTGGGGAAAAGAACACAGTATAAAAGTGTCCCAGTATTTTTCCCGTTTCTCCCAGAAAATGAACAGGAATCTTGCATCAACCACTGAAGCAATATCAGAGTATTTGTCATGAGCTCCCATGCCATCACAGCCATCTGTACCCAATATGTACTTAAACTATCCCTTCATTACATCAATCCCTCTTCTACATAGATGCACATCTCCTATTTGTAGGAGACAGTTCCTCTTAAACAAGGACTCAGATGCAATTCACTGAAGCAGAAAAGAGGAAATTACACCCTGGATACTAGCTGCTTTAAATTTTCAGGAAAAAATTATTAACATTTAAATAATCTTGCCCTCTAGGCCATACACAACTGCACTTCAAAGGCAAGTAAACAAGAGGCTGCTCCACAACTTGCATCTGAATGCAAGGAAGGACTAGCATGTGATCTCTGCAGCTCTGTGCTGGTGATATCTAATTTTTAGAGTTAAGGAAAGAGGCATTTTTGTCCACATATACTTACAGCCCAGTCTGGATCATAAATTAAAAGGCAGCCCAAAGTGTGCTTTGCAATGCTATTCGGATGGGTCTAATAAAAACAGTAATGGCTCTTGCAATGATCTGTCTTGGTGTGCAAGAAACAGAAATGTTACTGAATGTCCTGTATCTGTCTTACCATATCTAAGAAAAAATTCAGAACAGGAGCTATTTTATGCAAACTAGCTCATCCTCAGAAAATTCTGCTTTTTCCTCTCTCTCTTCTACCTTCATCTCATCAGCCTAATGTTTAACAGAAATCTAAAAGAAAACTGGAATATTCTTCTGATAGGAAATTCTAGTATTTTAATACTTGATTTGTGCATAAATACCTAATGTGAGGACAGGAACAAGTAAAACAGAGGGAGACAGTGATGCCTAGCAAAAGGACAAGAGGCATTTGGCACAAACTTACAGACAGGAAATTCAGCGAAAAGAGTTTACTGTGAAAGTGGTCAAACATTGGCTGACTGGCATAGGTTTCCCAGACAAATTGTGGAGTTTCCACACCCAACTGAATGTTACCTCGAATAACTTGTTCTAGCCTGGATCCTGTTTCTTACCAGAGACCTCTAAGGGTCTCTCCCAGCTTCACCTGCTCCATGATTTCAAAGTCTCAGCAAGTTTCTAAGGCAATACAGCAAAACATGCCACTGCAAGATTTACAGTTGAAATAATCATGTCAGTATTCTTGTATAGAAGTAGTCTGGTTTGTTGAATCTAACTGATAAATTTGTTTTCAAATCTTTTTGTTATTAAACTGCAATTACCCCTTTACTTGTCATTATCTTGGGGTAAAGTATTGCTGTTTTTAGCTTCCTTTACCAATCCATCCTTTGTTTTTGTATCATGTGTCTTGTTAACATATGGCACAGTTAAACAATGGGAGAAAGACACAAGTGATAGAGTACCCACATTGTAATTTTAAGAGCTTAAAAATCTTCTGTGAGTCAAGAGTAAATATTTTTGTTTTGTTCAAAAAACTAAAATATTTTAAATTCATCATGCAAATGACCAAAGATATACAATTTCAATTTTCCTGATTGAAAAAAATTTAATATCCAGAAGCATGAATCTCTTCCGTGTAGTTTGTAGAGACTATGTTTCCCTCAGAAAAAAAACCCATGTAGATACAAGCTGCTAATAAGAACTCTGATAGGAAAGTGCAATGGGAGACTGTCACAATGATTTCTGGAATCCTATTGCCTACTGTGTCATGGAAAACAGGTCACTTCAAATTGGTAACTCCTACAGAGGTCTATGAAGAAAAATATTGGGGGTGGGGGATGTTACTATCCCAATCCAACTGTCACCCGAAAGAGCCTGGTTATGTTGTATGTCGCAGAAGTTAAGAGCTAATAATAAGCTAGATAATCTATCTCATCTGGCAGTTCATATGCAAAATATTTGTTGCTGTTCACACTGACATAAAATCTAGGAGTCAGTGGAGAATACACATCCCAGTGAAAAATGACAATTCAAATAGCTCCACAGCCAGATCAGTTGTCACAGTCCTGCTCCCCTGCTCTGACACTTTGCAGGATGGCACTATCCCTTCTGCTGCAGTAGCACAAGGAGCCCACCCCAGTCAAAAGCGGCCCAGCAAAACAAAGAGAAGATCATTTTTCAAGCTGATCCATTCCCTGAACAGCAACTGCACATTCACAAGGAAGTCAGCAGGACCACACAGCCAGGGAGCACAAGGAGCAATGACAGCCTCAAATAGATCAGCCTAAGCGGCTGCTGAGCAGGTCTGTACCTCACACAATCTGTGTGTGTGTGTGCAACCCTTTATCTTTTCAAAGCAAAGAGCTGTTAATTAACCGGGCAAGTACTGGTACTGGGACTAGGTGAGAGAACCGGCACCTCTCAGGAAATGATATTTAGTTCAGTTAAGAGAGAAATCATGGAGAGGAAGATTAAATGTGTGTATACCTCCTGGAGGACTTCAGATGGATTATAAAAGCCAGCATCCACAAGGGGTTTTCTCCACAGCATACAACCCAAGGTGTTAAATAGACACAAGTTCAGGATTCCTAATGCGATGTACATGAGAAAAAGCGGCAGCAGATTAGTTGAGCTGAGGGACAGACCCTCCTGACTGAGTGTCTGGGAAGGCAAATGACACACAGATCCTCCTGGCTGAGTGTTTTAAAACTGTGCTGCTTACCTTGTATGTGCACAGTCACAGCACTTTCCTTTTCCCTTGCCTGAGTCATTCATGATCTCAGGGCTCGAGCACAGCAAGGTATTTCTCACCCAAAGGCATGGCCAAGCTCCAAATTGTGACACAAAATACCCACATGAGCATCCCCGCCTCCAGCCTCTTCCCCGGAGGGAGCAAAGGGCAGCAGAGCAGCTGCTGCTGCAGTCCTGATGGCACAGCGTGTGTCTTTGAGTATTTTTCACATCCTTAATGCACAGTATCTTTTTCAAACAGTAGAATCCCTTATCTTCTGTGTTCATAAGCATATACAGTTTTTTGGAAATGGAATAAAAATCTCTAAGTACCTCAGAGAGACAAAAAATGCTCAGCAATTGATCTACTGTGACATTTATGTACACAACTAAAGACCAGCCATCATATATTAAACATAATATACATTGTAGATATATTTTATTCCCCTGCTATTCTTGAGGAATGAAAGTGCTTCTGAGGACAGGTGTGAGAAATGAAAAGTGCTTGGATTGTGTAGGGAAAGATGGTTCTGAATAACATTAAATTTTAATAACCTGTGAGTTTTGTCATCAGCAGAGCAGCAGTAGATGTGAGAAGGTAGGAGTAAGAACCACATGGAAATCTTTTTGCACATATCACTCCTGTTTACTTTCATCTTTTCTCCCACCAATCTTTTTGAAGGATACTGCTGACTCCAAGTCTTCTGCTCTTGTGAGTCACATTGTGTTGATCACCTGCCAGCGTCCAGGAGTTCTCTAGGCAAGTGGCATATGCAGTCTGGGAATAAGATCTGTTTGAAGGGAAAACCCAGCCTCTCTTGTAGTTATTTTTTCTCCAGCAAAGCAAGCAGAAGTAGTGATGATTTCTCTATGGCAGAGCTACCTAATTCAAAACACACATTCCTTTTTTCACTGCTTAATAATAAAGAAATACAATACTGGCCTACTTCCTAGTAGTAATTCAAACAAAAAATAGGTTTGGTTATTGATTGTTCTTATATAACCAGCTGCTACAATTATCATCTCTCATCCTGTTCTAAAGAGAAAAACAGGCAACTGCCAATTTTACAGTACTGATACAGGAAATCAACACAACATGGGTTGTGATGTTCAGTTCCCACAGCTGGAGTTCACTTGACCAGTTGTGTGCTGAAGATCAGAGCAAGCTTACATTTGTTTAAATGCATCTTGTTCAGCTGGCCAATTATTCACAGGTACAGCAAAGCAGGAAAATGGTTTCTGTTAGTGTGAAGTGTGTATACACATCTATCAATGGCTTGCAGCCAGATCTGTGGCTATTTCTTCCCTGCTCTGTGCCCCTGGTTTTCCTTTCACTCCTTGCTCATTGCTAGCCCATTTTCACATACACACAACTCCTGTTGCTGTGTAATGTGGAGCATGAGACCCTTGACCTCAGTTGAGTCCTCAAGGTTCTGCTGTTCACAGTTAAGGAGTAGCTGCATTTTCTTCCCTGCTGTAAGCTACAATATCCTCCTTCCCTTGCAAGAAAGGTGCTAAGATGGAGCTCCAGGTAAGTTAAACAGTCCCCACCCTGCCATGGCCCCTCTGCACAGCTCGGGGCAGCCTGCCAAAAGTTCAGCCCAAAATAGCAGGAGATGAGCATCTCAGCATCTTTATGATTTCTTGAAAATCAGAGCAAGAGCAGTATTTTATCTTTCAACTCATGGCCAAACTAACTCTCTTTTAAAAAACAGTCAATGTCTGCTGCCTTGCTTAACACAGCTTTTGTAAGTTCATAAGTGTTACAGTGTTCAGCCTCTGCAGTGTTGACAACTAGAGACAAAGAAGTCTATACAATTTTTTGAAGACCTGTTTTGACACAAAAAATCCCTATTAATTCACAATTATAATTTATTGCAGTCTCACACCTCAGCAGGAGGTCCTGTCATATTGATAAGACTGAAATCTCACTCATGTTTGTTTGAAGGTTTTGCAACGCTTTTTACATTTTTACATTTACTTTTTCAATTTATTATTTAGGAAATACTGTAAGCACAAAAGATTCTTTCTGAAACAGAGTAGAAGACAAGGTCTCTGGCATCAAAAGTCCTGTGATCTGCTTCAAATACAATACATGTAACACCGGTTTAGATTTAACTGTGTGCAAAGTTGTCAGTTATGTGGGAAAAACAATGTACAGGTTTTCATTAAAAGACAAAAAAGACTTAAACTCTCAGAAGACCTCCACTGATTTTCTTTCCTTTGAAATCATGCAATGATACATAACTCACAGATCTGTTTTTGCACTAAAGCATTATTGAAAGCTGGCAGCATAGTACATTTTTTGCAACATTGAGCTAAGAGGCCAAAAGTTGAACCTATTAAAAAGAAGACAAATCGGTACTGAGCCAAGATTTCCTATTGAAGTGTACTATGATTACAGAAACAAATAAAGACTCCTTATCCTACATAAATACTAGATTCAAGACTTCTAGATGGAAAAGAAGTCCTGAAGGTTTAATTGCATTTGTTGACTTGAAAGAATGATTTCATGATAGTATCATGTGCAAACTACTATTCTAACTCCACTCTTCCACAAAGCTCTTTTTTTCTGTACTGTCTCTAGACCTGTAATAGTTATTGTGCTTGACAGCTTCTCTTGCAAGAGGTTAGGATTTGGGGTTGTGCATGTGCTGCTTCTGTTCTTCAGATTTTATTTCATATCACCTCACAGTTTACTCTGACTAGTAATTGTGATTTTGCATCACACATTTAACCCTTAAAGACTTCATGTAGGTATTACAAGATATAATATTTATTATATTATGATGTATTATATATAATAATATTTTATACAGTACCATCACAACCAATGAGAAAACTGTCAAACTGTCACATCCTGCAGGACACAGCACAAAATGGAAGAGTTGGGACAGAGAAACTGTTCAATTGACCTACTCCTGAATCAGAAAAAAATTCACTGTTAAGTGGCCTGATATTATATGAACAGAAATAGTGAATTAAAAATTTGGACTGCTGAAATCCCTTCCCAAGACTGAAAAATAAATATGGCAAATGACTTTTGGCAACATATTATTTGCTGTTAAGTGGAAAAACGAGACATCAGGATACCAATGGCTCTACCTCTTTGATATATTCTTGAGAACCCTTTTTGTTTGCATTTAGATAAAAATGAGATTTTTCTGGGGAAAAAGGCTGCATTGTGCTCACTCTTTAGGAGTAGATTTTCCTGGATTTTATGTGAAGTAACAGTTTATTAGGAATTAAGCTGTGAGCTTCAGAGGTCACAAATATTTCAGTACTTCATTGAAACTAATGATGGGCACTGTTACAGACAAATGTATTTAAAAAAGAAAAAAAAAATCCAAACCAAATCCCTCCACCTTTCCCTGCATTAGAAATAATCATGTTCATTTCATATTTAGTAGTGGTGCATCTTCAGTGTTTTTGCATTAGAAATACTGTTTGTTTATTTACTTACATGGACACCAGCGACCAGTTTCTTCTCATTAGAGCAGCAGAGGTGCAATGCAATTCTGTTAAAGAAATTCAGCCAACTATAGCTTCCCACTGCTGTAATATCCACCCTCCTAATAAAAAATCTACTTGTTTGAGCAGATTTTTATCTGTTTTTTAAAGTTGAATAGGCAGAAACATATATATTGAAGAAAACTAAACCATAAGACTAAATACTTTAGAAAGAGTCAGTTTTTATCTTATATCTAGCAATTATTTTGCTGATCACACATGCACAATTACATGAATGTACAAAGATTTAACTTTATTCTTGGACAGCAGTGGGAAGTTTACATGTAAATGAGCATTGCAAAGCATTACTAATGACAGAAAATATGTCAAATAGGCTACTTCAATGCAACCTGAAGATTGTGATGCAAACCAACATTAAGTGACTTTACATCATATCGCTAGACTTCTGAGCCTTTTGTGATAATAATTAGGCTGAACACAGCATTGTAAGCAGGGAAGGGAGGGACATCAGGGATATAATTTTGTATTAGTCTTACTGCAATCACCTGTGTAAATATAATCTTCTTTTCAGGATCTGTTCATCTTATTAAAAAAGACGGACTGTCAGAAAAGTAGTAAGCTTTGGGGTAGCTGCGTTGTACCCAGTATTTTGAACAAGATCAAAATCAACAAAATAAAACATTATTTTTCATGGTAGAAGTCCAAGAAGACACTGCATTTTGTTCTTGGCTGTCTGGCATGGAAACTCTCTTTTTCACATATTTGCTGTTACACACGTACCTCTTTGTTTGCTGTTTTAGAGCCATCTACACTGGAAGACAAACTACCTGTTTACCTTGAATCAGCTGTATGACCAAGAAAATACTAAGGCACCAGACCTTTATAATAAAATTTGGATGAAGAAAGACCTAATTCTCAAATACTATGTCAGGTGCACACCCCAGGAGTTTGGACCAGTCCTAAGAGAGATTAGAGACCACTTATCTGATCTTGTATAGTTTTAAAAGAGTAATAATTTACTCCTGATATGTATTTTCTGACTCCCTGCTAAATTGTTATAATCAGTTTCCCACTCTCTAATCCTTAATTTTCTTAATAACTTCTTGTGAGAAACTATGCCTTGTCTTAATGCCATCTTTTTCATCTGCACAATTAAGATTAAATTATCAGATTTAATCACATATTACTCACATTACGCAGATTTGGATATCATTTACAAGGATCTCTATCGAAGCTTAAAACCTTACCAAAATCAATAGGGTGTGATTTTTATAAGTGATAACAATGAAGGCCACAGGCAGCATTGACTTTGCATGGAACAGCAATAGGCACCACTGGCGTTAACCTTCCTGATGCCTTGAGCTTCTGGCCTTGTGCATTTTGACTGGCTGGCCATTTTGGTGCTTGTACCATGATTAATTAGGTTGTTAAATAGCAGGAGGCTATGCAAAGGTGATGAATTTTGAAAGTTTCATACTTCAGAAAAATCTTTGAAATTTAACTGACAGCTTGATCTTCTGGGAGGAAAAAGTCAATAACCAGAAACAGTCAGGTTAAGACATGACTTGCACAATTCATTTGCTCTGTGACTTTCTTGAGCTTCATCACAAAAATTACAAGAAGACAGTTTTCACAAAATTCTGCTGCTAGTAGCCAATGGTTTTAAAGGTTTGGAATTCATGCTGAAAGAACGGTCTGTAGGCGTAATGAGAAAAACCGGAAAAAAGTTTATAATCTTAGTTGTAAAACCTAAAGACTGACATTTTTACACCTTTATTTCCTCCTAGAAAACAGAATAATAGTGAAAATAATATTTTTTCAAGATCCTCAAAGGACTGATTTTGTTAATTTGTTAATATTTATTGTGCAACAGAAGAATAATCTTCATTCTTTGTATCAAGCTTTGCATCTTAAAGAATAGCATATAGATTTTTAAAAGGAGTCATAAAGACCAGGTCTAGAACTATTTATCATGTTTTAATGTCTCCTTTCAAAATAACATCAGTCATGACATCAGTACTGAGCTATTAACTGCAATGTATTTTGTCTGGTACTTTCATCTTCTATCATGGTAATATGGTCCACTAGTGTGTTAATAGGAAAAGGAATCCCAGAGACTCATAGTAGCATTTTATCCCAGCAGAAATTCCTGACAAGAATAGAAAAGCAAAACATAGAGTATTTCTAGTGGGCAGGTCTGAACTTTTACTTGGTTTTACTGTTTCTATGTATGTTTTAGGACAAATACAATGCTTACAGAAATGGAGTGCATGAAGCCCCTCTTATCTGGTGAGAATGCCTCACCAGTCTCGAACAATTCTGTACAAAGAAGACATGAACACTTTCCTTGAAGTGCTAAATCTAATCTAAGGTCTATATTTTCCTCAACTTATGGTTAACTTTGATGTTTCACAGCAGACCAGCAGGTATCACTAAAACACAAAACATCACAAATTGTGTTTGCAGTTCTGCTTCCTGAAACAGATGCCACAGTGAGATGAAATTTCTATTCTAAATCAGCATACACTCATAGCACTGTTATCTGTCATTAAACTTTTAGTCTATGTATTTTATCTTGGTTTTATACTACAACTCGCCCACTGAGAGTAAAGCCCTTATCTCTCAGATGGACAGATTAAGAGAACGACAAAAGGGTGGGCCAGCTCTGCAGTTATATCGTTACATTCATAGCAAGAGGGAAATCAATTGGCTTCAAAAAATGAAAAATAATTTTTAGTTAATCATCTCACAGAATTTATGATTTTAAAGTATTTTCTTTGAATTTTCCTGTTCTTGAAGATCTCGATTTTTCTTAGGCCAGAGAAAAAAGAAGTCTCTTCTCTGTATTATTTTCAACATAAGTGAGTAATCCCAGAAGCACAGAACCAACTAGGCTGGAACAGGCCTCCAAGGTCATTGAGTCCAACCTATGACCAAACACCACCATGCCAACTAGATCATGTCACTGAGTGCCACATCCAGGCTTTCCTTAAACACCTCCAGGGATTCCAGCTGCTCCTCATCGGACTTTTGCTCCAGACCCTTCAGCAGCTTTGTTGCCCTTCTCTGGACAAGCTCCAGCACCTCAATGTCCTTCCTGAGCTGAGGGGCCCAGAACTGGAGACAGAACTCAAGGGATGACCTCACCACGCCTGGTCTAATGAGCCATTGAAAACTTCTCTCATTACATTCTCATGAAATTTCCATCTCAGTTTCCAATCCAAAGAATTTCAGACAAGTTCAGATAAATTACCTTAGATATGCTAAGCCATATGAACAGGCTTTTTAAGCTTCAGATAGGAAGGACTAAGACCTCCTCAAAATACAAATTAAAACATTGATAAAACTGACACAGTTCATCTTCCTGAAGCAAGCATTTTCTCTCCTACTTAGAAAACGGCCAGCATTTTATAATGGGCTATTCAAAAGATAAGATTCTTTCCATCTCTAACACACATTAGATATTCTATCACATTTGTTAAGCACATGAAGAGTGTAAAAAATATTCTTTGTTGGCATTGTCTTTCCCTTCCTCCCGCAAGTTCTACAGAGGGACTGTCCATGTGTTTGCCTGTGGAGCTGAGTGTCTCAATTCTTTCCTGTCAACATGGATTTCTTAACTGACTGCAACAAAAGCAGGTAAATGATAAATACTTGGTGTATGTATATGTGGAGTGGGGGTTTATGCACAAAGATTAGCCCACCTCTGCCCCTCCAAGATATGTTGTATATGGTGCTGTACAATGATTTTTTACTTCAAGAGCAAGAAGAACAAGGAAAACAGTATTGCTTGAGCTTTTCAATATTTACATCACAAGCAAACAGGCTGATTTATGGAGAGAAATTGTATTTGTGTACATGACTCCAAAAGCCTTTGAAGTGTTCCTAGCAAACCCTTGTGAAAGAGATCAATATCAAGCAGTAAAGATGGAATTTTCAGTTCTACTAACTCTTTAAGCAGATAATCCGTTTGGAGAAAAAGTATGTCTAAATTTCTGTTCTAGTTAAGTAACCCTCCCTTCCAGCTTTGTAGGGCACAGGTGCCAGCTGTGCCTACTCCAAATCAGCAAAAACAGTCCAAGCCTGGAAAACTCTCTTATCAGCCTGCTCTAAATTCCCAGGAATTTGTATTCTGAAAGACGGATTTTTCAGTACTGCTTCATACATACCCTTACAGAAAGAATGCTTCAGGGTTAGGGATTTCACTTTAAAAACTTACTTTAAAAAGAAATTTTTCCTCCACCCAATGGTTTATATCTCCATGTTTTAGAAACCACCAGAAGCCAAAGTAGCAGAGGGCTTTCATGTTTGCTTATGGCTAGAAAGTCCAGTTTGTGAGACGCCGGTTTCCTTTTTCTATTTCTGCTGACTGTTGCTATTTAATGAGCAAAACAAAAATCCACCCAGACACCTGGCAGAACTTTTCCATTTATTCCAGATCACAACATTTTTGCTTCTCTTTTCTATCTGTTTTTTGTTTGAAAGACACTAGGACTTGCTGAACTTTAACAGGTCTGTTTCTAAACAAACAGGTGGCATTTCTCCCTTTTACCATCCTACTCTGGAAGAGCAGCCTTCATCCTTGCTCTTTGTGTGACTTACTACTGTTCCCGTCACAGACAACGTCTTTAACAAAACATATTACATTTATTTAACATCTTCTTACAAAAAAACAAAAGCCTGTCTATCAGAAGACTGGTTGAGAATTTTTCTGTCATGAATTTCCACCTCAAAGACGCACAAATGGAAATCATAGCTCTTTGAAAATTCCAGTCCCTAGGATTTAGGATAAACTAAACAGAACAAAACATTCAGTTTTCACAGGAAAAATTGAAACAAAATTGGTGATGTTTCTAAAATTGTTCTAAAACAATTCTAAAAAGTTCTAAAACAATTCTAAAAAGTTCTAAAACTTTTCTGTGTTTCTAGCCAAAGTGAATTGGGTTTTTTTGGCATCAGTTCAGTGCTGATCTATCTGCTTGTCTCCAGGAGCAGCAGGGTAGTTGTCTGTGGCGTGTATTCCTTGTCTTTGGTAGTGCTTCCTGTTTGGTACTGCTTCTAAGATAAACTGCGCTGTCCCATCTGCCTCCTGCACTAATTCAAGTATTTTAATTAGAAAATTATTTAAACCAGCTTTTAAAGATACTCAGTCCACCAAAACACTGGAAACCACTCCTCTCACAAAAAGTCAAAGGGCAATGTAGGAAATTAGTAAAAGCAGTCAATATGCCTAGTTTTAAACTCAAACTCCTAATTAATTCTTAATTGAATTTTTCCTATAAATAACTAGGAAGTATGTAGACACCTTTTGCAAGGATGAACAGTAGTAATGTCATAAAATTTATACTAAATTTCCTGTCTGAGAAACTGGATTTAAATACTTTCTTGGACAATTAGGTAGTCTTGCCAGTCCACAAAATGAGTTTTGAAAAAGTAGAGCTGTTAAATGGGACTGTCATTGTTATTTACTAGGAGTTTTCTTTTACTTCTGAGTCACACAATTGTCTGTTTATGTTTTAACGTTGACTGCATTAATTTTTCTAATATTCATTGTAAAAGTGGATATAGTTAAGTCCAAGGAGTAATCTATTGTTTCACAGAAGTATGCCTTTGAATATTCCAAAAGCTTTACACAAAATCTTGGGGGTTTGGCAAAAGTCAGCACATGCCCAGGGCACTTCTTCCCACCACCCTCCTCTACGTTTGTGTGAGAAGATGTGGATGCATAACTGAATCCCCTCAAAAGAAATTCCACAAGACAAACTGTCCACCTCAACAGGAACAGAGACAGAAGTCTTACGGAGTCCTGGACATGTTGGTCCTTTCCAATGCAACAGCTTTAGATATATTTAAAGGTATTTAAAGCTAAATGAGAGCTGAAGTCCTTCCCCAGAGCCAGCTACAGTGAAGCTGTGTCAGCTCTCAGAGTGTGGAAACATGAGGCCTGAGCTGGTTGCCCAGATAATGCAATTGTGCTGAGCCTGCAGAGACCAACTGCCTTAGAGGATTTCACGGTGAGATTATTGATTTATACTGTTTTATGAAGAACAGGGTAAGGTTTTCCTTTGAGACTGAAAACACTTTGGAAAATGTATGACACAATTTAAAAGATAGAAGATATAATCAGTCTGGTGAGTTTACTCTAGAGATAACCACAATATGCTAAATTACAAATAACAAGGAAAATAATATTGTCCTGAAGAATATTCATTCAGTATATCCAGAGGTTCATCTGACCTCTTCTGAATAAAGCTAGATATCCCTGGATGGACAGTATGCAGTATTTTAGTACACTTTGTAGGAACCATAAAGAGATACCTTTTCCAGAAAGTCTGAGAAGCTGGTGCTTGAAAGCACCATCAAATACAAGGTCCCCAAGGTAGGCAGTCATTGGTCAGAGAGCATCAAACACAAGTATCAACTGCATGCATTGACAAGCACTTTTCCCAAAAACAACCTGTCATCCTCCGCTCCAGTCAGTCACAAATAATTATACGACAGAAGCATGGTATCAGGACATGTCTGTTCTAATATATGTCCTTTTAAATGATAGGGTAATTTTTTGCTTATCTTTCAAATAATCTAGCATCAGAAATTAATTTCAGACCAAGGAATTTTGTGTACAGGAAGAATCAAGCATGCCCCCTAATCCTTTGCATAGCCCCTTCCCTAGAAATGGACATACACACTGAGTATCAATAATTGCCAGTTACATTTAAGCTGTGTTCAAGATAATTTACATTTGAAGGGTGAGGACTTCCCACTGTGCAGAGGAGATGCATCATATTTGAGATGCATCATATTCCCAGGGCTGAACAAGATTCATCCACCATAGCAGCAGATGGAAATGGAAAGAGCTGGTTGATCTCTCACTTTTGTTTCCTCCACTTGCTCAAGACTTTCTAATTTCAATCTCTACAATTGTGGTGAGATTGGTCTGATCTCATGCTGGCCATGTGAAAGGAGGAGTGGGCCTTCTATCTGTCATATGATGCATTCACATAAGGCAGGAAGAGTACAGGTGGGAGTGAGGCATGTCATCAAGAGATACTGACATTTATGATCAACACTGAAAAATATGGTTCCATTTCACTTACAAAAATTCCTTTTCAAAAAGATACTTTGGGGTGATATTTAAAATTTACATGTATGTATATTTAAGCAGATGTCAAAAGCATTTATGAGAACTTTAAAAAGTTTAAATTCTTGAATGTCTTCTGACTCAATAAGAATTAAATAGTCAGGAACTTGAAAAAAAATCCCTCTATATGAGTCTTCTCACATTTAAGAGCATAAAAATTAGAAACTAGGCAAAATATTTTCTGTTGATCTTTCAGGAATAGCATAAAAAATTAATCACTGAAAGGTCACAAATAACCATTTGCTATGACAAAGACTCAGTAGAAACCCTGTATTCCACTTTCATGGCCCATCACAGCTGTTTGAGCCATCATGTTCCACCTTCCATGCGCGTATCTTGTCTGATAAGCTATGGCACATGTTACTGTTTCATGTGATGTGCACGTGCCAGTGTGAGGAAGAGTGACCTGCTCACTTATCTTGGTTAGTATGCTCATTGTATAGCTAAAATCAGTGAGTTTAGAGTGTTTCTCTTTCTAAGTGGGGAGAGAAAAAGTGCCTGAGCAATGCAGAGTGAGAGAGAGGCCTCCCCCTTTGCATGTCCGTGGCCTCTGAGCAAACACAGGCTCACAGCCTGCAGGAAAAAGGGAAGAGTGAATCAAGGAGCCTTGCACCAACTGTGAATAATTTCTTAGTGTAAAAGGACAATGACAACTAGCCGTTTCAAGTTATTTGCTGCCTGCCTTAGATGAAAATAAAAATATAATAAACAATTCAGGGGAAATCAGGGTCTTTGACACTAAAGAATATTTTGAAACATTTTCCCCTTATAAAAAGAAAAAGAAAAACTTTTCTTTTTGATTTAATCACAACCAATTGCACTTGGTGGCACTTTCTTTTTATTTGGCAGGTGAACAAAGAAATCAATTATTCTTCTAAATATTGTACAGTACAGTACACACTGCACCATTTTGAATACCTTTTAAGTTATGGCCCTTACCTCCTGAGGTAAATTTACAGAAATGGGGGGTTGCATTTTTCTTTTAAAGTCAATGAAATCCCTGGGGAAAGAGGGATGTTTTATGTGACAGAAATTCCCAGATTGAAATCCCTAGACCTTTCCATTAATTTATCAACCAAGCAGAATTTATGAGGTATCTAAATTGGAAATGAGATGTGTATCTTAATGGTCTGTTTCCCCTGTAAGCAAATGAATAAATAAATAAATCACACTACTCTCGTGGACAAAATGCAAAGTTTCTTGCATGTTTCAGTTCAAGCTCTGATTACTTGCAAATCATGATGTGAACACAGGAAAAGAAGTGTGATAGAAAATGTGTCATATATCCATGATTCAGTGTGCAAGAAAAAAATGCATTTGTTCATAAAATGGAAAGTAATGAAGATCATTAGAAGGATAAACCACTTTAACAAACAAATCACAGATTTTAGAACCCTCTATACTGCTTAAGATGTAGGGAATATTACTCAGCAGGTGTAGAATGCTGCACACATTGAAAAAGCAGTGTAAGGCATTATTGGGGCTTTCAGGCCAAAACAACTTGGTGTATTTAGATTTTCATGATAACTGAATATTAAAATTGAAATCTTGAATTTACAAGGATGTGCATGATGACCTAACCAAAAGAAATGATTGCAGGGAACTGCAGCAAGAAATCATGTCACATCTATAGATCCATAACTCATAAATTATAAATGTAATCTACTTTTACACAAAAGTTGCTATTCCAAAATACTTTTTATTTTATTTTATTTTACTTTTTTTTAGTGCTGCATATCCAGGAACATAATCTTTTATACTGTAGCTGACCAAATATAAATGTTTCTATAACTAGAATGCTTAGATCCTGCTACGAAAATTGACCTCCAAACCCCACTTATGAAAACTGTACATGCATGATTGCTCCACCAACATAGAGCATGTTCAGTTAATGCTTACATTATAAGGATTGTGCTAACAACATAAACTGAAATTAAACCTTTTCACAATCCATCTGCATCTGAACAGTCATAAATTGAAATAAGTGAGAAGAGATGCACTCAATCAATTTCAGCTTGAGTCCCTGACCTGATTATGTTATGCATGTCAATATACATCCTCATAATTAAAAGTGGATCAGTGAACACTTGTGGCAAGAAAAAGGGAGACTATTGTCCTCTAATTGCTACCCAAGATACTACTAGGAAAACAATAGAAAATAAATTAGTGGGGGAAAACATCAACTAAACACAAAGCTGTTGTGCTATGTTACCATAGTGTTCTCCTATGCCAAGATCACAAGCAGAAATCAAAAGGTGTCATTAGTTTTCCCTTGATGACCAACTGTGGAGCTTAAAACCACACAAAAATGCGTAGCACCTCTGAGGAAAACCAAATGCTACACTTAACCACGTATCACAAATCATCACAAACAACAGGAAGGCACCTGCTGGAAAACTGCAGAGTTGAAGAGTAGCATTGAGCCCAAGGCTTTCTACCACCCTCAGTTCTCTCCATTTCACATGTGCTTCATGTGGTTTCTGCACAGCACAGAAGGCTTTATGTTTTCATTTGGTTTTATTTTTTGCTCTCTTTTTTCTCAATTCTCTTCAGTTTCCTTGTCCCTTTCTACTTCTTCCCTAACCAGTCCGCCACAGTGACACCCACTGAAGTCATCACACAGTGGCCATCAGCACACAGCACATAAATAGATTCCAAGGGGGAATGTTTTCATTAATATGATTTGGTAGTGAATAGTTACCCCACAAAGACTGAGTTTGCAAGGCTGCAAAGAGCTGATAACTGTGTTCAAGAGCTTTAATTACATTTCTGGCAAAGACACCTTTTCACTCAGGGTAATGCAGATCTTGGAGGAGAAGACGAGATGCATGAGAAGAGTCACTGGGTACTGGCATAGAAACTGAGCCAGGAGGGGAAGAAAGTATCTACAGTTGGTTTGTGTTATTTCTTTTCCCTCTCAGAGTCAGGATATGGATTACATGGGATTTATGTTTCAGAGGGAATAAAACATTCTCTGGTGCGCTAGCAAGCATTTGTTACATTGCATAGATGGGAGTTAGATAATCCCAGGTATCTGTTCCCACCATAACTGGATGCAACTGGTAGAGAGACTCTTACTTTAGCCCATTATGATGATTTGATCAATTCTTGACCTGGGAATAGAAGGAGGACCTGAGAAACTACCAGCCAGTTAGCCTCACCTTCAGTCCTGGAAAGGTGATGGAACAGATTATTGTGGAGTTAATCATCAAGCACATAGAACAACAGAAGGTCAGCAGGAGTAGTCAGCATGAATTCACCAAAGAGAAGTCATGCTTAACCAACCTGATAGACTTCTATGATGGCATGGCAGGATAGGTCAATGGGGGAAGAGCAGTTGTTGTCTGAAGATGATGTCTGACTTAGCAAGGTTTTCAATGCTGTCTCCCATAGCAACCTCATAGGTAATCTCAGGAAATGTGGGTTGGATGAATGGACAGTGAAGTGGTCCAAGAACTGGCTAAATGGCAGAGCTCAGAGTGTTGTGATGAGTGGAGCATAATCCAATTGGAGGCCTGCAGTCAGTGGCATTCCTCAGGGATCAATACTGGGTCTAGTCTTATTCAACTTTTTTGTCAACAACCCGGATGAGGGGATAGGAAACACCCTAAGCAAGTTTGCTGATGATCCAAAACTGGGGGGAATGCCTGATCCACCTGAAGGCTGAGCTGCCATTCAGTGGGACCTTGATAGGCTGGAGAGTTGGACAGAGAAAAACCCAATGAGGTTCAACAAGGACAAGTGCAGGGTCCTGCACCTGGGGAGGAATAACCCCAAGTACCAGCACAGGCTGGGGCTGACCACATGGAGAGCAGCTCTGCTGAGGAGGACCTGGGAGAATTGCTGGATGACAAACTGACCATGAGCCAGCAGTGCCCTTGTGGCCAGGAGAGCCAATGAGATCCTGGGGTGCATTGGGAACAGTGTGGCCAACAGGTCAAGGGAAGTGATCCTCCCCCAATACTCAGCCCTAGTGGGGCCACATCTGGGGTATTGTGCTCAGTTTTGGCCTCCACACTTCAAGAAAAACAAGGATTAACTGGTAGAAATCCAGTAGGGGGGTCACAAAAGTGATGAGGGGTATCTCTGTTATGAGGACAGACTGCAGGAGCTGAGCCTGTTTAGAGAAGACTGAGTGGGAACCTCATCAATACATACAAGTATCTCATAGGCAAGTGTCAAGAGGATGGTTCCAGACTCTTTTGGTGCTCAGTGACAGGACGAGGAATAAGGTACATAGGCTAAAGCACAAGAAGTTCCAACTCAACACAAGAAGAACTTCTTTATGTTGAGAGTAGAAGAGCACTGAAACAGGCTGCCCAGGGATGTTGTGAATTTTCCCTCTCTGGAGACATTCAAAACCCACCTGGATATGGCCCTGTGTAACCAGTTCTAGGTGATCGTGCCTTGGCAGGGGATTTGGACTGTGTGATCTCCCGAGGTCCCTTCCAACCCTAACAATTCCATGATTCTGTAATAATATTTAGAAAAAGAACATTCATACACAGAAGGAAATTAAAATAAATTAAAAGTGTTGAAATTATATTTGGAGCAGATCGCACTGGAACACAAATCTTACTCCCTCATGTTGTGGTGACTGCAGTCAGGCTTGTACAGATAAATACGATGATGACTGATGGCTCTGCATCTTGCCTTCCAGAAATCCTGCCAAGTCCTACTGACACACTCTGCCCTCTCTCTCCTGGGCTCCTCTGTTTAAAAACCCTAAAGTCTAAACAGATTAGAGAAGTTTCCATTCCAATTAATTGAAGCATAAACAGTTTTGTTTCATTTTGGTCTTATTTTGTTATTTTTATTTCCTTTTTTTTTACATTCACGAGTGGTCTTCAGTTAGACTACAATGTTTTCTTATATATATGCACAGCAATTTTCAAAAACACTTATAAACCTGAGATTTTTCACAAACCCATAGTGTGATTTTCATCAAATAGCAAGAAAATCCATCACTATTTCCTTCTAAATGAAATTCAGAAAGACGGTCCCCGTCCCATCTGGAAACAGCTGCAAAAAGCAGCACATTGCCAAGAAAACACAGTATTATATGTGAAAGAAGAGCCACAGGCAGTGGAAAGTAAATGAGTAAATCTTAGGGTGTACTTATTTTCAATATAGAGCTATGTGAAGTAAAAGCACAAACAAATAAATGGGAAAATAAAAATTTCATTAAACTACCATGGTAAAAGTTCCTGCCTTTCTGTTTTTTAATAATGACTAATATTTCTTACTTCCATTGTGGAAGATAGGGGCCAATGAATGGAAGAGAAGGAAGAAAGCTTCTATTTTAATCAGTGTATATTTCTTCAAGTAAACTTCTTTACTGAAATTGACCAAAGCAGCAAAATAGCACACATGCAACCTGAGATCTGGGAAATTCTAGTTTTACTAGAATTTTCATCTATAAGATGAAAAGAACTTTTGGTCTTCAACCTTTTTTCTTTGAAGCAAAAGAACATGGGGGAATGCATGTCGAGCACACCAGTAACATCCACAACTCTGCCTTGGCACTTTCCCTGCACTGGGGAAGATAGTGAAAAAGTATCTACACCTTCACAATCATCTTCTTTGTACAGGAAAGCCACTCACTACCACAGATTTGACAATAACCTATTTTTTCCAGCAGCTCAACTCTGTGCCATGGTATGGCATTTATTTTTAATTTTCTATCTAAGGGCAGCTGAGCGGTGTGCTTGGGAGACATAGAAAGGTTCTAGAGAAGACATTCAATGCAATTTTGTTATCTACTGGTCCTTCTGGGCCTATATGTTTTCACAATTCATTTTGTCTCAGTGAAGGTTGAACAGAAAAGCAGCTACACAGAGATACCTGCCCCACTATCTTGTCAGCAGCTTTTGGTCTTGCCAGGAACAGGAGAATCATTAGCAAAGACTAAATACAGATGTAAAGAGCAAGACAAGATAGGAAAAAAAACCCCATACATTCAATCTTCACTACTCAAATCAGCAATTTACACAGATAATGTGTCTCTAGTTCCCCAGGCTACAAAACCATGTCTGACACCATATTAATTCATGTGACTTCTGTAAGCCATCTAGGTTTCCCACCACATTTATCATATTAAATCCAGAGCAGTTACTTCTCAATCTTCAAATATTACCTACTTTTCCTCATAAGATAAACCTTTTGCAAAACAGTCGGTTAGGAATGATATGAAACTTCGGACTTTGCTGATGTTGTCAAACAGGATGCTAATTTAAGCTATTTCTGGTGATATCATTTTTTTATTTTCTTTCTTTCTTTCTTTCTTTCTTTCTTTCTTTCTTTCTTTCTTTCTTTCTTTCTGTCAGTGTCAACATTTAGTCACATGAAACCCAGACTAAATGCAAACAATCTTATTCCAATGCTAACACTGAGGCCCTTTTCCCCATTGGCTTTTCAGGGACTCTGAATAGCAGGAAAGTTCCTAGAATTTTAATAGCTCTCATGGTGGTGCTTCCTCCAAAAATTTTCCTCCCTGCACTGTAAGCAAAATCAATGGCTGTTCTGATAATTATAAAGCTGTCAGATAAACACTATAAGGGACTTTTCCCCCCTATTCTTAAAATCAGAAAAACATGCTTTTCCATTGACCTTCCCAGGTTAATTCAAATTCCTCTTTGCAAGAACATCTGGAGGAAATTAAATGCAGTAACACAAATCTTTCTAAATGGTTAGAGTTGATGCTTCCATAAAAGTCTTATTTCATTTATGTTCCTATATTTCCCCTGTCTTTCCACTCTCTTGTTCACAGACAATAAAAGATATTACTTACATCTATCAAAAGAGATTTAAGAGCTTTAAGAAGCAGGGCAAGTTCACCCAGTCTGGCTTATACTGGTGAAAAAAAAATCCAAACTAAACAGTTTGCATACAACTTATGCAAACTGTTATATTTTAAAGCTTGAGGTACAATCACAGAAAGAACTCTCAATCTTTTCGCACAAACTCCTCAGCCTTGGCCAAACAGTTTCTCTCTTCCAAAATGTGTTTTCCATGTACCAGGGAGCTTGCTCATGTCTTTTCATTGGTTCTGTCACTTCTGCATCCTTTTGTCTCTGCCATCACCCCCAGAACCCTAATATCACCCCCAGCATCTTACTGCTTTCTCAGTCCAATGGTATTAAAATATTTAAAATTTACTTAAATAGGATATGCAGACTGCTTCTCCATCTACATAGGATACATAGGATAGCAAACAGAACCTAGTCTTCTACATATGAAAATCATACAATAATCTAAGAGTAGTAACGCATGCAGTCCAAATTTTTTGTATGAGATAAATTACAAAAATTATACAGATAGGAACACTGCTTGCTTTTTGCCATTTAGAAAATTTGCTGTTGCTTTCCTTGAGATAACAAATTCAGTATCTTGATTAGAAAAAAAGAGGAAGTTTCTATATTTCTCTTTCTTCCCTTTAGCCACACAGGCCCCACAGTGGCTTCTAAAAAGATCCACCTGAAATGAGTAACACCAATGTCATATTGTGACAGATCAAGGACATCTCAGTATTATGAATTTATTTTCTGGTTGATAGTGAAGCAGATGCCCACAACTGATGGTACCATATTTTGTCTTTGAGGGTTACTGAATTGAAATTTAGAGAAAAGCAGCCTTGCTGTTGTATTTTCATAGTGATGCCATGACATCTGGAATACAAGTCAGTCAATTTTACTCTTAGTTAATACTCCCCTGTGGCAATCCACCCCAAAAACAGATCAATTACAATTACACACTTGTGCTAAAAGTCTAATAGAGGAATGTGTGACCTGATAGTTTAAATCAACCAAAAACAAACCAAGAAATTTTATTTCTAGTGATGAAGTTGAAAGTGCAAGAAGTCACACGAAAGGATACCTTTCTTGGTTCCCTCTTTATATTATCTCCTTCTTTTGTATCATTATTAAAGACCAGGATGATCACTTCAGCTTCACGCTGCCACTTGCAGGACCCACATGGGGACTAGCTCTGCATTCAGTCACATGGTCTTCCTGTTTTCATGTTGCTGGTCTGACTGCAGCAGGCTAATAATTTCTTGCCTGTAGATGTATTAACACAAACATGCAAAATTGAAGCCATAGTTTTCCAAGAATGGGTTGGAGCGAAGCCAAATGTTCTGTACTGGTACCCTGCAGATTTGAGTAGCAAATTTTCCATTTTGGAAAAAAAGTTACAAAAATATCTAAGCAGAACAGCATTGGACAAATATCTTTGATGATATCAAAACTAGTTTTTCACTGAATAGGGTCAATTGGAATTTTTAAAAAATGAAAATTTTACTTTAGATTTTTTTTTCCTGCTAAGATTCATCTCAGTTTTAAAGAAATATGCTATTTCAATTTGGAACTGCAGAAATATTTAATAATTCACTATTTTTAAACTATTAGCATTAATATTGGATGACAGCAAAGACTCTGTAGAGCACAATCTGAATTGCAAAGATTCAATTAATTTTTTTCTCTCTAACGACTTTCTAAATTTTTTAATTTTCATTTGTATTTTTAATTTTTTTCCTTTTTCCATATTCAAATTGCTAACAGTTTTACTAAAATGACACTATGGTATAAAAGTAGTTGAATCTAAATACATTTTAAATGTATTAAAATCATTAAGACATGCTACTCAGTACAAATTGAATATTTTTTTTCTGCAATAAAATTTTGAGTGGTTTTGTGTACTGTGTTTCTGGTTTTGGCCCCAGCACTGTCTTATCACAATGAGTTTTAAAGCCTTAGAAAGAGCTTTTCTGTGTAACCTTTGTGGAATTACCTAGATGCCTACTGAAGCTCAGTAACTCTGCCTCAAAGTTTTCTGTGCAATTTCTGCCAACATTCACATTTTAAACCTGTGATTTTGTAGGCTGATGGGTCTAATGCAAGAACAGGACTTGGCAATGAGACATCAGCAGCCAAGAGATAAGGTGGTTTGATCTTGTGATAGGAAACTGGTGACCACATTTTTTAAGATACACAGTTATAGATAGGGAGTCTTTTGGAGGGAAATGTCACTATCACTGTTACATAGACAGTAAATAGCAAATATGACAAAACCACATAATCCTGTAATCCTCTGAATATCAAGGTCCAGATCTGCTCTTTCTGAAGCCAACAGGGACTTCAGTTCAACTCCTAAATACTTTGAAGAAATTTTATCTTAAGGCAGAGTAAGAGCAAGTGCAAGTGCAAACACTGCTACCATTTGAAAAAAACCCACTGGTCTAGGTATGGATAGTGGTTCTGGAAAAAGAAGAAGTCTCAAATCCAAAAGAAAATTTGGCCAAACACAACATACATAAACAAAAACTTCTGAAACCAGTCTTCACCTGGGGTACTTCAAATAAAAAGAAATTTTAAGAATGTTACATCAGAACATAATTATCAAAAAGTAGGGTGAGAGCATGCACAAATTCAGAGAATGTATGGATAAAATTGGAGAGACTGTTCATAAAGAGTGTAGAAAGTTTAGTTTAGGAAGAGTTTACAAGACCTTCCTTGACATTCTGCAGAAAAGCTTTTATCACACCATGATTTCTTTGATAAGCCTTGCCTGAAGTATATGGTACTTCTTGATGGGAAAAATCTAAGCCAGATGAAAACACAGTGGACTCACTACTTGAATATTCTCAGTTCTGACAATAAGAACCATCCGTCATGCTCTAAGAATCCCATAATATCTCAGTCTTTCAGAAGATGTTACAGATTTGAGGTTTTTTTTCTTTGTCTAGGATCAGTTAATGATCATTAATTATCAGATTTCTGAGTATTGGGTTTGCAATACTCTGTTTATCATATCAAGGAAATATCAGGACTTAACAAAGTGGGAATTGGAGAAACCGTAAGGTATTAAATGAGAAAAGGTTGAAGTGAAATGCTCAGCTCCAAAGCTTGAACAAATAAACAGAGCAGAAAAAAAGAGGTTTTCTTGCTCCTCTGTGCGTTCAGTGGAAAGAAACTATCAAACTTTTGCACCCCACTGATCCAAGATGCATTAAAAAGCTCTCTCAGCTGAGAGCAAAATGTGTCAACCACCATTGCTATTCTGGTTCAATCTAAGGGGGAAAAAAAAATCTATTTTTGTAAAAGCTGTCAGTGAAAAACTCTCATCTAAACATTTGTTCATGCCCTAGAGTGGTCATGTATTTCATGTTTAATGAGCCAAATTTGGAGAACATAGATGCTGATAGCCAGCATTGACCCCTGCTGTGTGTTGACAAAAGGCATATAGGTGTGGCACTGTTCTTGTGTGAACGTAAGACAGCAACTTAATTTAAAGCATCTTCCAAGCAGTTTTGGCTCTCTCTGTTCATCAGCTGCAGGGTGCAAGTACACTTTTTCTATCAGATCAGTGAAGACAGTGATCTCAGAGCTTTCCTAGGCCAGTCCTGGAGGTTTCTAAAAGAGATTCAGGGCCCCAAATCCTGAAAACAGAACATACATGGTATGTATGGAGATGGCAGAAGGGAAAGCAGGCAGCTGAATCCCTTCTGCAGTAATCAACTTACCCTGAAGTGATAAATTCTCTTATTGCAGCACATGGCACTCAGCAGGGTTATTGCAGGACCCTCACCTGATTCCTCATATGATAATTGTAATTGTAATGACACGTGATGCCTACACCTCTGAACAGGTAGAGGCAACAGGCATGCAATGGTCACATACTAACATTTGAGCAAAAGCTGTAATTGGAGAGAAATGAAGGGATGGAAGAAGAACATGACCTTTAAAAATTTAAAGGGGGTATCACATTGCCTCTGTCAGTGTGTGCTGAGACATAGCCTGCTCCTTTTCAGATGCCTCTTTCTCCTTCTTTTACAGTTAAACACTGAAGCTGAGCACTTATGAGTAATGCTTGGTGCAAAACAAGGATGATACTTCTGAGCAATAAACTCTAATGTGAAACTCTGTCCAGGAGCACTGTAAATACTTATACATTCTCATCTAACCTTTTTCTACAAACCTTTGGTAACAGCAGGGAGCAAATATGATTTCCACCTAATCCCAGTCTAAATCTTTACTTGATAAGAGTGCTACACACAGAACTCAGATAGCAGCTTTTATTACGAGGCTAAATTAGTGAGCCAAATGTAAGGAACAGACCAACAAAACACCTTCCTTGAGAATGTAATCAGAAGCTAATTTTGCATTCATATCCATTCTTATTTCCATCTACATCAGAAAAAAAGGGTTGGAGACCTTTGAATCATGGATTTTTTTTTATTTCTGTCTTTCTCTGGAAATAAAGTTTTGAAATTTTTCTAATTGTTTTTGTTTATAATAGGACCAGGATAAGGCATGCTATCCTACAATGTGTTTCAGTGACAGACATTTTAACCAAGATGTGACAAATTTGCAATGATCTCCATGGTATACGCCAGCTGCTAGTGAATTAATTGCATTTACCATTAGATCAGTCTACTTGTAGGGTTCAGGAAGACAGGATGCTCTGCAAATTATTGCCTGTGAACAAATACGCTTCATACTCCCAGTATCAGTAAACCACTCTGAAACTGATCTTGTCCTTAGTATTTCCCAGTAAAGTGACCTATAACCCACACAGAGTCAGATGTCCTTTAGCATCAAAGTAGACCATAACCTTGACACACAACGAGAAGTGTTTATGTCTAGGGATTTCTCAGTTCTGCAAAAAAAACCAGCAAACATCTAATATTCTTCTTATTTTGCACTCCTATTTTCACCTCTTTTGTGCACTTCTCTGTTTGCTTTCTAACTTTCAATTATTGTATTTGTTTTTACTGTCTGCCTCTGTTCTTCCTTGTCATACTCAAAAGACATTAAGCCTCCATCCAAGTCTCGTGCACATGAACAGCCACTTTCCCAAAGAGACCAGCAACACTGGCTGGAAAACGCTTGCTGGAGGAAAAAAACTGTTGCTTGCAAGCGCTCTTCCCTATCACCAGCTGCATGGGGGACAACATGCTAAGGGGCTACTTGATATCAGAAGGGTACTGTCTTCTATATTCTGCCTACTTTTTAAAATATATTATCCACTAAAAGCCCCACCTCTGATGTATACCTAGTATCCATCTCCAGTGCCTACTTACTAAACATTCAAGAAAGTACCCTTCATCTTTCCCACAGATTGCCTCCAATGTTTGGGGTGAGCTACCCATCAAAGGTTTGACATGGTGAATTAGCTGAGACAGAGCAAATCACCAATGTTCATTTAATTAACCAGGAGCATGTGTGTCACAATATGAAAAGGTAAATCCATACAGATATAAGCTGCATGCTTCCTTACCCATTATATTTTATCATCACACTGGCTCAAATCCATGATTTTAACCCAATTCCATTTAAAGGCAAAAACTGTCACACTGTCCAAAGTTTGGACCCAAGGAATAGCTGGGGAGCTTTCCATCCTTGCCAAGTCAGGTGGCCTTCTGTATTATGCATTAGGTGGTCTTATTAATTTATTTCAATTCACTTGGCCATTTCAGTCCTCCCTTTCCTATGGTTAAGAGGGATTCATCAAACTTTGTATCTACGGGAAATGAGGCCAGCTGAGACTTGTGAGGTCCAAATACTGAAGCTGGTTGATGTACTGTAACATCATTACTTCCATGGCTCTAGCAGTGAATCCAATGGATACTATGGAAGAAATGCTGTACTTACACCACACAGTTGCATAGAGAGTGAGGTTGCAGACACCAGGTGGACTGACGTTAGAATGTTTTGCACAGACTCTAGAAGCAAGCTCAGAAAATAACAGATGAGTTCATTTTCAGGGTAAAAATCATGAGAATAAAGAAAAACTCCAAGCCTTCAGCTTCACACTCCTAATCAGATATTTTACCTTACAATTTTACTGCATTTTCCTTTTGATAAATTAAATATGATATTGAAAGTGACTAAACAACTGTATTCAGTGGAAATACTAGAAAAATAATGAAGATGGTAGCCAATTCTTCATATATTATTCACAGACACAACATCCTATATATATAATATTAGATATGCTCTTTTTGAGCCCAAGAAAGAAACAACTTTTAAAAAGCAACACTGGAGAAAAGAAATATATTAGTGCACTTATCACCCCAGCAGGAAAAGACAGCAACACCAACAGTAAAGGTGTGCCTAAATGGCTTAGCAGAAACATCCTCCTATGTCTGAGAGCTCTCCATACACAGAGCAATTCAGAGCCCTTTCAACATGTACACAGTGTTTTCTGAGCCAATTATGATGCTGGCATGTAGTCCATTTACCAAGAAAGAAAAAGACAGACTTTTTAAAAGCATTATCATGACCATTATGACAGAGAAAAAGTTGGCCACTATTACAGGGCCTGAGCCAACATTTATTTAAATAAATGAAAAGACTTTCACTGACTGCAGAGTGTACTTTGGATCTGGTCCACAGTACTTGGAGAGTGTTGCTGGTATTCCTGGCCTCATAAAGAGCCAGAGACTAGAGCACCATCAACACCTAGCAAAACAGAAACCGTTCTTTTAAAAAAGCCTATAAGGAGTAATACGGAGGAAAGCAAATTGGTTCCCTCGCAATTGAAGAGGCTTCTGAAAATGAGTGATATGACTCCTACAGAATTTTAATGAACCTGTGTTATTCAATAAAGTACTGTAGCTGTGTTGCAATGTTCTATTGATCAAATTACTGAGTATGATTTATGACCATTCTCCAGTAAATGGTATGATAGTTTTCTATAAAACTGTAACAATATAAGATCATGTGCAATGTATTGTTAAATGTTGTCCAAGAAGTCCTGAGAGAGGTTTGTGGATACATTATTCTGCTTACAAGTCCTAGAAAGTGTCTAGTTTAGAGTCAACCCTAAGGAAGTATCTGTTTTCCAACAACGCTGGGGTGTCCTGCAAGGTCCCCACCTCGATCCTAAACAACAGTTCATTTCAGAACAGAAGTTCCACAGGCCGAGGTCAGTCTGGAGTTTCCTGTCTTCCAATATCTCCACTCATGGCATTGTTTCCACCCACCCTGCAGGCCTCCAGCATGGAAGCAGGAAGCCCATTCTTCCTTGTCTTTATTCCCTCCCTCTGTGTCCCCTTTCACACTCCTGAACTCTTTGACAGCCCTAGGTAAGAATGACTTTTTGGAAGCAAACAAGGAACGATTGCACTGCATTGTGCAGTGCAACAAAGCCCTGAAGGTATCTAAATGCTCTGCTGGAGATGCAGTACAGATGATTCTGGTTAGGAAAGGTAGTGAAGACGAGCCAGCTGAAGCATATTGAGGACAGCACCAAGACCAACAGGAAATCCTACAGTAGACACAGCCCAAAATGAGACTGTCAATACATCTGAGGATGGCATTTGGAAACACTTGCATTAACAAGGTTCCTTTCTGGGTACAGACTTTCACATATATCTCAAGAATGGATTACCAAAGTGATGCAGTTTCTTTTTTCTTCATTTTAACTACTACAGGTCAAACCCTCAGTTATAAAATTTGTAATTTACCAGGTACTTTCACTGCCACCCCACTATTTCAAATAACTCTTAAACTGTAATCCATGTGTTTCTTTTTCATTCTTGCAGCTGTTAAAATGATGCAATGCCCTGCTTTCAAAAAGGTGTGCAACTCTTGCTCTAAGCAGCAACATTTTTCAGAACAGTCTTAAGCTCTGCCAGAAGCTCACAACCAAGTGTGAAAAAAAGCCAGCACAGAAGCAAATGACAAGGTACCTAGGACTGTGCAGGCATCATAACCTGTGAAAAGGTGCTAGCACTGACCTCATCCTGTGCTAACATAGCACCAATCCTACATGGACATCATTAATTCCTTAGAGTTGTGACTACATGTGGTGTGCTTGCTACATTCTCTCCTCCAGTTTAGCTGTGCAGGGATGTTTCTTCCCAAAGTAAAATGAAGCATAAGAGTGTTTTGGATGAGTAAAGAACATAGACATGACATCTATAAAATATGATCTGCTCAGTACAAGTGCAAAGAAAGAAAAAAGCAGTTTCAGTAAAAGGTTCTCTAAAATAAAATTTAAATGAATCAACCCTCAGAGAGCAATGGAACAAAAAGAATTGTAAAACTTACTCTAAACATTCATTTTTGAGGTTTTCTTTCATTTAGATTTGAAATTTATTCAAGATTTTGACACAAAATATACTACAACAGAACCATTAATTGGGAACTAAAGTGACAGAAATTTAGAAAAACATAAATTCAGCAGTGCTATAGCCAACAAATCTGACTGCACTGTGAAGCAGACAGCCAGTACAGAACTCCTTACATCATCCAAGCATCAAATGTTGCCAATAAAAGAGTTTAGGTTGCATGGAATATATAACCCAGAATGACTATATAATAAAAATATATGAGTGTTCAGAATTTTATATGGATTTCAAAAAAGCATTTCATATCGTATCAGCAGAATGGCAGAGTGGTAAAAAGAGAGAAAAATACTATATTGACTTAAATACTAAAGTGTATCAGTAGAAGATGGCACAGTTAAATTATGTACGCTGCTTATTATGTTACTTATTATGGTCTCCAAAGAAAAAGCCAACCTTAGTATACAGGCAAGTTTTTTCTTGGAAAAATATTCTGAGAAAATAAGTCCTCTTTTTTAGAACTGATATGTCACCAGCTACTTTAACACCTAAGTGCTTTAAATTCTTTAATTCTTTAAATTCTTCATTTCCACATGCCTCTGGAAATGATGCTATTCACGTTCAACAGATTATTCAGTGTTGTTTTTAAAGACTAATGAGTTCTTTTACCGCCTGTTTCTATTTAAGGAAACTGTAGGAGCATAGGTCTCACTGACTGGAAAGAGATCAAACATCCTATCTGCATCACAAACTTAAAAATAATTTTGGGCAGTTGTCATGACAGGAAACTAAATATATATTACCCTAACCCCAGACTGGTACCTTAACTTCTGAATGACCTTTTTTTCTGTTACAAGATGGCATTAAGCCAGCAGGCAGAAAAGTGGACAGCCAGGCCGTATTCTTAAGAAAGAAGTGAAAAACAAAAGCTTTACTGCTAGTTAAGCCCTCCCACTGGTGTTTCTCCACAGCAAAAGCCCTTTTTTACTGAACTTAGAAGTCACAGAAGCATGAGACAAACTCAGCCTTAAAGTGATGATGACGATGATGAATACCAAAGAGTAAGAGAGTGAGCACTCCATAAGTAAGTTCTGCTAAAAATATATAGAGATCTAAATGCTGCTCATTCACACAGCCCACTACCTTACCCATCAAAATCATTGGTTAGTTAATTCTTATCATCCTGCATCACATTCATAGATAACTATGACAAGAATCAATAGCAAAGAAGCATATTCATTTAACTTGGCTGACTCTTCACTCATTTAAATCAATCATTTTGAATGAATATAATTTATTTAGCAGAATTATTCTTAAAGCAAGTACCATCTATATTTATTGTGAAAGAGGGACGGGGATACAAAAAGTTAGGGTATATAATACAGTAAACAAGCAACTGAACAAAAGAAAATAAAAAGAATAAACTTTATCCAGTCATCCAATAGCTCTTCTTTAGTTTAAAATAATCAAGAGTGATGGGGAACTGAAGCAGCAAGTACAGTCAGAGGACCTGATTAGAGAGAGTTAATCTTAACAGTGATAATTCATGAGGGTTGAGGGAAGGAGAGATGACACAGAATGATATTCAGTGGCAATGTATTGGCTGGAACACCTGCAGTTTATCACCTTGGCCTCCAGGACAATATTAAGAGAGGATTTTTCTGATTCAGGAAGAATCCAGCAAAACCTAACGAAAGAACACTCTCTACTTGGCTTCTTTGTGCCTCTGGTAACAGTGATGAAAGATGCAAAGGGAGCGTGACAGACCCTGAATAAGTCTGTAATTACTTCCACTTAAAGATGTTACGGCTTCCAAGGCACAGTGCAAACAGTTTTGATATGAGTGACACTGCATACATCTGGCAGAGCAAGAGAAATATTAGCCAGACAGAGGAGATTAAGCTCTGAAAATGTCAGTTTTAAGACAAAAAAGGGTTAATACTTTCATGTCAGTGATTTATTCAGATAACACTCATGAACATTAAAAGGGCATGAGTTACGCTCATAACTTCCCATGTGTCAAGAATAACAAGACTGTCTCAGAGACTGATGAATAGAGAAATCTGTCAAAAGCAGATGGGAAATCAAATTTTGCTGAGAAACAGAAGATTCTGATCCCCTCAACAGAACCTACAAATTACTGTATGAGCCATAGCAAAGTAAGAAAGACAAAACCTCAGGAGAAAAAAGAAAAAATATCAGCATGTGTGCATCTGAGCTGCAAATAGCTGGTTCATGTCCTTCATCATCTGTGCTCTATGGCTTTGTATACACCTAAGTTTAAGAAACTTGCTACCTGTCACTAAAATAAACTTCTTCTGCAAGCCAGGGTTATGCTATGATGTGGGATGGCACAGTGCAGAGGGTTACACAGCATAGGTCATGGTGAACCTTGAATGTTAAAACAAAACACAAGAACAAAAAGTATTGAACTGGTGTAATTTGTGTGCTCACTTGTGGACAACCTATGCTCAGAATGACTGTGTTTTTGTTCAGAGACTACCTTCACCTCGGAGATAAAGAAAGAATCCTCAGGGAAAGGCAACTCCCCCAGACCACTCTGTTAAAGGTAAGGTAACTAACACCCTGCAGGAAGCTCTGTGTGCACCCCACTCACATGAATCTTACCCAGTCCAGGATAAAATCACCTCTTGGGTATTACATATTCTGAGGGTTTTGTGCAATAACCACTATCAGGTACTCTCACACCACTTACAAACCCTTTCCTCTGGACTGTGCTACACAGACAAGCATTCAACTTCTCATAGGACTTTCTGTCTGGAATAGAACAATAAAGAAGCAAAGACCTGGAAGATTACAACTGAGTAAATTGCCTAGCTACAAAATATTGCTTGTATGAAAAATACAGCAACCGAAATGTCTTAACGTATTGTTTTATGGTGCTTGCTTTTCACTGCTCACTAGTTTGCTAAAGTTTACCTGTCCTGTCATAAAAATGAACTATTTAAAGGAAACATTAACCCCACAATAATCTACTCAGAGAGACTGCTTTACTCCTGCTGACACCACTTTTGCAATTACAAAATTGCAAAAGTTAGTTGGTGTTGCGTTCCCTGCATCAAGTACTGAGCCTTTTTCTTGTGGGAAATCAGTCAAAGCTTAGCTGTGTATGGATATTAAAGTTTCAGTTGATATGGCAGAAGCTCACCAATTAGAAATAACACTCCTTCTTCTTCATAGAAGAAAAAAACCCTGTAATTTATTACTCCTTACGTGGGATGTTCTGTGTTAGGTCAAGTGGAGTTTTCCTGGGATTGCAAGAACCTGAACCAAGAGCGTTTCTCTTTCCACCACTGTTGGAGCCCAGAAGCTTCCCAAGAACTGGATAGGAGAACATCCAATGTTACAAATAAATGTGGGGAGGAGGCGTGTACTGGAGGAGTTGTAACTTGGGCTATGCCAAAGAATAAGGCTGAAAGATTTAGAGGAAAGGACGTAGATTTTGTGCATTTCAGGCCAAGTGTGTCTTGGGAGGTAACTGAGACCACCTGTACAAGATAAATAGGAAATGGGAGTCAGTGCTGCAGGGGGGCTGTACTGAAAAGGACCCCAGCATGCAAGACCAGGCCTGAATGAGTCAAGCATTAGGTATTGAGAAGCATCTGGATGAAGAGCAGGGTCTACATGAAAAAAACAAAATTCTGCAGGTCATGCCAAAGAAAAGAACCTGGGAAAAGGCAGAGGAGGAACTCAGGAGTGGATGTAGACAACCCAAGAAGATGAGGAGGTAAATTTTCTGATCAAAAGGATGCATACAGGTAGAGGTCCAGAATCTGCCAGGAAAGGAAACAAAACTGGAAGGCAAGGCAGACGGGACTGGGTATAGAGGAGTCAAGCAGGCTGACGGAGGATCTTTGTCCATTAAAGCACACTTCAATGCATGGAAGGGAGATGGTGAGTCCAAGCCTCTCCTCTTCCTCTGCAACCAGCCACTGTCCTTGCATGGCTCACCCACAGAATTGTGTCAGTCAGCAGGGGTTTGGGCCAGTGTTACCTCTAGTGATGGGTTGGGTCAATAGTGATCAGATGAGGGTTTTTTCACAGGTATTTTGTCATAATTTATAGAAGCTAAATGTGAGTAGAATGATAAAATTTAAACGAAAATGCTCAATATTACAGAAAACCTTTAAATTAAATTTGCTTTTGCTGAACACAATCTTAGGCAAGCTGTCCCCGAATATTTATCCCCACTCCCATTTTGTAGGGATGGTTCTAATTTGCACTTTTCAGAACAGCAATAGAGGTAAAGGATTTTCCAGAATACAGATCATTTAACTCTATCTTCTCCTTTAGGAGAATAAGAGGTACCACTGAAGCCCTTAACAACATGCTTCAACTTTTGCTCAGCCCCAAATTGTTCAGGCACATAGACTACATGATAACTGTAGGTCCCTTCCAACTTAAGTACTCTATTCTAGCCTAGTCTGTTTATCCTTTGCAAGGCCAACTTAGCTGGAAAAGAAAAAGCACAAAGCTTTAGACACAGCAGCCCTTTTATCACAGTTACAGCACCACTATTACTACTATGAAAACACAGAATTATAACGCAAAATTCTCGGTTCAGACTGTGAAAAGTTCAAGGCAAAGAAAGGATAATGCAGACAGTATCCAATAACATGCTTGGCTAGACCAAACACTTTTCTGCCTATTTTCATCCAGTGGTACGAAAATTTTTGGGTTGTTTTCCTTACTAAAGTGAGGTGGTTGCCATTACAAGACTTTCAGAACTTCTCAGATTTTTTTGTGTTCATCTATTTTTTTCTTCCCACATCATTTTTTAGGCAATACATCATCCTCTCCACCCTTTGGAGCTTCTGGTGTGATATTATTGAATAGATGCAGCACATCGATTCTGGACTCCTGGGAGTTACTGGCTGGCACAGTGGGTAACAGGAAAAGTATTAAATGTTGCAGATAGAGTAGTTTCTTCTGTGCAGAGAATGGCTCCCTTCAGTAAAAACTAAATATTCTAAGCATTTCTTCTTTATGTTTTCCCAATTTCCAGGACTTTTGAAGTGGATCCCGGTGATTTGTCTTCTTTATGCAACATTAGCAGATAACTACTATAGAGGTTTTGCTGCTCTGTATTTATATGCCTGATCCTTAGCTCAAAGCTGATTTTCACAATCTTCAGACAGAATCAGAATTGATTAGTGCTATGTAACATCTTCCAAGTTCCACCTACATATAAGAAATGTCAGACGAGCTCTGCAGCATTAGGATGAATAAAGTGCAGTAATCCAGGCTGCAAGAGGAAGAATTTGCAGTATCACAATCAGCACACATTGTTTTAAAGTCTCTGTGTTTGCTGGTTTACAAACAGTGCAGATAGAAACACAAGTTCTAACTCTGGCAAACATATATGAGATTAGATTTTTTTTTTCCCATAAACTTTGTTAAGCTTGCCTTCTCATAGACATAAAGCTAGCAGAGGCTCTGGGAGAGTGTACCAATCAAGTCTTACAGGTAATGAGAAATAAGGAGCTTTAAGGTATAACTTAATGTTTTTCTCAGTAGACTCCTCCTCATGCCAAATTATATCTCAAATATTTGTAGTGCTTCCCAAGGGACTGTCATCATTCTGAAGAGAGTATGTAATTTGAACTTACCAATGGTGTATATAGGCCATCCAATCTTAATGACATTGGGACTGTCAGTCACAAATATCCCATTGCAAAAAAACAAATAGTTGCAATAAATTAAAGTTCCATTATCTGTATAATAAAGCCTCTTTATTAAGTGCATCTCATTTGTGATTGAACTATTTTATTAGTGAGTACAAGCACTATAATGGGAAGCTTTTAAATAGATTACCTTTTCTTTTAAGTTATTTGAATGTGATTAAGGATCTAAACTCTAGAAGATGTTCTGACCTTTTTGGAGTTTAACTGAGAATCAGCTTGAGGAAAAGTAAAAATTACTCAGATTTAAATTCAATAATTATGAGGGAATGCATATCATGAAAAGGACAAAGCACCAAGGAGATGGTGCTAAGAAAAATTGTGGTTAATAAGAGGAGAATCTGAGCTAAAATGAAGGAAAATATAACAAAAATTATAAAGAATATCAGTAATACCCTTCACAATGAGTTCACAATAAGATGTAGCTAAACAGGTTGAAATAGCCTTTCTGGTACATAAAAAGAGGAACAATAGCCTGTTATAAGGAGAGTTATAATGCCTCATTTCATCATTTCTCAAAACTGATAAGGCATGTGCAGAACAAAATTGGAGGTATTTAAGTAAGACAGTGATGTTGTATATTAGGAATTGGAGGCAAAGATTTCTAAGCTGATGTAAGGCACAGATTGCTAGACTAGATGAGTGGGTAAAAATTATTTTAAATTATTCCTTCTTCATTCCCCCTATTCTTTTTTACTATCATTTTCCCCCCACATTTCCTGGAACTATCAAGCATCTCTTAGCAAGTATAAAGGCCCTAAACTACTGATGTGTACCTTATATCACTTTATACATCTTAATTTCACAATTAGACGAGGGATGCAAGGAAGAAACACAAAATAGCCCTGCAGAGTGCAGTTTCATGATATAGCTAAATTATCCTAATGGCATTCTCTGCCAGTTTAGCTACCAGAACTGTCTCACCACTCAGTCAAATGTCACACCCATATTTGGGCCAGAGCCACCGCAAGTCAGGAGGATGGAGGAAGGGCAAAACCCTTTGCACCAACAGTTAGAGGATTAATGTAGTTACAATAGAAAATGCAGTGGTTTGCAGTAGAATGTATGTGTTGGGGCAGGTGTGGAGTTCTAAGTTTGAATTCCTCCATGTGACCAGCTCTGTGTTCTGTCACTTCTCATGGGCATATTACTACTAACATGAGTGGGGGAACCAGGAAGGGATGTGGGAAGAAAAGGAAAGAGCAATCTTTGATCTGGATGTGTCTGTTGCTGTCGAACTGCCTCAAATTCAAGAGGTTCCAAAGTCAGACACAGAGTGGGGGGCCCTTTCTTTTAGCAGATTCTTGCAAGATGTCATTCAGAAAAGCAGATAGATATATGACAGCTACACCAGGGCCACCAGTCCATTTGGCCTTTGGATTTCACAGAGTTAGCAGAGGATTAGCAGAGTTTTCAAAGACAAATAGACCTTAATAGACTGATTACTAATTGGAAATATTATAATGCATAGGAAAATTCCTGCTCCCTCAATGAGCATTTCCCTTATTCAATGAAGAGCTTCAAGCTTGAGTTGTTGTCTTAGCTTGCATAACTGCAAAAATTATTTATGATTATCAAATGCATCTACAAGATTTGTCTGGCTGACCTCGTAAGACTCTGATTTTCATGATGCAGTGACTATGCATTAGTAAAAAAAAAGGAATTCTTTTATTAGTTCTATTACTGCCTTTTGATTTTATTGTCTAGTTTTTTTTTCCCCCATGTCACTAAGGAGGTTGGTCTGTTTTCATTATGCTCATAACACAGCAAGAAAATGGAAGAAAAAATATACAAACACAGACATTATCATGTTAAAAAAAATCAAGTAAGAACACTATATCACACTACATTTAGGCAAAGATAGTTTCCCCATGTTTCAATCAATTTTAACACTAGGGCAGCTTTGGTTTTCATTCATTATGGACTTCTTCAGGGCTTGCTGTGCCATAGCTTGAGCACATAAACTTAGAAAGTTCTCCCTGAACCCACCCAAACAATCCCACCTAGATATTTCAAATCCCTTCGAAATAGCTCCCTGATGAAAACATTTGCCTGATATGTCAATTTATAGATGTCTGTCACTGATGTATTCCTTCCCACATCATATATCTTCTCTTGATCTATAATATGCTTATGGAATCAAACTGTCTCATGTGCATGCATACACTCATATTTTCTTCTTTGCTAAATCACCTGAGAATTGCAATTCTTCTGCCCAGTAAATATCCTCGTTGATCTGTATAGGTAAAGAGACTGAACAAATCAGCTCTTGGGGTACCAGACATTATAAACAAAGCAGAATAAGTCTTAGCTCTGTCAGATTAAACAGAACCCACCCAAGAGAAAATCATTTAGTTATCACAGACACATAGTGTATTTCAATTTTACTCCACAGAATCAGCATCCTCCTCATTTTAGTTGGTACAGGAAAAATAAATTATTTGATGGAGCAGATCCAAGTGTATCTGTACCCACTGTTCTTTAATTTGAGGCAATTTTTTATACAATAAGAACTCCAGTCACACTTTATTCCAATTCTGCTACATTGAGTAATGGATTTATTTCAGCTTGGTTTAAGAAAGAATATTATGCTGCTATTGGCAAAGCCTTTCTTTCTCTTTGACATCTCAAAAGGAGAATTTTTATCAGCCTAGGATGTCTCCTGCAGATGAGTCAGGAGCATCTGCTTTTATCCGTAATCTGAATTCCTCCTCTCGTTCACTCTTAGGATTGAAAGCAAGAACAATAACAACCGTGCTTTGAAGCTCTTCATTCAATAACTTAGAGCAGTAGCTGGGTTTAACAGCTTCCACAATATTTTTTGCTTTCCTGTCACGTGGCTTCAGAAACAGTTAGATAAGAATGAATGTTATTTTCTTCATCACAAGTGAAATCCACAGTAAGAAGCCCCTTTCCATTGAGCTCAGAGCAGAAAAATTGACAAGAGGGAACAAGTCAGACCTAGGTCATCTTCTGACTTAATTAATGGAAGAGGATAGAAAGCACAGCCAAAGTACAGAGATCTTCTGGAGCCTGACACCTCCAGAGCATGCTGAAACCTGTTGTAAACATGCTCAGGCTTTTAGGGTTTTTTGCTCTCTGTCTCCAAGTAGCTTCACTGGAGCAGCTACAACTCGGTGTGCTCTAAATAGTTTGCATTACTTTATGCAATTCAGAAACATCATTTTAGAAAGACCAGAGTGCATTAGAGACTTACCTATAGCTCAGGCAGCTGCTTCACCAAACGAGCCAGGCTGAAAACCTCACAAAGTAGATATCACATCTGTTTAAGTTTTGGCAAGCTATTTAGATGTTCAGAACTAGGTGAAACTGGGTGTCACTGTAGGAGTTCTTTTACAATGGCTTCCAGAGATAAATTCCAAGCTCAACAGCCATTTATCTAGTAGAATCAGCAAATAATTTTGTTATAGGCCATTCTGTAGAAAAAGTGTGAACATGCAATTTATGGAGGCTATGTTCTGCTATTGAAGAGTGCAGAATTGCTACTTACATGCCAAGTTGCTTGTTTTAACATCAGTCCAAGGCTCCAGCTGTGAAAATGAGGAGTTCTGCATCACTTGCCTTGCCTCTCACACACATGCTGTCATCCTACCTTGTGGTATTTTATTACACAAAAATGCACAGCTTTATGAAAAAGAGACTCAAAACTTGGTATCAGACCTGTGTTTCTTGTGGCAATTCAGATCACTCAGCACTCAGGACAAAGAAGAATTCCCTCTGCAAACCATCTATGCTGAAGCTGCTTGATGGAAGCTAAAGCCCTGTAAACTAAATAAATGAAATCCTTCTGGACTTCAATAGAAATTTGGAAGAAGATACAATTAAAATGGACCAAAAATCTTATGGCAAAATTATTTCCACCAAAAATATAGTTCATGGAAATGTGTCCATATCTCAGTTTTTAGAAGTTTCTGTGAAAACTCTATGACAATGTGTCAATGGAGATCTTGTAAGCTTCAAGCTAGCTTGTGTAATTCCCTTAAAAAAGAAAAATCTCCCCAATCTCCTACTCCAGAGCTTCACCTGGCTGCCTGTCTTTCAATCAAGGTTCATAGGGCTCTCAGCTCTGAAAACATGAGCGAGGCACGAGGCTCCTGATTCTTTTAGCCTCATCATTCCCTTAGGACATTTTCTGCCAGAAATGATACCTGTAAGTGGGTTCATTTATGTTTTGATAAAAAATAAATAAAAACGCTCCCACACTCAGCTGGGCTAATGGACCTGTGACTGCACCAGTGTATGTGGAAACTCTCTAAGTCATTCCAAAATTACAGATATCCAGGACAATAAGTAAAATGCTAAATGAGAAAGTACGCCTTACTAAGAAGGGGAAATGAAAAGAAGTAAACCCACAAACAAACCCCAAACAAATTTGGTCATACCACCAATAGACTCAACTGAACTCATACCCTGGCCATAAAGAGACAAAAACGCAAATCTTCCTATTTTACATACCAGCAGAATAAGAAATTCAAACACCTATTCCAAAATGAAAGGCAGTTTGAGAGAAAGCTGACCAGCACTGACAAGAGATGGATCATGACAAACTACTATGCCTGTAGCTGAAGAGATGAATACATCATTCCTGTCTGGACACAGCCTGGTCTAGTTTTTGGTCAGATATAATTGATTACGCTTAAACTAAACTTGAAACTCAGTACAACTGTTCTCCATAGCTGCATTCATTGTTTTGGCAGAATAAATCACAAACTAAAATCACCATCAGAACTGATATTCATTGTATTCATTTCGTGATGTTTCTTGACACACATTGGGATAAACCAAACTTCAGCCAAACTTAAACTCACATAAATCCATTTCTGTTCTTCCTAGCAGTGATTCTACCTATATTATTTACTTGATAATTATTAATCTAGATGCTAAAGGCAGTTTGGATTTTTTCCCTGTCTTCTTAAGCATGTCCTATTTTTGGCCTAGTTACAGCAGCCATCACTCTCCAGAAAGATTTAACTTTTCCAGCATCCTTTGCTGGAAAAAGTAGAATCTGGGTTTTGGAGTTTTTTGTCTTCTACATAACAGCTGATCACACAGTTAATTGGAGATCCAAATAATTTCTGCTGGTGTTAGCCTCAAGATGGCATAACTTTAAAAAAATTCTTTAAATATATAATTAAACAATATTATTATTCCCGTAAGTGAAGAACATTAGAAATTTGAAAGATTGTGTAATAGGGCACATACAGAATATCTCCCATGCAAAGGTCTAAGCAGTTCAAAACTATTACTTGAAAGAACATAAGATACTTTCATGGTCAGTGAATTCCACCATGTCACTGTACACACTGGTCAGCCAAGGCACAGAGCCCCTACATGGATTATGCTGCCTAAGGTTACTCAGGAGGTAAATGGGAATGGGAAGGAGAGACACAACAACACCAATCTTGGCTCTGTTTGGTGTACTGGCCACCTCCAACACACCTGTCCTGAGGGGCAGGAGGCAGTTTAATGGCTTCAGCTGTCATAGCAGCCACTGCTTTCCTTTGGCAAAGGCATCAGTTGTACCAATAACTTGGGTTCCAGTGTCCTTAGGCAAATAAATGAGGTTATTATTCACCAGATATGAAGTAAGACACTCCCTGCTTCTTCTGCAGTGATAGCAGAGAGGTCAGACGTTATACGTGGCAGTGTGATAATCATAAAAGACTGCTCAAAAAGCAATTAAATTTTCTGAAAAGAAATGCCGTTTCTATTCATATGAATGAATTTTGGCAAGAAAAACTCCATGTTTACATCTACAAAAGCTTCAAAAATCCCTTTGCAAAGAGGGTAAATCTTGCTACCTGTTCCCAAAAAGGATCAGGAAACAATGGAAGGGATTTTAAATTTCTATTTACAGAAATATAATATATATATAATATAGATATTAAATGTCTATTTTAAGACAGTTTTTGGCACTTGATTGATGGCCACAGAATACAAGAGCTACTGTTTGGTAGTATGCTGATTAAAAGCTCAATTCACCTTGAGCTTGGATGTGAAAAGCAGGTAGTGTGACAATCCTCTAGCTGCATGAGCAAAAGCAGGAAAGAAAAAAATATAGGTGTGGAAAATAACAATATGTGACTACTAAATGGCATTGATTTCTCATTCATAATTGCCAGGATTTCCTGACATATGAAATGGAAAGCACAGCTTCCCTGTGCTAGGTGCTGTACTCAGAGTAAGGGTGCACCAACAGTCTGTATATATGTAACAGCAGATAGAGGAAATAAAAAAGAATTAAAGCACAAGGATTAAGATACTTATTCTTCACTCCTAAGCCGAAGCATGTAACTTACCTACATAAACTAGGAAGCTAGGAACCTGCACTTTCTCTACATGAATGATGAAAGTGAGAGAAGATGAAGCAGCCGCCCTGTGTTCTTCCCAGCTTGCTGTTCACTAGAGTCCTGGCTGATGCAGTTTGCTGCTTCCACCTGTGACACTAAACTACAGCAATTTTCTCTTTTTTTTGGTAAATCAGTCCCCAAAGTTGAGGTGGGAATTCAGTTTAGAACTCCTCAACCAGAAAGTCTGTATTCATAGGCAATTTTCTAGTACTATGAAATAGTACTGGTGTAGTTTCACAGATGAATACCTAACCCAGAAAGAGAATACTTTTTTTGTAAATTGGTTTAAGGCAAAATAAAGTGATAAGTTAAATGGAAAAGAGACACTCCCACATAAGGAGAACAATATCCACATGGTAGTTACAGGGGGGTTGATTCATAATACAACCCGAATTGGCAATAACTGCCCAGCATAGCTGAGTTATGATCTACGACCTTATCCATAGGAAAACACTACTTTTTAAGAGACATGTAGAAGTGATATCATATATTGAAACATAAGTCTACAGTAAAGCTAAGGACTCACTGATTCAGATGCTAACCAAGTCCATGCAGTTTCTAACTGCATCAATCTCTTGCACTGCTAGCAGAATGAGTGCTGTATCCCTTTGAAAAGAAACACCTGCACTCTGTTATAACAACCCAAATCTGAACAGAGACACCCACAGAACACAGAACTGGAGTTATTGCAGAAAATCCCTCACAATGCTGCCTTTGAACAAGACACAACTCAGTAGGTCTAGATTCAGAAGTGTCTGCCCACCAGAGTGAAGTAAGAGTTTGTATTCCAGCATGTATGGTGATAAAAATCTATTGTGAAACTGCACCTGTGTTAAATTTCACTACAAATTCACATTGTATATGTTAAATATATAATGCACAGTCCAAAATCTGAAGAGAAAGGAATATTACTGAAACATCAAGGCTCAGAAACACTAGCACTTCATCACTCAGCATCATTCCCTCCTGTCCTCTTTAAGCAGCTCTACCCAAGGCCTGGGACCTTTGCATTTAGTCTTTTGCTGCCAGCGCCTGGGGCAGCCCACAGCTCACCATGCAAATCAGTGGCTGATTTCAGCTCCACCCTTGCTCCAAGTGAGAGCCCTGCCCATCCCTAAATACTACAGAAAGGGGACAGAAGCTCTACACAAGCTCCTCAAAACTGGTAAATATCATTTAGACCCCGCAAAAAGCTCACTTCAGCATTCCTCTGGAGAAAGAGCTATCCCCACTGTGAACCATCCAAGACAAGGGAAGGCACAAGGTGATGGAGAGGTCAGAACATCAATCTCTTGCCCATGTATATCCTGGCAGGATATTAATCTGTCTGTCAGAAGCAAAAGTGATGTCACTACTGTTCTAGCAGGCAAGAAGGAGTTATTTCTCATTGCCTCTGTTTTGGTCAGAACATGAGATTTAAGTAGGAGGAAAAAACCAAAAACCACAAAGCACAAAATCTCAGTGTTCCCCTATGAAATTCTCACAGGGTCAAGATTAAATAATCAAACAGCAGATCACCGTTCCAGCCCATGACTCCAATCTAAGAAGCACATTGACTGCTTTTCAGCAATGACAACAGGAATTTGGGAAGCCAGAGGATCCTCGAAGCAGAGAGAGCACTCTGGGGACAGGCAAGGGCATATTCTCTAACTCAAAAAAAGTGGGAACTTCAATTCCCCCCCTGTACAAAACAGGAAGATCTCAGTTTGCCAAGAACTTTAAGAGCTATTAAAAATGAGTTTAAAATCATTAGCTAAAAATGTAAACATCCAGGCTGAGTTCCAGGGCAAAGATGGTATTATTCATAGTATTTTAAATGTTAACTATTCAAGATTTCACTTAATATACTTTTCCAACAACAAGATAATGGAATAATACCAAAATACAGTGTATGTTTATGTTTTTTAAGATTGTAATTTGTTTTGATTATATCAAACAGCATCTGCTTTGCTTTGTTTTTACTCCAAGAATGTATCTAATAATAATAATATCAATGTATTTTGAAATTTGTCTTTCTGCACATTCATTAGAGTGGAATTCTTCTAAGGCAAACTTGAAAATATAAAACAAAACATGAGGAGAAAAAAAAAATCTGTCAAGAATATTGCGTATTTGCAGTTGCTTTACTAGAAGCATTCATTTTTGGGAAAAAAATGTCTCTGCTACACCTCAGACTCTGCCTCATCTGTAGAGAAGTCCTAATATTATGTTTATGCCATGCACTGGAGTAGTGAAGCATAGGCTATGATCACTGTGGTGTACAATTTTTAACTTCCTAGCGGCAACATTTTTTATTGCAACTGGCAGGTTGTTTATAGTTGTAATTTTGAGATGCGTTTTTGTTGTTGTTCTTCTGGTCTGTTATTAACATACTGCCAGATATCACTCTATGATGGCCCATGCTGGGTTAGTGATAATGTTGTCTGCACTAGCAAGTCTACCTTGGCAGATTATGGGCATAAAATGGGCAGGGGGCAATCAACTTGTCAGAATATTTACAAATTTCAAATTGCTATCTACACCCTTAATGACTTGTACAATGAAAAAGATTGTTATGTCACTATATCTGCTCTGCATGAAGAATAGTAATAGTTGGAGGACATGGGCTGGGAGGGAGACAGCCCTCATTAAAAGCAAATAGCTGTGATTGACATGAAAAATTGCCTATGAAGCCAAAAGAAAGGTAAATGCATTTAGATTTAAGTGGCTTTATTGGGGGGCTTACTGAACCAAGAGACCTTGCTAACCTTCCACAGACTCAGCTACAGAAACAAGTATCAGTCATAAAACAGCTATTATTCATCAAGGTACCCCTATCTCTTCCCCTGGCTATATTAATCCAAAACCACTAATGACAATTTAAAGCACTACCACAGCTTGTTTGTCTTGTTTCATCTTGCAACATGCTGTCAAGCAATGCCATGCAACAACATTCTCTTTAATGTAACCTCTCGCATTGCACAGGCATCCTTACTGCATTTTCCTTTTTCTGACTTTCTTTGCCTTTCTCTCCAGCCCCCACCCCTACAGCCCACAAAACAGCCCAATTTTGATTTCTCTAGAGTGGCTTCCATTATCACTTTGTCTGCTCTTTTGGAGGGGGAATAAAGACAACATATGTTTTGTTCTAGATTGTTCTAGAACATATTTTCTCATTTCGTTTTGCATAATGCTCTCATCCTCCTGCTTTTTTCCTTATTCTCTGCACTTCCCACAACTTGGTATCATTCTACTGTAGGGATCAGAGCTTGGCGAATTCCCGTAAAATTTGCCGGTCTTTACTCAAAGCCTGCATCACAGTCTGGGATTTCTGCTGCCATGCTGGAGACAAACACAAGGCAAAAGCCCACAGAGAACAGACATTTCAGCAGACACATTAAACAGAAGTACAAACCCGTTAGGCAAAGACTTTCATGAACCACAGCATCATGAACCATGGCCGAAATTGACTGCAGTTTTAAAACCACCATATGACCATTCTTGCCATAACAGAAAGCCACTGATTGTCCAATTTTTCTATCCTGTATCAGTTTTCTGGGATACCACACCTTTTTTTGCTATCCTTTCTGAACTAAGGTGAGTAGGGGAAAAGAATTGAGTCATGGTCAAAGGCAGTAAGAAGAGAAATGAAAAAGTAAATCATTTCAGCTGCTTTGAAAAAACTGAATTACACTTTATCTGAATTACACTTATCCACACTCATTGTCTGTGTGGAAACAACTACTGAGATACCCATCAGCATCCCTGCTAACAACTTCCTCACCCAACCCTCCTACCTCTCCAGAGGCTTCAATATTATTCCTGCCAGAAACTAAGTATAAGACCATGCACCCCACACCAACCTAATCATTCCCTCCAGTGAGTACAAATTCTTCCACTGACCAGAGCAGATGACTGTATTCTTAATGAGGGTGTTTTGGGTAAAACAGCACAAGGTCACTTAGGCAGCAAGATGGTGATGGTGATCAAGCACATAGCTGCTACAAATAGCTTTTATCAACACATAAGTAAGCACTTCAGCAAAATGGTAAGTGTCATGTTAGATCTCCCTTTGAGATGGCACATGAAAGATGAGAGAACTGCTCTGAAAAAAACAGAAGGATAGTAGTAGAACTGGGTATATAAACCAATTCTCCTTAATACCAAACCTGTTTCTTATCCACCCAGGAGTGCTTTCTTCCTAGTCTGTTTTTCTACACACAGGACTGAAAGGAGTTTTTGATAGCATAAGGCTTTTGCAGTTTAACTTTATAGTTACAAAAGAAAAACAGTTTGAAAGGTGCTGCCTGAAATACAACCATTTACTTCTTGTTTCAGTATAGTTTACCAGTACAATTTTTCATCATCTTTGAAAATGTTAAAAATAAAATGGGTAACAGTCTGAGCATCTGGTTTGTTGTAAAATGGAATACGTTTACCTAAAAATGAAAGATTTACAAATGCTTTTAATGTTTCCACAGAAACCAGAAAATCACAAACCACTTGTGTCAGAGCTGTTAACATAGGAATTACATATGTTTTCTCCATATACACGCAAACACATATTTCCAGCAGAAAAAAACCTGCTTTGACTTCAGAGGAAATAGAAGTGACGACAAAGTCTTTAGAAATCCAGGACCATTGCTTTAGCCATGGACCAACGGCAACATGAGAGTCACAACATCTGCCAAAATTCCTCATAATCTAAATCTTTACTTTCACTCACAGTCATGTCCTTCTTACATTTGCTACGTAAGAAGCCATCACAACACACACACTTCAACATTAATAAGTACTTATTACAAATTACCTCAACTTCATCCCAAACAAAAGCACAAACACATTTATTTTGCTGTTTCTCCCTCCTTTCCTCTTTTTAAGTAGTGTCATAGGAGATCAGCAGATATTTGAAAGTGAGGGCATTTTCTACAGAAGAAGAAGTCTTTATGAAGAAATTACTTTGATCATTTGACGAGGCAAAAGTAGTTTAAATTTATACATGCAAAAATTCTCATCACAGTCAAGAAGCCAATGTGTACATGAAGTTGCACCTGTACAACTACCAGTTGCAACCAGTACAACCTGAGTCCCATGTACTTCTGGGCATCTCAGTGAGACTTCTGCACCAAGCACACAGTTATACCCTAGACCCAGAGAGAGAGACCTGGGTATCTCCACTGGTCACCAGCCAGATGGAAAGAATCAGCCCTGTGTCCTGATCATATGTATCTACTGACTGTGAAGGGAGTGTGGAGCAGCCACAACCCTAATTGAGAGACTCACTCAAAACAGGGGAAACGTAACTCTCCATGAAGATCACCACTTATGCTAACAAAAGTCTTCGGCAAGAATTTTCAGACCTGGAACAAGCTTGACCAAAGATGGAAAAAAAGAAAAAAAATCCATCATATATACTAATTAAAACCTTTAGTAACCTATAGCTGGAACTCCGAATAGTCTCTTGTTGGTTAGTTAGTAACAGAAGAAACACGCGGGTTACAGAGTAGTAGTGGTTTCACCAGGTAGGACTGACTAAAAGCTCTGCTCTTTTTTATTTACCTATTTTTATAGTTTTCTAAGGACAGTCAAAGATTGGTGAAAGGGGTCAATACCCCTGAAGGTTTACAGGACAAAGACATGGTCAATCATCTTTCTCCACCCCAGGGAAAGGAATGAAAAACAATTTCACAAGTGTAAAACAATCCCGGCCGGTTTAGAAAAATAAGGACTATGTTTACAGAACAAGTATGAGAAACTACAACTACAGTGTTACAACTTATGAGGCCCTGTAAAACCAGGGCGACAGTCTCTGAATTTGTAAATAATTTTATTTTTACCTATAGATCTTTGGATCTCATATTGAGAAATACCTGAACTTACCAGAGTACCAAGTGAGACTTGTGGGCAAGCTACCTTTCTTGCAGCCTAAAGATTCAGTTAATAAACATTAAGGTAAGCAAACACAGATGGCAGCTTCAGTTTAATCCAGTTTAGTCCTAAATATTAAAATCCATTCATGAAATCTTGGCTTCAAGAATTGAAATCTGTTAGTTCTCTCTGCTCTGATTTCTGATCACTAATACAAGACTCATGAGGCTTGCATGTTTTGGAATATTTATAAGAAAAAGCAATCCATAAGCAAGCAGTAACATCACCATTAAAGAGATCTTCAGCAGATCTTTTCAAATCTGTTTTAGTAAAGGCTGCAGCAGTTCTTGATATTGACAACTGCTAAGAAGGATGAAATTCTCGTCACCCAAGTTCAGCTGTCTCACAGTTTAATGGCTTATTAAAGCTAGAAATATAAGATTCCTGTGCAGTAATTAACACAGGGTCAAGGACTTCTCTGATGAGACTGTGATGTAAGGTCCTTTATTATACAGACAGAGACTACAACATACTACAGATCACTCTATGACTATTTGCTAAGACTACTCCTATGACTACTGCCTCATAGCTACTGCCCTATGGCCACTACCCTTATGGCTACTGCCTACTACTACGCAGTGAAAATTCCCTTTATACCGTCCCACACACAGGATGTACCATCATATAAACAGGAAAGATAAGCAATACCCTAGAAGGTCACCAAGTACAATACTCACACACAATAGGTCCAGAAGGCCACGAAACCATGATCCTCTTTTCCCATGTCCATCCCTGGCAACCTGGATGTGCTTCCTGGTCACCCCCCGGCCCAGGGAAGAGGCTCACCTCTGGGGCTTCCAGGCCTGCTTTTCTATAACACACATAGTGTAACCCTACATTCCTCTGTAACATCAAGACAGAGAAAGACTCCCACATAAATAAAACCAAGTGCGCTTGGGAGCACACAAGCTTTAGATGAGAATAGGTGACTAGACACCTGATTTTTAGATAGATAAAATTAGGTGAAATGAACTCTTTTCTGTCCTGCTGCCCCAACCAGATTTCAAATGCTAGCAATTTCTGTGAATCCTGTGTTACTTTCACCAGTATGGTAGGTAGCAGTATTGGTTTCGGAATTACTATCTTTAAGAAAGTGCTGAAATAGAGTCAGGGATTAGTTTAGTGGCTGTAAGGACAAGCAGAGAACAGCATTTTCTTCTGGAGAACTGGAATTTGTACGTCAGTGGAGATATTAGCATGCTAACATGCTAACAACATGCCTCTAGCTACGTTGTCTAGCTCAAGAAAGTCTAACCCAAGCAGACATATTTCACAACTATCTCAATACATATCTGAGCACATTTTTCTGAGACAGATTGGACAGCATAAACTTATAAGAATTAATGCAAATACTCTTCCTGAAAACAGCAGCAGTAGTAATGTGAACAAATGTTCACTAAAATAAGTCATCTACAGTGTGATATATGAAGGTTGCCACCTATCAATCAGAGCTCTTGAAAAAGTCAAGGTTGAGCATTTAGTCTTCCCTCAGTTTCCATGGTTATTTTAAGGTCTGTAAATGACCTCTCTAAAGAACTTAAATTAAGCATAGAGTTTTTTGGTTGTTTTTTTTTAAATACAGCAAGCACCATGCTTCAGAAAGGAAGTGCTATTTGTAACTTCATTCAACACTAAAATTCTTATACACACATAACAGGTATATAAATTATTTCATTGACATCCTGCTCCCTGGCATTTAGAATTTACATTTTATTAGTAATCACCAAATACAATATAGCAGGACTCCCAGTGAACTTTTGCTACACTTGAATGCAGCAATAACATACTAAAATTCCTTACTGTTATTTCTGTCTATTCTGTACTGCCACCAGTACAATGCTACCCACCCCACCATACACAGGCAAATTGACCATGTTGCTACCAAAAGAGCTGCTTCAGGATAGAAGCAAAAACAGAAGAAAAACTGTTCCCCCTCAAAAAAAACCCAAAATCACTGTCTTTCACATTTTTGCAGATGTTTTCTATGTTTATTTCCTCCTCTCATTAAGGATGTTGTTCTTTATTATTAATTAAATGGAAAATATCCATAGCCAGTGATTGAATTACCCCAAAGTACCTGCTTGAAAAGATCGATATTGATCAAACTAAAGGGTAGAAAGTACCACTAGTCTTCTTAATGTAAGTGATTTGGCTCAAGGAAGGTTTTGATCAAATTAAGTGGAGGATCTAATTAACCTGTGATTAAATTAAGTGGAGGGCAAGCTGCATAGGCATAAATCCCATACACATTGAGATGAAACTAATAGTAATGCACATGTTTACAGAGGCTGCCAGGGGAAGGCATGCAATAAATTCAGCAAAGAAAAAAAAGGTCACAGAAAGAAAGGGAAAATAAAGCATCAAGGGATTAGAATATAGAAAGAAGATAAAGACAGCCACAGATAATGATTACCATTGGAAGAACATTAGCCATGCCTGGGAGATTAAAGGCTGCGAATATACTAAAGCACAAAAAAATTCTTACAGATTAAAAATCTAAATCAATGCAAAACTCAGTGATCCATATTGAAATAGAATTCCAGAAGCTCTTGTACAAGGTCAAATTACATCTGTCAGTACCTTGTACCTCATGGGCAGCATGTGATGAGATCAGTGGTTGGGACAAGCTGTCAACTCACAACACAGGGAAACAAACCCCATGCCATTCCTCCACACAGCAGACCATTGCTCTTTGAGACCTGGGATGTTTATGGCTCTACAACCACTCAAGAGCCATTTGCAGCAATTCAAACAGTCAGATATCCTTTCTTACATGACCCACTCTCCTGTAAGAGATCACAGCCTTATTTCTGTCTTAGGGCTCTGAATAGTATCAGCATAACCTATTCCTGAAAAAGCCTGAACATTTTTCACCCAGCATAACCTATTCCTGAAAAAGCCTGAAAATTTTTCACCCACTGCCAAAATCCTGTTACTTCAAGGCTGAAACAATGGAAGTCAGAGCTCTTTGTGACTTCACACCACCCAATTCTGGAACAATATTATGTCTTCAAAACAACTGGCTTCAAAATTAACTCTCCATTTAAAAGAATGAGGAAATCTTGAGCTGGATGCCAAGACAGGCAGAAATCACTACAGTTTATGTATCTTTATCTCACAAAGACTTGTCTTTTTTCTGAAGTTTTAGTGAAAGAATTGTTGACATTGTGCAGCTTCAAAAAAATAAGGTCTATGTATGTCTTTTACCCTTATTAGACCATAATAGTACATTAATCTTGAGCCTCCTCAGATGACATTTTGAAATGCTGCTAGTTCTCCCTGTATTCAATCTGGGGCACTTATGCAAACTTTCTTTAAACATTTTTGATACATTTGATAGATTAAAAAAAAGTGGAAAAATAATTTGTCACAAATTATTCAAGAACAATAAATGCGAACAATAAGATACAGAACTTCATGGCATTATAGAAATCTTATATTTCTTCCAGTTACTTGCTAGCTGCTAAAGATTACAGAAAAGCGCCGTTCCAGATGTAGTAGTTCCATTCTACCAAGGCAGTGGTAGTTTTTCCAGACTAATCACTCTCAACTAATTATCTTTTCTTGCTAGACAAATATTGCCCACAATGTGTAGACTTCCCAGAAGTGAAGACAATCATCTAGAAGATACAAGCCCCATAGTATTTCAGGGCTCAGTGATTATCCATGAGACACCTCTGTGTCTTCTTGAAACTTGCTGTTCAAAGACCATAGGCAATTACCTTGGTCTTCAATTTTATATAGCAAATCTACTTCCACATCTATTGGCAATTTTCCACAGTTTTGAAGTCTTGTAAAAATACAGCAGACAGTAATTTCCAAGAAACAGAAAAATAAAGCTCATAAAGCTGAAAATCCAGCTAGCCAGCGTCATCACCAAACCTGATATATTTTTCAATGTTACAGTAACACATAAATATGGATTTTTGGTTACATTGTGTGCATAGTGATGATTTCTTGTTTAAGCCAGTAGCCAGTAAGAGTAACCAGTTACAGGCAGCCTTTTTTTCCTTCCTTTTTCAGCCCAAGAGATTTGCTTCTACACAAAATAGCCTCTGTTTTGCGATCAATAGCAGCACTGAACAATTGGATTGGAAATCATAGTGTATAATCAACTCCAAGACTCAAACAGAAGAATATCTATTGTTCTTTTCTGAGTAGACAAATCGAGATCTCTGTTATCTCTTAAGTATCAACAATTGTACAGTGAAGATATTAATTTTCCTTTAACAGGCATGGAATTATACATCTGTCTCCTGTCAGCTGTTTTATGTTACAGGAACAATGAATTAACCTTGGCCCATGCTGGCAACTCTGCAAAATTAAATATTATATCAAGAGCATGCCTTTTCTAACTCAGATGATTGCAAAACTTTGTGTCATAAAACCTTTTAAAGCAGTTTAATCTTCTTTTATGCATGAAGTAACTTAATATTTTTATATAGTACTTGTTCATTTTTGTGCATCTAATAGTAAAAACAACACAAGGTGTAATAATATTTTTCACTTCATCTCATGTGGGTTGCAGAACTTGTTGCAGCATCCTCAGTCTCCTTTGACAGTTCTGTTGGTCTCTTGTATGTAATTCATTATAGCCCAACTAAAATTGGCAGGTACCCTGCCAACAATCAGAAATATCGGAAGTTTCCAAAAAGACCTCTAGTTTTCCACTGCATTGCACATAATCATAGTTTCCATGACCTTCATGACATTTTACCAGATGCCCTGAAACAAGGAGGAAAACTATACAACAAACCTAAGGAAATGGCTAAAACTAAAACCATTATTTATCTGGATTCTCATGACAGCCATAGATTAATGAACAAATGACTCTACACAATTTCTCTATTTAGCTTTTCAGACGTTTTGTTCAGACCTTTAAATCTTAACTCTTTGATCCTCAGAAAGTACTCACTTTTCTGTCTAATTTCCAACTAAGGGACATGTAGAAACATCCTTGCAATTGTTTTGAGTTTATTCACACTGGAAAAATCCCCAGGTGTTAATAGCTACACTAGGTCAATTAAGAGTGCATTGGCTTCTTCACTGGAGAGCAGTCCTTTGGAAATTCCTTATGCTTTTATTAACTCCTGTGTCTTACACTATTATCTCTATCTGCAGAGAATAATCAGCCCCTTATCCTGCTATTTAATGTTATACACACTTAACACTGTTAGACTTCAGTGCAAGTGATTCCATGTTTATTCCATAAGCAATTTGAGCTCACCTACCAGGTTTGGGGTTTTTTTTGAAGTATTTATAGGCAGCTCTGTGTACTAGCAAGGTAGCAGTACCTGTGGCATTCTAACTGTGCATATATAGCACCTGTTTCTTAGGAGGCAGAAAGATTGGTTTTTTGTCTTGCTTTTTGCATCGTTTCAAGGAAGGGACTAGAAGCATCAAAACAAAGGCAAATTTTGGGAAATAATCACTCACTTAGCATGTTCCTAACCTATAGTTGTGTTTGAGAACAGTCTGTTATATAACACTCCCACAGAACATCCAACTTAGGGAAAACAGTGAGGAATCAGTACTGAGTCAAAGTCTATGAATTCTTCTTCCCTCATCCCTTGCTTAGATGTAAAAAAGTTGAATATTCTTTCTGTATTAAAAATTAAAAAATAATTTCAGCACATTTTTATTTTGATTTGAAAGTGATGGTCTTAAGCCTAAAGTTTCCCCTGGATTACCACCTTCTGCTGCTGCCCTCAGGAATGTTGATCTTACCTTGTGTATCTGACCTTGCTCTGTTTTGGACAGAAAATTTGTGGCCTAAAAAATCCTGCAATTCTGCTCTCCTTATCAGAAATGGCTTGCTTGCTCACCAGATGTCCGGACAATAGGAAGATCATTGGAGAACTACTTGTCTGAGATCCAACTCCAGGGTCCTGGATGCTTCTGCCAAGCAAAAGGAGTAAAACATGGGGAAAACTATGATCAAGGCAGAAGTCCAGTGTGTCTGGTGTTTTTGTTGCCTGCTAATCAGAGTCTTCAACAAAGGAAATCATGATTCTTCTCTCTTTTGGATTGTTAGATGTGGTTATATTTCCATAAAAACAGTATCTGTCTAGAACAAGATAATCTTTCTGACATAAAGCAGAGAGGTAGTTCAGTTTCCTAAACAATTAGAGATGCATTTTCTACCACTCCATAATTGAACAATTTTGCTTTAAAGTTCATACTCTAAAAACAAATAAGGTTCATTTTTCACTTATTGAACCTTATCCCCTATACCTATTCTTAATTTTTAAATTTGTTTTATGCATTTCAAAAATATAGTGGAAGAAATGAAAATTCCAGGCCTACTAGTAAAATCTTTGCAAAACCGTGAAACTTTGCACTTAAGGGTGGGTCATCACTAAGGGTTTCCAGAACAAAAATCCTGCTGCAAGTTCCACAACCAATAAGTGCATATGCTTTGACATCTCTCTATCAGTTTTGTCCAAAGAAATGCTGTTAAATGAATTGTGAGTTTGAGAGACCTAGGAAGTAATTGCTGCCATGATAACTTGTACTAAGAAGCAGTAATTTTCTTGACATTAGCAAATAAAATCAAACTATTTTAGTGCAAGTTGATATAGAGGACAGTATAACATTTTACTGAAGATTCCTCCTGTCCATTCTGTTTCAATTCCTGGGCTATATATTCCCCTTTTTTTCTGAGACAGAATTCGATAGAAACTGCATATAAAGAACTAGAACAGCATACTGGCCTCCAAGGAGTTTGGATGCCCCAGGCAACCTGGAAATCATCCATCCTTCCTGGTTTTTAGTCTCTCGCACAGCAGAGATACTAAATGTTACACAGCTTTTAATATGCTGGTCCACACATGTCTCTAAAGAATACGGATATAATTGGCAATTGCCTAAGAAAATAAAGGAAACTAAAATACACCTAAACTCATAAAAAAACATGATGGAAAACTTCAAATATTTGTTTTACTTTCTAAACCTGCGCCTCAAGCACAATTGTGCTAGATGCCAGACAGCATGGGAGACCAACCAAAAATTCTTTGTTTTAGAATTAAGTTTTATAAGAAGATTGCCTTTCACTTGCATCTCAGTAAAGGACAAGGTAGACCCACAAGCAAGAGAGGTCTCTTCTCATTATTTCACCTCGCATGATGCAACCTCCTGTGACCTGATGGAGCAAGCAGAGTGATTCATTTAATGCCTCTTCACTTGGCAAAGTGCCACACAGAAATACCTTAGCTGGTGTTTGAAAGGCATGATTTGTGTACTAGACAGTTTGTTAGACAGAATGAGCACACTGGGTCACAGCAAAGGGTCACTCAGGCCACCAGCCTCTTTACAGTGGTGGTCAGCAGCATAAGCCCAGGAAACATCACAGACACATAAGTATTTCAGGTCCAGAATAAACTCTCATCCATCAGTGATCTCAGGGTCAGGACTTTCAAGCCAGTGTGGTATCTTTCCTTCCACAGTTCTCTGTAATCTTTTATCCCAGGAGTTTTTGCTGCTGTTTTTCAGGTTAGCACAAAGCCAAGAATCCAGGGAGATTGTGATGGGCAGAGCACTGTGCTAATTATCCTTTCTTCATGTAGAAATAAAAGTAAAATATCCTTTGACCCCCTGCATGGGGATACCTAGAGTAGGAGGCAACTGGATACGAAATTCCTCTACACGCAAATGAGTGTTATCATGCCCACTGTTCTAAAGTAAATGTTTATGTGTGTTGTATCAAAAGACAAAGCAAAAGGACAGAGAGGGCCAGGAACTCTGGTCCACATGAGTAAAATGAGTTCAAATCTTAAAAGGTGGGTTTGTCTGTTTTTTCAGTAGAGTCAGGACTGTGGTCAGAAACATATTTCACCATTTCTACATTTCAAAGCTGGAGTACAGCAACATCAAATCAGAACTAAAGAAATTAAAAACGGTATCATTTAAACCTAATTATGTCATTAAATACAATTTTTGTATTACACAAAAGGTTAATATCATAGCAACTTATTAAAATAATTTCTGTGGGCCTCATCAGGAAAGTTAATAATTTAGATACCATATGAAGTACAAAAAAAAAAAATCCCTGTGATACATTTGTCTGTATAAAGCAGCAGTTTTCAAGGTTATTATTTTCATATGTCTTAATAGAGGTGAATGCTGCTAACTGGAAAACTAAATATACTGTGAGATTTATGAATTCAGTAATTGCATTTCAGGTGCTAATGAAAAGCAAAACCAAGAAGAATATTTCAGAAGGGGATATAAAAAAGTTACTTCTTCTGAATACACATGTATACATAATATATAATACACATATAATAGCACTATTTAGAGTTTCTCTATCTGTTGTCTGAGGAGATGTACATGCAGACCTCCTGCAATGGAGCTTTTTATGACCAAAAAGGCTTCCATTCTTCTGTCTGATGGGGCCACAGAACACCAACCAACTCACTACATAATGCACTATTCTGGACATAAAGAAGAAATAAAGAGGCAGAAAAGTTAAATGGATTCTGGATTTTGATTCATGCAAAGTACAGAAAAGTTAAAATGCAAAGGTTTCTATTGGTAAGCTTTAGAAGGGTTTTGGAAGCCAGTTCTAGATTCCAGATGTATGCAGAAAGAAACTAGAAAAGTAAGGAAACAGAATGAAGGCACTCATAAAGAGGGAAGGTAAAAAGTCTGGTTATTAAGGGAAAACAAATGAAGAAGAAACTCAAGGGAAAATGATGTAGCACCTAGGAAACTTAAACTGCATTCTCCATACAGATGTGAGTCATGTATATTAATAAACTCTGAGTGGAGGGAGAGCTACTAGGTTAGTGGTTTGGGTAAGTTTTCTCTGTTAGTAACCAGTGGTATCCACTTACCACCATGTTGAATGTTCAAATTGTGCCTGAGCCTCCAATTTTCTGTCAAACGGAGGGCAACATTGTCTCAAATATTCACCTAAAGAATGAGGAAAAAGACTGCAAAGATATTCCAGGAATCACATTAATATAGAATCTTATTTAGGGGAACATACTAATTTATATCTCTTTTACAATCATTTGCTACATCATGGCAACAAACTCTGCCTTTTCATTTGCTTTCCCTTTTCTTTCCTTGTTGCTGGCTGTAATCACCTCCAAGCAAATGGAGTTGCTATAGCAGACTTTTCATCTGTACTGGTATTATGCTTATATTTTAAAGAAATGGTTTTGAACTAGGAGTAGTAATGGATGAAAGAGTAAATTTGAATACAGGGGGGAAATAGCCACAGAGTAGAGAAGAAAGCCAAATGGGAAGGTAAAGATGACCTTATTTGTTCAAAAAACATTATGGGTTGTTTTTCATTCCTTCTTAGCCACAGATTCAAAAAATTAATGTTTTTAATTTTCTTTTCTCATTTCAGACTTTTAGTATCTATATAAGCATAGGAAATATCTTGCTTTAAAGAAAACAAAAACAATCAAAAAACCCATAAAAAATAAACAACAACAAAAAACCAAACACTCACAATCCTTTTCTCATTATCTTAATGAAAAATTAGTATATTATCCATTTCCTCTCTTTGAAAGACTAGTTCTTACCCAGATGAAAAACTGCCTTTCATCAAAATAACTTCACAAACAAGAATGTAAAGGTACAAAATATCAAGGACGAGCATAACCCTCATACAAAAAACGGTGCAGTAGATGATGTTGCTGGCAATTGACATTCTAATTTCTTTTGATCTTTGCCACTTCTTAAAAACACATACTAAATTCTTTTCCAGTTTTAAAACTGTGTAGTCACTCTGAAGACAGCAAGGTCAGCCAGGCAGAGGGATATTATCTGACATAAAACTAAAGTCAATATCACTCTTTACAGAAGTTTGCGAAGCTGGATCAGAGCTAACTTGCATGTGAAGATACAGGAAATATAAGTTAAATTTTTCATATGAGCTTACCACACAAACTGAGGAGTGAGATTGTTGCCTCCTATTGGTTATGAAGGTGGGACAAACCAGCCGTGAAATGCAATCTGCTTGAAAGAAATAGCTTATGGAACTTGTAATCACAATCTCATCTATCTACTATATACACCTGAAAACATGAAAAGATCATACAGAGAGTTCATTCACCAAAAAACTGGGCAATACAGTATGGAACAGAAGTGAAGTTCGAGTTGTTTTTCCCTTTGTACAGAAGGAAACTATGTTAAAGTATATAGGTATTTATTGCAAAAGACATCATCAACAAAAATTGGAATTTACCTAATGCCACTCATCCAAATCAGACTCAACTTAGACCTCTTAAAAACATAATTAAAATAAAGTTTTCCCAATCAAAACATTGTAGTGGTATTTTCACATTACAGTGTTCAGAGCATGAATTCATTCCTTGCTGGCAAGAATACACTTTGATATTTCTTACAAACATGGTTTTAATCTTAAAGACTATAAAAATTGTATTTTTTTAAAAAAAGACAAGTTTTCCTACAAGCAGCAAAGAGGCTTTATTTAGAGGATTATTAATTAGAGTTAGGAGATATTGCAAATTCCTCATGGACCATCACAGTTCTGAGTAAATGAAAATTTTTATGGGCAATGGACAATTATTATCTATTGTCCAACTGCTCTCTGCTATTTATTGCTTGATTAATAAAAAAATTTTGCTTGGTAGAAATACCTGATCTGTTGGGAATGTTTCCCTGCTTTCTGGGTACAAAGCTTTTCATTTGGGATTTTTCTTTTTTTTCTATGACATAATGCAGCATCTGCAGCAAGTTCTTTCAAACATGAAAAGGTCATGTAATTAAAAGAGTGTCCTTAATTTTTTTTTTTTATTTTAGCAGAATAGTCATGCTTTGACTGTACATTTTTCTCACTATCATTTTCAACTGTAGCTACTATAAGAGCAGATGCCCCCACCTGGCTAAGTCAGTCCCAGTCTCTCATGACATTCCTAGATTCTGAAAGCTGGGGGATAAAACCATATCTCTTTTCCCATCTCAATAACATTTTAAGATTCTTTCTTTTTCAGTTGATTAAATGAGGATTGATGGGTAGAGAAAAAATTGCCTGAAAATTGCATGCTGTGGCATTTTGCAGAAGGTAGATACCCGTCATGAAGCTTATACTGAGCCCAATGGAAGCCAGTCCATGGCAGGGACATTCTGTGCTTTTCCAGATACCTTCCCATCTGCCATTACTTCCTCCTTGGCTTTTTGAGGAATTCACTAAATAGCTCCACTCTGTTTGGGGTGTCTTCTAGGTTTTTGCTCTCTTAAACATTGGAGTCTGGTCCATGATGCTCTCTCAGGGGCTTTAAGAAAAAGCCAAATATCTCTTTTCTCAAGTAACAGGGCAGTCTGAGCTTCCAGCCCTTCTAATGGAGTTTTCAGCAAAGGAAACATCACGGTTGCTTTATGGTGTCAGATCATTGCCAATGAGATGATAATATATTTAAAGAGAAACATGAGAACAACCCAGTGGAAAAAAAAGGTAGAACTGTGATCCTGTCAAGACACAGGTGCTTGATTTCAGGCATATGAACAAGAGGGCTAGAAGTGGGGAGAAAACCACTGAAGACTAAGACTGCAGCAAAAACCTGAAAGAGCTTTTCTAAAGCTGACTAATTTCATAATCCATATTATATTTTTGTAAACAATTGTTGCTGTCAGTTTATTTCCCCAGGATTTCTGTGGATTCACAGTTAAAAACTACCCATCATTACAGGTGTCCCACAACTCAGACTGAATAAAAAGGTGCTGTGAAATACTATTAGTGAGGCACGATGTTTTTTACACTGTAAACAAGCTGTTTTAGACTAAACAAGGGATGAACACTAACCTTCAATGAAATGCAGCAATTTCATTTCCCCTCTGGCTGCTCACGCCATAGAGCATGATGACAGACAAAATGACAAGTGAGTCACTAAAACAACATTATTGGAATTGACAGAGATTGAGACAGTCATATTTGACTCTAAAAGATGCAGTCTATGTGTATCTGACTGTGTTGGAGTTGACGAGTTTAGGTACCTGCAGGCTCACATCTGGTTATCTTCTAATCTAAATTCCAATGAGGTTATTGATTCTGTTTGTATGAGAACACGGGTGAAGCTGGGTGGGCTTTACAAAGGAAATTGTTGTCTGAACCATGCTAGCAGTGGCTGCTCGTCCCACGTATAATGTTGCATGCAGTCGCTTATGGAATATAGCTATGCCTATTACAGATATTGCTGGCTCTCTGGAGATTAAATGTTCTACAGCACTAACTCCAGAGATTTATAACTCTTGACAATTTTACAGCCCACCTTAAATAGTTGCCCTCTGTAAAAAAAACAGCCTATACTTAGAACAATGTGCAATGGTATGAGCTTCTTTACAGAGTTTTTATAGAGCACTGGGTATCAGCTGACAATTCACTCCGAGACAAATACCAGAGCCACCAAGCAGGAGGAAAAAAAGAAACCCAAGTGACAACCTTGCAATAACCAGTGCAGAGGCTTCTTCTGTCCTACTGCATAACAGCAGATCAACAGCGAAATTCAAAAAGACATTGAAAAAGTCATCTTAATATTTGTATGCTTCTCTGTAATTGTTCCTTTCTTCATGATGGTGAAAATCCTGTCAAAAATGGTACTGAGTAAGCTACAAGAAAATGGTACTTTCAACAGGTAAAAGTGATTAAGACAGTGTAAGACTGAATAGAGCCAGTGCTGATGGGAGGCAATGTACAGTCACTTTTCTTGAGGAGAGTATTATGGCAGAAAACTACAGGATGAGGGGAGGAAGGAGCAATGTACATTTTCACACCCTCCCATTTTTTAGCAGAGAAGTTTTGTGTCTGTGTAGCTGATTTGCATTTCAGAAGATCCTTCTCCCAGGGACTGATATTTCTACTAGCACTCTCACAACACATGTAAAAACCCAGGGGCCACATAACAAAACTAAAGGGCAGGGGCAAGGTCTGAACCAAGGTGATCATGAAGAACTACAGTCTGGATATTTTTCTTGTTTTGATGACATACAACACAGAAAATTAAGATGAAAGACAAGGCCAATTCTCAGGCTGGAGAGGTTAGGGTAAAACAACAAATTTTAAGCTGAATGAATATAGTGGAATTTACATAAGATTCCTTTCAGGCTTTTCTGAAAGAATTGTGTTGGCAGGCTCTATGTAAAAGCCCATTGTCAAGGAAACAGCTTTATTAAGTAGCTGCCTTCACACATCCTTGAAGGTCTAGCTTGAAGTGCAACCTGGCATAATGTAAATTGCTAGAAAGGCAGATCAACAGCCCATTCACATCCAAGTGCAGGGGTATAAGATAAAACTTGTAACCCTTAACCAAGGCTGGATTTAAACTCCAGATAAAAGAAAGCAGAAAGATGACAGAAGACAAATTCAATATCACAGAGCAGATTTGCAGGTGTTCTTATGGATTCATATCCCTATGGTCACTATTTGCAGAGGACAAAGGCTATAAAGAAGTAAAGCAATTGCAATAAATTACTGCAAAGCAAACCAAATACATGAAGTGGAAAAAGGACTTAGCACCAAACTCAGCTCCAGCTGAGCTGGAAAACAGCTCACGGAATGGCATAGTAAGTTAACTTTGACATTGCCCTCTTGGAGTAGAAGCACTTATGTTATTATCCACTGATATTAATGAGTTCAAGAACATTTGAAAACTGTGTATTGTGTATGAACATCATATTTTAACCTGGAATGCTTATGTTTGTGAGAGCACCATAAATCCATTCTTTGATGAAAGACAAGGGTTTTACAGAAGTCATTTCTATGTAACTTCTCATCAGGTAAAACACAATGAATACCTCAAAGTTTTTATTACACTCTTTATGGACTTGTTAGGATGCATAGAGTGCATCCTGAGGGCACGACTGCTGACATCTCTTCCATCTCTACAGATGGTATCAGCTGTCTCTGGGAGCAAACAGCAGAATTTTAAATCAAATACTGCAAAGCGGGCCAATAAAAATGTCGATGCATGGAGACATTTTAGGGTTGTTGTTTGTTTTTTAATTACTTGATATTACCTGTGTTTTGCTCTGATCACTTGAAATTCCAAGCCTCTTAAAAAAAGTCAGTAAACCAATCTACAAGTGTCAGATCAGACATGGCAACTTCTTTGCACTTCAGCTATTTCCCACAGGCAATGCCCTTCTAGCAACACAGCATTTTTAATGAAACACCACCACATGCCACAGGAAGCATGCAGGTTTCTCAAAACTGACAAGTTACTAAAAAAAAACCTGTGTCTTTAACTTAATAAGTCAAATAACCTGGAGTCTTAAGGACTACTTAAGTTTTACTTAGGCTTTGTGGGATTCTAGAGTCAATAGGACTGGGGATATTTCCCCTCTGTAGAATAAAACTCTGATATAACCCATATCCCACTTTACACTCTTGTGACAGAAAACCAGACAAGTAAGAGAACATCCAGGTCCTGGAGTGTACAGTGGAAACATTAGAGCATATTAGCTGCTGCAAGACTGTTGTTTTTATGCCTGACAATTGGCATCATATTTTCAAAGAGTTTCCTTTCTCTTGTAAGGTAAGTTGGGGAAAGGATCACTTACAAAATACATACATCTCCAAATCAAACAATTTGTAATTTTCCTTGGAATTTTTTTTAGAAAAAAAATTTCCATTCAACTTTACAGATTTCTGCAAAAGACACAAGGTGATTGCCAGACTGACCCCTCCTTGAAAATTAAGGACTTTATGGGTCCCAAAGGTATTTCTGTGATCATCCATTTCTTTTCTGAAAAGTTGCCTAGAGGCTTTCCAAGTAGCCTCTAAAGTTTTGTAATGCAAGACAAATGAATTGTTTTTGTCAATACATGGGTGAATTGGCACATGCCCTTATGCTCATCATGCACACAGGTGACTGTGCAGATGCAAAGTTCTCACCTCCTGTGTAGGAAGGCTGCACAGACTCTCGCTGGGGTTTGGCAGGTGGTAGGAGGCACTTCTGCCAAAGCTACTCGTCTCAGAAATGTGCAAGCAGCACACACACCTAAGAGAGGACCAGAGACAAGGTTTCTTTCCTGTCTAAGAAAAAAGCCCCCACATCTGCTTTTTCATAGATTACTCCTTACTTTGGGGAGACTATATTATATTTTAACCTTTATTCCAGGGAGTATTTTAGGGGCATAGCTTTGCCAGTAGACAACGGGAGGAAACTGAGAAAGTCAGTAAAGAGCATGGCATGCAAAGAGCTTAGTCACTCAAGGCAAATTCCTCAGGGGTTTGAGGTTAAAACACACAATTAAAAATTAACCATCAGTGAATTAAGGCCACCACATTTCTTGGATGACAACAATGCTTCAGGGTTTAACAGGCATTTGTTTCTCTTTTCTAATCAATTTTCTTGTGGTTTCATGAAGAAAAACAGTAATGAAACTTGCAAACAAATGGCTTTTCTAGATACATTTAAAAGATGCAATAGGACGCAATAGCCATGAAACATTCACTAAAATCATACAGATGTAAAAGTGCACAGCAAAGGGTTATTCAAAGCACCATGGAAAATCACAACCAAAGTAAACTGAGGAGAGACCTTTTAGGCTATTCCCTATTTGTCAGCAAAGAAAAAATAGCAGTTCCAAGTGACAAAGCAGGTGAAAAGCTTGCAGAGCTCTTCAGATAGGCCTATTACCACCTCAGCAACCCTCAGGCACACATAATTGATAAGTGAAAGGGAAAAAACAGCTCTTGATGCCCAGGGCAAAAACAATAAAAAAAAAAAAAATTACAAGTTGTGGCATATAAAATCTGCAGATACTTTGACTATACTGATTAGGGTAGGAAAATAAGATGTGACAGAAACAGAAAACAACCTGGAACATTATCCTAAGGAAGAAGAGGAGGTCTTTAACGAGACCTGTTAGAAAGGTGGCTCAAGGTGTGTTCCCCTGAGGTGATGCAGAAAGCCTTAGAGATTACATCTGTGTGAAAAAAAGACAATAAAAATATTTTGGGGCAGCCCCTGTTTTGGGCGGGCTGAGAAAAAGTTTTCTGCAGAGTGAAGAAGCAGATACATTTTAGCAATGGAGATAATGCCCAAAGACTTGACAGGAACTTCCCAAGAGATACCAAGCATCTAATGAAATTGCATGAATTTGCTGCTCTTCTAAGTAGCTGTGGACTTCCTCCACAAGCACTTTGGAAACCCTTCTTTCTAGAAAGCAGCACAGACAGTAACATGTGGTTCAGTAACAAGTTGCGAGGTACTCCATGAAGAATCATGATGCAATGTGCTACTTTTTAAATTCACCTCTTCCAGCTACTCTAGCTGGAATAACCCATGGCACCAAAACCACCACACAAACTTTTGAAGATGTTTTGGAAAAAGGGTGGCATGTCCTTGGTCCACATAGCAAAATAAAGGATGTTGACAAATATTCAGTGGGTGGATTGGATGAAGTGCTTACACTCTGCAAGCCTTTGCCCACCAAAATCCTATGTTAACATCCTTGAACCAAGATGGCCAAATGAGACAAATCCAACTCATGTCTGGTGAAATTTTCAGCCTGCTGAATGGATGCAAACCATCACCAATCACATCCTGTGGTAATTTGCTGAGCTGAGAAACAGAGTAGCCCATGATCTAACATTCCCAATGTTTAGCCCTTTCTGTTCTTGATAGCTTTTAAGAGACATAGTGTAGATAGTAATCACACTGTGAGTTATGATTAAATCTACCACTAACATGAACCAGAACTCAAATTAAACAGTTGTGTGAGTCTTGAAACTATGCTCAGTTCCAGGCAGGGAGATAAAGAATAGGTCTCCTTGGGTAGATGGCATATATCAGATATCTTATCCTTCAGCTATTCAGTTCATTTTTCCACAGTGCAATCCAAGAAAGGTATAGTATTCCTTGGGCTCATCTAGCTGACTGACAGGTTTCTGGAAGATGCTCTGCTGTGCAAGGCAGACATGCCCATATCCACTATAGAGACAATAAGCAAGGAAGAATGCTTGGTTACACTTGACAGCTTCACCATAGTTTGATATTTTTCACTAGATGTGAGAAACAAAAAAAGTCAGAATGCCTTCAAAGTAAATTTTCAGACATAGGATACACAGAACATGCAAAAAACAAACAAAACTCGCTTATTGAAAACGCACAGACTAAACAAGATGTGCAACTCAATATTATAGGTGAACAAAACCCAGAGTTACTGTCCCCAGTCTCTTCTATGCATTTCCCCTTTGTTTCATCTATGGTCAGAAAGTTTCATTTGCGACCCTGAGCTATGTATGCTTAAACTACCCTTGTGGAATAATTTATGTGCTCACTATGTTCATACTCTCTTCCCAGCTGGATTGCGTTTCACACGAGGTGTTGGATAGGGTCTCCTATTATACATTACATCTGAAAGAGCCTCAAAACAGATGTACTCTTGCTGAACATAGAAAAAAGAATAGAAAAGAGTATGCCATGACCTCTCTTAAGTACCTTAATAAAATGATGATAGTCATTTGCAGTCATCCCTGACTTCAAATGATTTGCTCATTCCTGGAAGAAAAATTAACCTGCAAACATATGCATCTCACATGTACTGGCAAATATAACAAAATACCCTGAAATAAGCTAAGGACCAAAATAGAGCTATATCCTCTTTTGCTATGTTTTTACTTGTTTAATACACCAATATATCCTTCTAATCCATTGCTTGGTCTAAATTTCCTTACAATTTAAAGAAATCACTGACACTTGGGGTGTGGAAATAATAATGGAATGCTCTGAGGCAAGCAGGGATTAATTGTAATTGTCGATTTTTCTGAGCACACTTAACAAAGTAGCAGCCACATGCTGCCTTATTCCATGAATCCAGGAGATTGTTTGAGCAGGCAGTGTTATATTACTCTGGGGTGGGAATGAAATCATGTGGGAGCAGCAAGCACAGCTCATGGAGAAAAATTACCATTTTATATTTATTACTTTGACTGGTTTAAGTGCCACAGGAATAGACTCTCTAATGCATTTGAGTGCAATTCCCCAACAATTTGACTCTGTTGCTTTGTAAACTATTTTTAGGGAAAGTCTCAGAAGGCTTTTAAAGGCACAAGCCATCTGAATTTAAAAGGTTATTTGGTGGTTTATCAAAAGGATATAAATAATATGATACATCTTTCCAGATTAGATTGATTCTTTAAATTCAGGTAGGAGAACAGAACTTCAGAGGAAAATTCCTGTTTTAAACTTACACATCATTTTTGTTCCATAAGCTCAAATATGCCTCTTCAGCAGGCTTATCATCATTTTGGATTTCCACTGGTAACTCTACAGTGTGGATTCTTCATGCTTTTAAAACAAGATATTATTATAAGGAAACTACAGGCTTGAACGTACATAACTGCATAATTATACTGTTCACAAGCTAATAGCAAAAGAGCATAAGGACATTCTATTTTAGAGGAGGAAAGTTAGGGAAAAAGCAGACAGGCAAAAGCTCATGACTCAAAAAAGATATTTAATCAAAACTACAATTTTTTCATTAAACAGTAAGGTAATTTCAGGTTCCCTACCTCCCTGCCTTGCACCTTCACACAGCCATAGACATTAGACATAACCATTTGTTGGCATCCTGTTCTCTGTCATCTTGAAAACTTGAAATCTGAGTGTCCAGCATAAAAATGTACCTTTCAGCTGCTAGCAGCCTATTACAGATGAATTTTTGTGTTGACCTTCCAGCACAGGATAATTAATACCTTGAGGAAGTGTATGCATTCTTCCCATGCATGTAGTAATAGCTACACAATGAATAAACCACACGATACAGCTGAAAACTCTTTACTGATTTATGACATAATCATAGCTCAGAGGTGCTTCCTGTTTATTCTAATAGTCTTTTCTATCTTAGTCACTGAATCTTGAGCTGCATACATTCCAAAGCAGGGTCAGAGCATGCTCTGAGTCTGACACCTCTGAGCAAGGCCTCCTTTCCTAGCTGCCACTTCAGCGGGCATCAGCAAACACCTTCCAATACACCCAGCTGGCTGCCAAAACAACTGCTATGCTGTAATTTATGAAATATTTATAGTGCTTCTGAAAGGACATAATAGGCTCTCATAACAAGCCAAAATCATTTCTGTGAGGAGCTTGCACACTCTCCCTGGGAACTGCCCAGGGCATCCTTTGCCTGCCCTGTAATGCTGCAGGAAGCACAGGTGTTGGAGGACCAAATACCTTTTCTTGGCTATTGTACTAATACACCAGCATCAGGAGAGAAAGTGAGAAAGGCACTGACATCTAGCTATCATCCTGGAAAATTCTAACCCACCACAGTGACTCTAATCCAGAGTGCAATATTAGTCCACGTCATTTCATCACATACTACCAGTTTCAATCTCTGATTCCTCTCCGAAAGCTGCAAGCAACAAGCAGCCAGCTCACTGTGTTCATCAGATGAGGACAGTCATGCCAAATTGTCAAGGTCATTGAGCCTTGCAGCATCTGATGGGAACTGCATGATCACAGCCAGATTGCAGAGTCCTTAAGACTAGAGTTGCCATCCACATAAAAAGACTTTTAGATGGCTTTTTCCTCTCCTACCCCTTTGATAAATCTGTGATTTGATACTGGGATTAGAAAAAGGTAAGTAATTTCTCCTCCAGTCACACACATATTAGTGACACACACACCTGAATAATGGCGCTGGAACTGTTGTATGGCAGGTATTTGGAAGTGAATCGCACTAAAAAATATCAGTGTAGACCTAATGAGTTTGGTGAATTACACTGCTTTAAGAAAACTATAGCTGTAATACACCAAATAAGACAAGAAAGTCAGCAAACATATTATTTAATTATTATTTTTGTTATTGCAGTGAAAGCTACCCCTGTTTTGTGAGATATACAAACCATTTTTTTTTTTTCCAGATTTGGCATATAAAGATACATATAAACTATCCTGGAACGGGATTAAACTCTGTCTTAAGTGTTCTCCAAAGAACACTGCACAGATCACTCGACAATCTGCCTCAGTGTTTTATAGCTGGCCAAATCCTCCTCTCACTGCTTGTATTCACTGTCCAATTTTCTGCAATTGGATTACTCCTCAAGGAATGGAGAGGAGGTCTTCAGCTATCGTGTCTAAAAAGAACGGTGTCTTCACCAATAGCATCTTCAAAGCTGCATGGATTTAGCAATCCATTGAAAGAAAAGGAACTTCTAGATCTTGTCCTTCATTGCAGTTAGAGTGACAGTTATACAGAAACAATTCCAACACTTGCAACATAATTGACTTTTTTTCTTTAAGTGATATAATATAAAGTTGACCACAAGGGAGAGGCACAGCAAATAACTGAAAATATATTCAAGAAAACACTACTGTTTACCATGAACGAAACAAAAAGGTTAAGCAGTACCCATCAAGGCAGTAATATCTACACACACACACACTCACACCCCTCCCAAATCAGCTCCAGAAAGCTGTAAAAACATAAATCAGAAATAGCTCAGATGAGTCAGAAAAGTAATTTCTTTCTATCTTACTTTCTCTCCCAGCCCCAGACATATTCAGGTAAACACAAAGTCACATCATGATGAAATCAACAACTTGCAAATGAGAAAAACAAAGGATAATACAGAGATCATTGCAAAGATCAATAGCAGACCTTGCCTCTCGGAAACCTCTCTCCTTCCAAACTTCAGAAACTGCATGCAATGAACTACAGCCACTTGCCACTTAGGGATGAAAACAGAAGTCAAAAGGAAAATCACAGCAATGACAGTAGATGCAGATAAATAATGAGTCCTACCACAGCACTGTCTGGGCTAGGAAGAGAGGAAGGACACTCATGTCAAATACCTGCATTGGAAAAAGACACTTCAGACATTTCTACAGCTGTTTTCTTCTCATCATTTTCAACTTAATATCTGTAACTATGGGAACATAAAACCAAAGATTTAGGGAAGCAGGGATTGAGAAGCAAGACATCAATAGTTTCCTACAGAGATGAAAAGGCAGACCAACAAGATCAAATCTAACCAAGAAAGAAATTGCACATGGCAGTTCAGCAATGGTCAAATACACATCTCTGGTACAGTGTTTAACCCACAAACACAGAGTCCTAGGTTTTAAATAAGGCAGAAACATTGCCACATTTGCTTTATCTATAAATAACACTGAAGAATTAGTTCTAAATGGACAGTCCATAGACTTTTTCTCTTGCCACAGAAATGCACAGTCTCCATTCAGTGTCACTGGCTTTTATCTCAGGTTTGCTGCTGGTTACCTCATTAAGCACTGGCTTCTGAAATGTCTTGCATCCACTGTGTTCTGTAGCAGAAAAGTTAAATTTGTCACACTTGAAAGAGATCCTTGGAAGTATTAACTTTGATATTTGGCCAAATTTTTTCTTAAAAAGCCTTTCTTTATGAAAAGAAGGCAAGTCAGATACAATTCAGAATCCCGTTTTAAACTGATTCTGAGAAAAAGGTTTTGGTATCAGATAAGCCTGAGACACAAGATTAATTTGCATATTTAGTTTCATCCAGCAAATCCTTTTTGCTGGTTGATATTATGTGACCACATTTCAAGAAGTGGCTTTTCCCCTCAGCTTCAAAGAAAGAGAAAAATAGAAGAATGAACTTTCTTTTGCTTTAAATCCACACTTACTTCAAACACAGCTTTCTTTATGAAAGGCTGAGCTCACTTTTAGACTATAAAATTAGGCACTTAATACTTCCTTCCCAAAACAATACATAATTCTGAACACTTTTCTTTGGTGAAGCACATACATTTTTCAAAATTAAAAGACTACTATGGGTTTAAGCAGAGAGACTGAGAAATTTCAGGTTTACAAGAATGTTTCCTGAGAAAGTGGAAACTGAGTTGCAAAGAAAGTTCAGCCTCATCTTTCAGTCTTAAATTATGGTGGTCCTCTAATTCCAGATGAAGTCAATAATCTGACAGGTAACACTCTTAGCAAGGGAAAAAATAAAATCAAGCAAAATCAAACCACATCAATATTCTAAATTTTTGATCAATTGCTTAAGCTCATTACAGAGCTTGACCCTTCCAGCCTCAAGTTACTAAATAGTTTGGTTTGTCTGACAGAGACATAAAGTTAGACCTAGAGTGAAACCATGACCTAGACCTAACCATGTGGATATCAGACTGGCAATGAGAGGATGCCAGGCCTGCTCTCATGAGGCTACACCACTACATTGCCAGTGACCATTTTTATCCCGGCAAGCAGTTCCAAAGCTTTGCTTGACTGCTTCATTTTCAGTCTAGTCCATGCTGAAATTAAGATTTTCTCAGTACATATGGCTTTCAGCACTTCTTTGCTATAGATTCAGCTTCTAACCACAGCCATCTCTCTTTGGTAACTGATAGTTCAAGCTTCAGATGTTAAATGAAGAATTTGGATAAGGTCATTTCTGTCTCCCCACTCCCCACCTGTTCAGCCTCTGATATGTACCTTACCTGAAGAATTGAATGGCAGCCTCTAGCCTCAAGAAAAAAAAATAGATGGCCAGTAGACCCTGTTGTGTTTGATTCATGACCCACTTAACAAGTGCTCTGGTAAAATCTCAATTCATTTCTTTAGGCCTATTTCTTATTTCTTACAGCACAATCTGTCTTATGGCTCAGGCAGCCCCATGAGGCAAACCCTGGCAGTCCCATCTCCCAGCCCATGCAAGCACGAGGAGGAGGAGACGAGTGGCAGACACTGTCAGTCAGCCCAAGGAACATATGAAACATCCCACTGCTCAGTCTGTGGCTCCAGAAACATCCTGTACTCTCACACTGACTCAGAGCCATCAGGTGCCTGCAGTCAGACCAGCTCAGGAGTGCTGCTCCAGCAGTGCCAGCTGCGAGCTCAAGAGCCTGCAAGGGAATTCTGCCACACAGGTAAGGACAGGGCAGCCTTCACTGGCTATCAGGGGACAGAGGGAGGCAGATGTGACCTTGCCTTGAGTCAGCACTGCTGAAGAAATACCTTGAGTGCCTCACAGATCAATCAGCACAACAACCTGCTTTAACAAGTGCCACTGAACACACACAGCCTGTTACTACAGGAAAATATTTTAACTGCACCTGCAGGTGAACAGCTTGTAAAACTGCAGTGGATGCAGCCAGCATCACTAATGTGAACACAAAAACCTACTATGGTAAGAATTTTACTTTAGAAAATTGCAGTCCAAATCAATTAGGAAATTAAAAAGGTATGCCTCAGGATTCCAAATGGATGCACAATTTTACATACAAAAGTATCCATATAAAAAGCCCCCCAAAACGGATGAGAATGAATTTTCAAGAGGGCCTTATAAAACCAACAAAAAATAGCTACAGTAAAGGCTGGACAATTAATGGTGTTTGGGGGATTTACTTACATCCCTTTGCAGACTGCTTCTGATTTTTATTGGATTTTTCAGGTTATTAAGAGATTTATCCTTCTCAAGAAAAAGCACTACTTTTTTGAATGGGCCTGAAATCAAAACTCAAACTAAGGCCTGTGGAAGTCCCTGCAAGAAGAAGAGCGGTCTGTACTGCAGAGGCTGCAGGCAGGCACTGACAGTGTCTGGACACCTCTGTACCTGGGCTGAGAGGAGAAGCAGAGGCTGGTGGGTGGCTTGCATATATATGTATATATTTATATGCTTTTTCAGGGCAAATATTTTGCCTGTTAGATGACTTCAGCAACAGAAAATCAGGGCCAGATAGCGGTATCAAGACATTACTCACATGGCCAGTTTCTGACCCTCTTTGCTCAGCACCTGGCAATTTTTTTGATGAACTGACATATTCAAATGATTTAGGGCTGTGGTTCACAGAGCAGGACCTCATGCACAGTATGATAGAGAATGGAACAATTTAGAAAGAAAATTAACTACTATAAACAATGTAAGTAATTTTGAACTCCTCCAGCCAAAATGAAAGGCTAAACAGTGCAGTGTTTGGTAGCATACAGCAAAATTGATTCTTAATTGCTACATTTTCTTCAAGGCTTTTATGTAACAAATGGATAAACATTAAACTATTACTTCAAATACATTACAGAAAAACAAGTTTTTTCTTTTTTTTGTTTAAATTTTCACAACCTTCAAAAACTTAAGCTGACAGAAAGAAAGGACAGAGGATTTGGGGTTCAAATTGTTGTAGAAGCATTGATGTGAGGATGGCAGTCTAGTACCATTCCCATTGCCTAATTTTATAATCTGCCTAAATGGGCAGAAGTTATATAATTGTAAGGTTTGCAGTCTAGTAAGAACAAATAACAAATAATTCTTTCAAAGGTGTGAATGGTCTCCTCTGAGGGGAGCTGAGTGACAATAAAGCAAATAAGGGATTTCCCTGTCCTCAGAGAACATTTTAAAGGCAGTAGGATTAAGCCCCAGAGTGAAGGATCAAGAATGCCTTCATCAGTTAAGTGCTAATTGCCCTGGCAGTACACATAATGCTAAACATGGATGGGAGGAGTTGGGTTTATCACTGAGTCAAAACCAGCAGCTCCCCCTGACTTGTGAGAGGGAAACAAATTGTGCCTGCAACCTCCAGGTGATGCTCGGCCTTCTGCAAGAAACCTCTCCTGATCTGTCCTCAGAAGAGCAGTTCCAACTCGCTCACCCTTTGGGATATTTGTACTGCTGAGCCCTGGATTACCATAACGGACTGGTAATAAAGCAAATAAAATTAGCTACTTCCCACAGAGGACTGAGGCACAAATAAAAAATAAAAATCAAAAGCAAAGATACAAAACCAGGAGGCTTGTTTTCCTTTTTGTTTTTTCTGTTATTTTTAAGAAGAAAGTCGGAAATAGAGTGGCATGAGAGAAGCAAAGACATTTTCCATCATGAATTCTAGAATGCTGTACACATGATCTCATTGGTAATGGGTCAATGCCTCCTGATGTGCCTTGGGCAAGATGGCTGTGATATATAAAATGCTTCTAGTGGCTGTTGACATTGTAGAAAACTTTTATTTCTCTCTCTCCCTCTTTTTGTTTTCCTTAACTACATCTATGTCTCCATCTTAAATTGAGAACTTCATAACAGTTTTTTTTACCTAGTAATTGCATATTGAACCATTTACCACACATACACAATCAACAATTGTCACACTGTTAATAAAGAGATGAAAATTTAAGCACTAATAAGGACATTCATGACACATTGTCATCAGTAGAGCTGATGTCAGAGAAAAGTGAAACCTTGGGGGCTTGTAGCCATCAGCTCATTTCCAAAACACCTGAAATCAACAGGAAGGATCCCAGACCAGAGAGAAAACAGTAAGTGGTGTAATAATAGAGAAGTTCTATTTGCTTTCATTAGTTCATTCCTCAAACATCGGCAGAAAAAAAAATGGATATTTTTCTGTCATTCTCCTTTTAGAAAAAAATGCTGTTTCATATACCAAATTTCCTCAGAGAGCTACAAAATCCTAAGAGGACTCAGATGAGTATCCTAATGCTTCTAAGCAGAAGGTGATAAGCAGTCATCACACAGTATTTTTTTTGCTACATAGGGAGCATACAGAGGTTGGTGCAGAAATGACACAGAGAAGAAAGCAGCAAAATTGTAAAATACACCTTCATTATAGCATATATATATATATATATGATCATGATTACTAATGGCAAAAAGCAAGTGAATTTCCCGGAGTGCTAGTGACATTTCAGTTTTCTCTAGGTCATTGCAACACAGACATTTCACACATAGTGAGTTGATAGAGGGTGATTTTTCTGTGTCCTTTGCTTTCCCTACTTAAATAGTAGCCCAGATAGGAATAGACTATATTGATATCAATAGAATACAACTGAGAAAAGAAGCCATAAAATCTGCATATTTTATATTTCATCCTTTTCTGGACTCGCTATGGTGCCCATCAGTAAACAAGGAGAGATTAGATGACCAAAATCCATGATTATTTATTTTTATTGTCTATTACTTATTGCTGTTTACTTACAATTCTTAAAAGTAACACTGGATACCATTTAAAATTATCTATACCACAAGTTTTGGGTTATAATACATAGGCAATGAAGAATTTGAAGCTAGATATTTCCCAGGCTATTGAGCTCCAAGGAAAACCCTTGATGTCTGAAATTTCAGCAAAAATACACTACAGAAAACACATGCAGATTTCTTGTTATTAAATATTTTTCCTCCTTTGTGGTACATTAATACTTTTTACTGCCTTTTTTCTTCTCTGTATATGTATGTGATATTATTTCATACTGTGAATGAGACACAAGGATATAATTCCCTTGCCTTGCCAAAGTGGCACGGTAAAAGTCAGTGTCTGTCAGAACATTTGTTGCAGGATGCTGCTTTTCATATAAAGTACCACTACATAGAGTGACTAAGAAGAGTAGTCAGACTGGTCAGACATTTTCCCCACAGTGCTTTTACTAAAATCTCAAATTTTTTTTTTTTTTTTTTGTAATAAGCAGCTTCTAATCAAAGAAGTAATAAACTTTCCACACAGAAAAAAAAAAATTCTAACGAGAAAGGCAGGAAAGCAGAAGAACCCATAGATTCCACAGGAGCCACTTCAAGCAGATCCAAGTTCTCTGAAGAGTACTTAGTGAGTACTTCGTTTCCATGGAAGGTTCTTTAAGGAACTATACTCATCTCATTTTCCACAGAAAAGAGACAGAAAAATCTGTAAGCCATGTGAAGGCCAGCCTTACTGGTCCAGACCCACCTCACGCAAGTGTCTGGCCCCAAGAAAAAAGAAACTGAACACAATTATTTGGCCTGCACTTCAAAGCTTAAACTAGGTGATCTAGTGACAACTCTGAGTCTTAAAATAGAATAGCCTCTTTATATTATATTTTGTCCCCTTCTATGGTTCCTCGTTTTAATTCTATTTCTCTCCCTCAGGCAACTTGCTCCATCTATCCATAATTAGACAAAAGGAATGACCAGAAACTCTGCAATTGCACAGTGTGTACGTATGTGACAAGCATAGGAGGAAATTCAGTATCTTTGGATACGTGGTAAGTTAAAAATAGAACTCACATTACTGTAGAAAATACCATTCCACGTGTTGTATCTTTTACGGTTATCTGTTGTTCTGTCTTGAATTCTTTCCCTTTCGAAATATCAGGGGGCCAAATAAAATTCAAAAACTCCTGAGCCACTGAAAAAAACGTCATTGCTCACTGGATGGTGTTTGCTTTCAGAGGAGCATAACTAGTGTGGAATCCTCGACCACTCCACAGTAAGGTGCAACAGATGATGATTGCATTCTCAAAGGTATGCCCTGCTCAAAAACAGAGTGATTAAAAAAAATAACAATCAAAAACATTGGTTCATTTCTGTCCCCCACCCTGCACAAAATCACAGCCCAAAAATAAGGATAGTACCTTGATAATCTATAACAGAAAACACCTTCCCCCCCCTCAGGCATTGTTATTTTTCTGCCTCAAGTTATACTTTCTAATCCAGCACAAGGGAAAGTGGTGAAATAAGGGTAAAGGAACAGTTGAAAATGCTAAACTTTTTGATCCAGGACAGAAAACCAAGGCCAAGCCTGGCTTTCCCAAAGTCTAAAAAGCAAAAATGAGAAGAGCAACTATAATATTAATAATTTAAATTGAATTAAAAGTAGTGTAAGTTAAGGCCAAGGGAATATTTTTACTATATAAATTTTTTATTGTTTTTGATCAGTTAGAACCACAGAGGTCTTTGAATATAGAAATATGCATGTAAATGAAATAGTACGTACTAAAACGTCCTAACTGAGGACACTTTTTTTAATAAACCATAAAAGTTGTATAATTAATGTAATAATATATTAAGGACACAAATAAGTAATGAGAATTATGTTTAAATAACTGCTGTGCAGGCAAGGATCCAAGAGGATTAAAAACACAATCTTGAATCCAGATTCTCATTGTGTCAATGCCACAGCAATTACTGCAGAGTTATATTGCCATGAGGATCACAGCCATACAACCTCAGCCTGGCTCTGAGTTGTGATGGTATGGAAAGACTCAGTTTGACCTGAATTGCCCAGAATTTCTGAGACTCTTAAAGGGAACCTTTCTTCCAGAAGAAAAAGGGCAACAATCACCTTTAGATTAGGAAAGAACATTGGTTTAACCTTGCTAAAGGTTCATGTCAAGTCACAAACATAAGAATGAGGCAGGGACAGCGAAGAGCTGCATTTCACAAATCTCCCTCCTAAACTCCTTCCGGGATGCTCGGGGTACCCTCTCCACTCCCACAGCAAGGTTTATCACAAGTTTCAGAAAGGCAGGGAAGAGGCAGAGCTGGGGGGCTCAGAAGAGACAGTCCCTGTGCTCGAAGGGCTTGATTTGCAACCTCAGTATTTTTACAACTCTTTAAAGACAAAAGGCAGTCTCTGATCATTCCAATGAAATTCAATGTGTAGACTTCATAATAATAGATGGTGCACAATGCACTTTTCAGACGTACATTATTAGTATTTTGGAACATTGCAAAAAATTGATTTTGTAAAGGTGTTGTTACCCCTGATTTAACTGTTACCCACCACATCCTCTCTGAGAACTCTGTCTGAGAAAGCCCAGGTGCAGAGGATCCTTCACAAAGACTCTGGATTTTGTGCAAGAAGGAGTCTGTCTAGAGCTGTCACCAGAGCAATTACGGACTAAATGAGGTCTGAAATCCAACTGCTAAAATACTTGAGCAATGTTACTGGCAACCTTTATATGGTAATGAGGAGAGTTTGATGCTTCCAAAACTAACAATACAAATATTTCAAATATTCAGCAGTAGGAAAGTCAAAGTGCCAACTAGACCGTGAGAGAAGGAAGGAAGCAGTAGCATTGAAAAGAATCATTGTCTGACATGTGAAGCATATCTTCACAGACACCAGGAGTGTAGCTGCTCCTCTAAACAATTGGACACACACAGTGCTCCTGAGCAAGTTATTCCCTGCTAACAAAAGCAGGTTCAGTCAGTGGGAAGACTATGCAAATTTCTTGGCTGGTTGGCCATACTCTTTCTAAGTAATAAACTTTTTCTTCAAGGGATCTCACACATATCTAAGTGGATTCCCCTTGGAAACTTGTCTTGTGTAGATGAGTTTGTGTCCTTTTGTATACCGATGCTCTAATTTACCATCGTGCATGAAAAAATACACATACATCTCACTTCCAGTGTCTAAAAAAACCTTAATTGCATTAATATGTGGTTCACTTCAACATTATTATCCCTAATGCCACTAACAATACTTTTAAAATAAAATTATTGGTTACATGTAGGTTGATGGCTTCATTTCATAGAGCTGAGGAGTTAGGCTACACCCCTTTTTAGTCTGATTCTCTTGTGATACCTCAAGGATTGGAATTACAGTAGTGATATGCCACGAATAAAGTGTATGCTGTGGATCTGAGACAACCACATGCCCTAGACCTTGTGCTTTTGAGAAGGAAGAGGTAGGTGATGGACTTCAGGAGGCATATTTATGGTACCTGAAACACATGTCCTTTTTTCACATGTAAGATCTGCCTAAAAAAAAAAATCATCAGGCATTTGATTTTACTGGAGCAGAAGGGTTACATGGGGGCTTAGGGGTAACCTCCCCCTTCCAAACAAAAGCAAATGGGAAAGAAAAATGAGACTGAATGTGCGGATTTATTCTGAACAGCAATGTAAGGAGCACGATTTTGACATGTACAAAGGCTGTGTTTATTATCCCCTGGAGAGAAGATGAGTGGAGAAGCTGACATTGGTTGCATAGTGACATTTTAGGATGGAAGAAGGCATATAGCCAATTAAGTCTAGCATTTGTACCCTGTAGTGTTTTTCCCCTCAAGTGCTTATCTAACACTCTTTAGAATATGTTCACAGCTGCAGCTTCTATTTCTGCCATTAGTAAACTTTTCTACTCTTTCTTTAAAGGAACATGCTCTAAACTTCCTTCCTGGTACATTTTTTCTGTGATTTGCAGGATTTAGGCCCTCAAATGAAATGCATTTTTTGCTACTTACTATTTTCAGCTCTCTTCTAATTTTAAATTTCCCCTTCCAATTTTAAAATTAATTCAGTCAGTCCAATCAGTGCTTATTTATTCATTGCCCTTGGACTTCAATCTTACATTGACCAGGCATATTTTTTCTAGCATTACCCCAGATGAAAATGAAGACCAAATACAGCATTTGTCTCTCTTATATTACATTTGCTGTCTCTCTTTCACTGTATCTACAACTTACCAGTTCCCAAGTCTTCTGGACAAGGTGATTTCATAGAGCTTTACTCTTAATTGATGCAGGTATGCATTATTCCCTTGATCACTGTACCACTTAAACATTCTCAACATCCTTAGCCTAGAAGCACATTGTGAAGGTGTGTGTTAGCTGAATTTTAGAGACTCAGAACCAGAAAGAACACAAGAGTCCAAACTATTTTCCTCTTGAAAACAGTGAAATTACAAACCATGACATAACTTGGAAAGACTCACAGGCCCTACCTTGCAAGTTTACTTTAAACCATATGTAGCTACTTCAGTGCTGAAGAATCAACAGTAAAGGAACATGGCACAAAAGAATTGTAATGAGCAGTAGAACCAGCCCACACTACCCTCTTTCAGGACTTATCTTTGGAAAATACAGGCTGATAATTAAGAATGTTGATGTGACACAAGGATGATGTACATGGCTACAGCTACTCAACAAGAAAAAGTAGGGTGTTGTTGTTGTTGGGGCTTTTTTTAACCCAGCTATAAAAAATGAGATAAAGCCCTAGGTATCTATCTTCTGACAGTTAGAATCATTTGTGTGAAGGACTAAGAAGATTAGACTAGATAAATGCTTTTATAAGAGCATTGTGAAAATGTGCAATAGACCTTACAATGTATGCTGATATTTTAAGACACTTTACAGAACATTTTAAGGATGTTCTTACAAATTGCAATGGCTCTTGTATATGAAACTGTGTCATCTGTAAGAGCTTATTTCAGGAGATTATCTTCAAATTTGCTCCTACTTGCCATTGACAGTAAATTGCTGCTATTAAACAGATTTCTATAAAAAAACAGCCTGTGATTTAGTCCTGGTATAGGCTGTGATCTTTCATTTGGGAACCGTACAGACAACTGTATGGGGACTAATATAACAGATCCATATGCTTTTAGACTCTTTTGTGTAGAATATGCTCTATCTACACCCTCAGGACACAAACACTACTCTTGATATTATTTTTAGGAATCATCCCCTAAATTTCTGCCAGAGCTAAGGCAGTTGTAAGGCAACACGAAAAATACAGTGAATGAGCAGTTTCCTCCCTTCTGCATTGGGCATGTTGGTGCTTTCAGGGGTCTCATTTGCCCATGATTTCCTTCAGCATGTTCATTGTTTTCCTCAGCCCTTCCTTCTTGTTCCAGCTACAGAGCAAGTAACCTGAATCAGACCTTGTCCTTCCTGAATTCCTCTGCTCTGTCTTAAGCCATTCTCTGAGTAAAATTCTCAAGGAAACCAATCAGTCTGCCACCTGTCTGAAAGCCCAGGATGGAAAATAAGTGTTTCCTGAACTTTAGCAATAATTAAAGATACAACTGGTACCACGAAGGCAAAGTCACTCTGTGTTAATGACCCTTAATTGCTCATCACTTGTTTGCTCCCTTGCATCAACATCTTTTGGAATTACAGTTCAAGTTGAAGACTAAAAATAACAGAGAATACACAATTAAATTGACAAAAACAGAATACATGTTGACACTCTCAAACACCCCAGCGAGTCCTATATATTTCTTGAGAAAATAAGTTCATATTGGAATTAAATATTAGCACTTTCACTACAGGGAGTTCCTCTCTTTGTCTGTCTTGCCAGAGATGTTAAAGACAGATCATTTCTTTGACCAATATGAGTGATTAGACACACAGCAGGGTAAAGAACAAGGAGGTTTATGAGACCCATCTCTAGGCTGAACCATAATTACAAGTATATCTTTAATTTCACCTGTACCACAGAGTACCTAAACCTTACTAGTACAGTTTTGGAGTTCGTAATGGATTTATGGCCACCTATCCTCCCACTAGCTCAGTTGCCTTTTTAGCATCCAGATTTTTCCCCTGTGGAACATTTTAAAAACCCAAACACATACTTAACCTAAAAACAGCACTGCTACACTCCATCTCCATTTGTTTGTGTTTTCTTTCTTAGAGGGCCATTTCTATAATGCGAGCCTTGTGAGCTCACCTAGTGGATCCACACCTGACCGTGGCTTTTCAAATTCAAACCCCTACCTAAAAGCCAGACACTCTTTGTATTAAAGTCAACAACAAAAACTCTAAAAGAAAGGAAAGGTAGCAAAAGACAGGTATTTCCTTTCATATTAAAAGCAGTGTGAGCAAAGAGGTTTTGGTGACTCCATAGAAGAATACACAAGCTGCTGAATGTTCATTCCTCATTGTTTCTCAAGTACATGTATAGGAGGGGAAAGAAGATGATGGAGCAATTATGTCACTGGCATGAAAATTGTCTCAATATTGTCTCAATTCTACTTTCACTGATTCCCCACTAAAGAATGTTTTAGCTGCAGTTTGTCTGTTTTCATAAGTGTTTGCACAGCAAAACACTTCTTGTAAGGCCTTCAAAAAAGCCTGTGGAGAGAAAGGGATTCACTAACCTTGATGCTACAGGAAACTGTTCTGTTTTCTACTTCTTCCACCCACCTCTAGGAATTTAGAACAGAAAAGGATTGCTGATAGGAAAAGTTATGTCAGATAACAAAAGGGAGTCCAAAACTGTGAAAATGAATAGTGAGTTGGGCCAATGTAATAAGAAAGTTACCTCTTTTTTAAAAACATCTTCAAAACACTATGATTTTTAAATTTATTTGATACTCAGCTCCTTTCTTTAGGGCATTGGTCCACTACTAAGTGAAAAACAATGGTTTTCTTTAGCCACAGAATGACAGGTCAAGGCAGAAGAGACCAATTTCATCTGGGTCATCTGGTCCAATTTCCCTGCTCAGGCAGGGTCTTTTAAAGCCATTTGCCCAGGACCATATTCAAAAAACATCTATGCATGTGTCTATATATATACTTTATATACCATATGATGTATAGAAAAATATGGGTAATCCATATATTGAGATAATCTACATAGAGATTTTATATAGATAAATACTAATTATACATTATATACCTATACAAAATATAAACATTTATATATATTAAGAATAAAATTATATATGTGAACATAGAGAGATATCATATAGAGAGATATACAATAAAGCACAGGAAGCAGGACAACTGAAGAATCTCAGAGGGCTGCATGGACTGACCCTGTAGACACTGAAGGAAGTCTCTGGCCTTTATGTTAAAATCTCTAAAATGTATTTTCAGCCCTAGCAATGAGCCCCAGGCTCTGTTTAACCAAAGAATTCTACATCTAGAATTTATCATATGGCACCTACAAATGCAAAACACTCAGACATAATGAAGGATTTATATTTTCTCTCTCATACAATCAAAATTGTATAAGCTGTGCACACACAGGTGACATCATAACCTTGATGTTTTTGTAAGTTCAAAGATATCTCCAAAGCCAGAAGTGGGACATCACTCCAGCATTTTATATAACAGGTTGTGCTTCATGCTTAATTAACTTTAATGTTAATCCATAGCAAGATACAACTTGTAAGTATATGTGAGAGCAAGTATCAGTTTCAAAGATCAATTTCAAACGTAACTGCTTCCAGAAGTTTGTGCATGTAGCAACTTTTTTTGTTTTGACACTAAGAGCTTAAGATGCTTTTCTTACAGTGATGGTTCCTTTGGGGATTTGCCTCAAATTGACCTCCTCAAAGCTGATTCCCTTCAGCTCAGTTAAAGGCTATCACTCCCTGTGCCTTCATTCCTTATGTGAAGGGAATTACTTATCTATTCATTTATATAATCTTGCCTGCTTCTGCATGAATACAACCCCTTCTTAAGGACCTGCACACTGCTCAACTGCTCTCCTTTGTAGCTTCAGATTGTTGACTCTCCACTGCATCCCAAAGCTTATCATTCCTCTGTTGCTCAGACTCCTTCATTTCTCCCTCCCTCCTCTGATTTTCTTGCATTAAGCTGAAGTTTCCCATGGTGCTTTTGCAAGCAGCTCATTTGAAAAACAAAAATTACAGCAGACCTTTTCTTATAAAATGGAAGGAATAAATGTTTCAGGGATGAAATATTAATGTCTCCTCTTTTCGATTTTCTTTGCTTTTGGCTTCTCATCTGGTTTAAAGCCTTGTCCTTTTGCAGCGGAAGTCTGGCTCTCCTATTAAGCACTGCTTTGGCCATTCTGCCACACTAGACTTCAAAATATGTCCATGATCCATTCTTACACCTAATCCTACTGACCCTGCAACCACCATGTAAACAGATCAAGGAGCTGAGGGGCTGGAGCTATTGTGAAAATACAAAGACGTTATAAGTTGTTCCCAGGAGGCAGAAGTAAAGTGGCAAACTCAGCAAAGTGACACTTTTTGAACTACCTATGTACAGAAAAACAAATATTCCTCCTCTCTTTTGGAAACTTTCATTGGCTCTTTCCAAATACTAATGGAAAAATGAGGGAAGGACTCTGCAAATAGATCACTGGAGACTTTTTCCACAAACTCCTCAAAAGAATGAGATCATGTAGACCTCTGGGAACCTGACCTACAACTATGCCAGTTGAAAACCAGATTTCTTTGCCCTGGGCAAGCTAGGACTAGTAAAACTTGAGATATCTCTGCCTCTCTTCCCTAAGTATCAGCAAGGGACTTTTAACAGTCAAACTAAATATTAATAGCAAGGTGTGAATTGATACAAATCTTACTATAAACACAACTATCTTTTTCACTAGTACCTAGATGTAATAACACTAATACTGGCATCAGTTGTGATTTTCTTGTTGTCAGTTGTTGGTATAAAGCCAATAAATATAGCCACCTACTGCATTGTTTTTAACCAGGAGTTGTTTTGCAAACTGGATCACAGAGTAAGCAGTAAAGTGCTAAAATTAGTTTGTGCTGCAGTAGTAGCAAATTAAAAATGGCACACTGTTACACCACGTAGTGTACAGTTCTGCCAATTGATTTACGAGGTCAGGAGAAAAAGAATATATCACCTGGCATTATCTCTGCTCAGATTTAATGGCTGCTCTGTCATCAATGCACAAAAAAATTACAGAAGTTGAGAAAGGTCTTTTCAAAAGACGAGGACTGTTTACAAAGGAGTGCTTCTCTCTAAGACACCTTAATATAATAATAGCCTTGGTGTCCTAAATCTTGCAGCATAGTGAGAAATCTATATAGTGGTAGCTTTTGGCTCCAGGCAAATATTTTTAAATTCATGGCCAAATGACAAGAGAACTGTCACGCTACCTCCAGCCTTGAAAAACATATTAAGGTCTGGACTGTCTGGCATTTTTGCTGTCCCTTTGTGTCTATTGGTAGCACAAATTTAATGGCAAGCTGAGACCCTTTGCTGAAGTTCACAACTACATGCTCACTATTAACTCAAAGTCTCTTTTCAAAAATAAGCACTGACTAAGGACAGAGAACTACTTTGGTTCCAGTATAAGAAATCACAGGAAGAAAGAAAAAGGGAAAAAGTAGTTGTTAGTTTACGGTGAGGCTTAATCTTGACAGACTAAAAAAA
>VZTZ01022830.1:358329-426515 GCA_013400955.1 Drymodes brunneopygia | reverse complement strand
AAAAAAAAAAGCAAAAAAATGAAATGATTAGACTATCAGCAGTACTTTAATGTAGAAACCAGAGTCATGTTTCACCTCGGAGGTGGTTGCATTTCAGTGACAGACGAATAGAAGAATATGTCCCTCTCTACAAGTCTGCTGAATTCATTCACATGCTTTCTGGATTAGAAGAGAGGTTCTGAACAAAAGGGTTTATTATAATGGCATTCATCCGAAGAGAAACAAGAATAAGTATGTATTCAGGAGACCATAAGAAGTTTATCAGCATTACCGCTTTCTGCTCTCATTGTAATCCTTGATTTAAGAATGATTTGGGTGTCTTCCACTTCCACTATCCATAGGCACTCAAAAATCACAAGAGTTCTAGTTCACAGTCTTGTAATACACAATTCATGCCCTATTTACTGCTCAGAGTCCATGAAATTCATTGCTAGAAAAGTATCAGGTGATTCAGATTTTAAAAAGGAGGATGAGGAAATCTAAAGATTTTGTTAAAACCTAATGAAAATGTTGAGTATTTTTATATCCTAGAAAAAAAATGTTTCAATAGCACCTCATTTAAAATTATGCTTAATAAAAGTACAACCAAAGCTGTAAAGTCTAATCTCCAAAGTCAGCAAAAATATTTTTATTTCTAAACTCTAAGTATATTTTTAGAGCCCACTAAATTCAAAATCTTCTTAAGATCACATAAATTGCTGTGGTCAGGATGGCAAAACTTAATTCTATTTTATGGTTTTGCTGAGTGGTATGCTGCTTCACTATATTGAGGACCTGAACTTTGCTACTGGCCACTCTATTCTTAATTAAAACACAGTCTTCCTCTCTGAACACACTCAGACTTTGGAAAAGATCAGCTTTGGCATTAGCTCATTTCTAATTACAAGTCATGCAGTCTTAATGGAATACAGTCAAGTGCAGGACCCCTCAGCTGTCTGTCACTATAGTATCATACATCTAAAATTAACATTGGGAATGGGTTTTTAATTAAAATATATTTAAAAATGCAAAGATACCTACATATGGAGATGATTTTTTAAAAATTTCCTCATTTTAAGGAAAACATCAGCAAAGCAATGAGAGATGTCACCTGAAACCACATTTTAGAGACTCTGAGTCATAAAGGATAACGTAGAAAAGAACAATTTGCTAGGAATATGACTGGGGGAAGACACATTTCTTCCTACCAGGGCCTTAGCTCAAGTTCAATTTGACTAATAAATTCAAACAATTCATAATAATGTAAAACTCCCTAATATCTCTCACATAGTCACTGTACTTGAGAAATGTACAAATAACATTTGGTATTTTGTATCTAGAATTATGTTAGCATATGCACTACAAAAAAAGGACTGAGATTCATAGCCTTATGGCAGTTAAGGAAAATGAATACATCTGTATAGATATCTACTGTTTTCCATTTAATTTTTTTTTAATCTCAAAATTGATTGCTGTTCAGCAGTCCAACTTTGACAGATTTTGCAACCAAACTCAAGCTAATTTTAAAACCATAGAAGTCCAGTAATTTTAGCAGAGCTTTGTCTCACACAAGAACAGACATCAAGCTTATCCTACATCCTACAAAACCATTGCTTCTATTCCAGAACAAGATTAGGTTACATACACTTCACAGCAACAATACCAGCCTTTTCTCTTCCAGTATGCAATAAGGAAGTCAAAATATGTCTTTAGTTCTCAAAGAATGCAATAATGCACTATAGTAGAGAAATTTTCCCTAGAGAGCACATTGGGACACACCCAACATCTGCAGAGTCTCACCATTTCGAGTTGGGCTGCTTGGCCTGCTGCATAACTTTGTATTAAGAAACCCCCTTTAGAAAGCATGAGGGTATTCAATTCCATGCAGCAACATAGTGCAACACAGGGCTTGGGGAAAAACTCCAGACCCTATTACATGCTGATCAGCTCCAGGGGGTTAGGAACTGGACACATGTGGCTGTGCTTGATCATAGATTTATGCAGTGATCAGGATTGGAAGTTTGAGAAAGTCAACCAAGCACCCCCATAACCACATCTTTTTGTCATCAAGCATATGTCCACCTTTCTACTTACAATCTGTTGCACTGGAGAAATAGGATGAGTATCTACTCTGTTACTGTCTGAACTGGCTTGTTCAAGGGCAACCCAAAAATCCTGTCCCGACAGAATGAAATCATTCCACTTGAAGTTGCCTACACCACTAATATTTGGAGACCTTCTACTGCAAGTCATGTAAAATATCAAGAGTAGCATTTCATGTTGCACCTAAAGGGTCTCAGTGCGTTTCACATATCCAAGCTGTTGGCTTTACATTTGTAACTGAGGCAAAACAACTCCCCACAGGCCCCTGTTGGAATATCAGCTAGATAGTGACACAGGAGAAGGTATAATGACCTGCTAACAAATGAACCACTGACAAGTGCAGGAAAAAATGTGTGCTGTTTGTATAAAAACACAAATGAAGTGCGTAGGCATGCTAATGGGTGTTCATGCATCTCTCAGACACACATACACATGTAATTGAGACATCATTACTACAAACACAAGGGGCATGAGTTAACTGAACTCCCACACACCTTTTGATATAGAAAGTCAGTGTTTTGGAGTAATTAGTGACTAATTTGTATTGACATGGGTGTGCTTGGCAAGTTACTGTGGGTCCCTGATGTGCTCTAACTCACTTGGTTTCAGTAAGGGTAAGGGCCACTGAGCCTGTGCTACTGTTATTTCTGTAAGAAGAAAGGGGCTTCAAAGAGCAAGTTAATGTCCAAGCCTAGCTTTTCATCTCAGTAGTGAACACTTTGTCTGACCTTTATCATTTTGTATCCCACACTTTTTGTGATTTCTATGCTTTTCTAAGAAGCCCCCAGCAGGAGAAGAGGTTACAGTGCCATAAAAATACTGCTGTTTTTGAATAATTTATTTCTAATTTCTGCAATTTTGAACATCTCTCTCTGCTGTGAATCCCACTTTCCCCTCCCCCATTCACAAAAGATACTTTATTACTCCACTCTATTCTAAGGAAAATCTTTCAGCAGCCAGCTTCCAACAGTGCTAAAGCCCCAGCAGAATGCAAAGGTATGCAACAGGGCAACCCCCTACGTTTTGAGAAAGGAATACAAATGATGGATCTCTGTGTAACTAGACCAAGCATTTTCAGGAAGGTATTTCCAGAAAAAGGTACAATCAACATTTTATTGCTTAGATTACTGAGACCAGGCATATATAATTTTTCAATGTACTGGCTCGGGGCCAGAGGGCAGCCACAGCAAAATCCCTTGAGAACCTTCCAACGAGCCCCATGAAGGTAGTTAGAGCTCTTACACACCTCTCCCTACATATATATATGTGTATATATATATATATGTATGTGTGTGTATATATATATTTATATATTTTGTCTTGTGCTTGTTTCCCAAATTCATTCAGCTGTGGGCTGACCAGGGATACATAATGCGTGATTGCAGGATGGGCTTACAGTAGGATGTCTGAGCATTGCGGAAGTTTTCTTCCACTGCCAAGTGTTTCTTCGGCTTACATGCATTTTATCATCCAGCAGCATCCTCCCTTTTTCAACATAGCACAAGCAATAAAATGAACAATGCTCTTCAGGGCTGAGGCTTATGTGCTATCACTAATTAGCTTACAAGGCTTCCCACCCCCAAGGGAAGCAGGAGATAGACCTGAGAGTTAGTGACTTGGAGATTAAACTCATAGTACGCATGTGGATGTAATGTATTTATAATGTATTTCCCAATACATTCACAGGAAAGTACCAAAGAGATTCACACCACTACTAATGATTACTTTATCTGGGCTCTGATTCCAAAAGGAACAATAGGAATATTTTAAACAGCAATTGCCCTCCTAGAAATTTGGATAACCAACCACTGATATCAGTTCAAAAGTTCAGTGTGCTTCTAAGTTCTGCAAAGCAGCTTTTTACTCATTTGCTTACTTTTTACGCAGAGAGAAAGAGGCAGGAAGGAGAAGAGATCAAAACCCAAAATGTCATGGATCAAAGCAGCAACACTGAACATTCATCATGGGACAGGAGTGCTAAAAAGGCTTAACTGGGGATTTCATTTCTTAGGAAGATAAACCAGTAAGGAACAGAGTAAAGTACCAAACCCTTACTTTTAGTACCTAATTCCCACACAAAAGGATCCAAACACCGAGATATTCCTAAATGCTGAGATTGTTTCTACATTCCTCACTTAGCACTTCCAACATTTTTGGCTTCCCACTGAAGAGCCAAGGTCAAGATTGTGACAGTCTGCAGATGTATACTAATAAAGATCTTCGTACAAATCATGTTAAAAGAAACCCACTTTAACAAAAATCTATTAGAACCACCCTCCATCATTGACACCATGCACATATGAACTGCTTCTTCCCCACGTGAAAGGTTTTGTGTGTGTTTCCATGGGAATCTTGATATTACTTGGCAGCCATCCTTTTAGATTGCTTTACTCCTGACACCAAATGCCAAGAACACCTCAGGAAAATTCTTTGTTGTAACTCTCTAGGGTACAGCAGTATCTCTGCCAGGATACCAAAGATGATCTTCCTCCTGCCCCTGCTTGTCCTATTGGTAACAGTAGAATCAGAGCTCTCGTTACAGGCAGGTCGTACACTTCATCAATGTAAACTCTGACTTGTCAACACTGTTCTTCCTCCAATGCTAATTAACTGAAATTTAAATCATCCAAGAAACACAATTATCCAATGATTTGTTCTGCCTAATTGCAAAACTTCCAAAAGCCCACCTTTCCAAAACACTGAATCTCTACTGAATACAAAGCCATGTCAAAAGATACTACTGGATCATTTTTTGTTATATGTCTGGAACTTTCTCCCTTCTTATGGTAATATGCCATGAATAAAACACAATTGCCAAACTTAGAACAGTTAAAAAGCACAATTTGCTGCAGAGACACACTATTACCTTTTTTTGTTGTCTTGGTTTTGATTAAATGATGCCCAAGGTTAAAAAAACATGGGATATAAATAATGGGGAGAATTGGTGAGCAGACTCTGTTGACCCAAAGAAGGAATACTGCATAGTCTGAAAATGTTGACAAAACTCAGTAGAACCACTGGCAAAATGTTACCCTGTAAGAATAAGGACACTATAGGCTAAGAATAGCTGAAAAAATCCATACAGTGTTTAATTAGCCTGGGTTGGTGGGTAATCCTGCTGATAAACTGTCATAGTTGGAAGATCCCAGAACAGAGTGAACAGATATGGAAGCAACTGCATTACATAGGAAATTGATTCCAATTTTTTCTGGCTGATATTTGCCTGTTTGAAATTTCTCACCATGAAACAGAAGTAATTAAGTCCAGAATGCTCCTGGTATAGCATGTTGATTTTTTTTTTAAACAAATTGTACGATGCTCAGAGGTGTTAAAAACCATTCAGAGAAGTACTTGTGTGAGTATGTCATATGAGGTCTTTAACCCTGCTTTACATACAGCTCCAAAAATTCCTCTCATCACATAATTTTAGTGGTGGATTGTGGCTATGCACGTGAGAGAAAAAAAGCGAAAAAATACTCTTAAGTTTCCTTCCGCTATTTCCAATAAGCCTGAAAAAATATCTCTCAGCACCAAAATGAACTTTCCCAAGAAAAGATTTTCTAGCTTTAGCTGAAATAACACAGAAGGTCTTCAGTGATTCCTATGGAATACCCAAGGCTAGGCTCTGCTAATCCATAATGTTTCATTTTTCTAACTCTGTCACTGGATCCAATTTGAATGTCTAGAAATTGAAAACTTTAAGTTATCCAAGTCTCAGTTACAGCTTACAAGAAGCCCTGGGGAAGTCAGGTCTTTAGAGGAAGTCCTACTGCATTGTCTATCACTGGCAAAAAAATTGAAAGGAAAAGGGTTGCAGGGAAAAATGAAAATGTTACAAAATATAGTTATGTGGCAGAAATATGATTATGTGTAACTTCATTCAGCTTCCTGTTCCTTAACTTTTCTGCTACATTTCTCAGTGAGAGTGGCCTTAATATTTTTGCAGGATCCATGTTTTGGTCAGCGTGGGGAAAGGTTGAACAGTCATCCATTCATTACTGTGGCGTGTGTTCACAGTTTGTGACCTGTCTCATTGTTCCTAAAACAGAGTGATTAATTTTCCCTTGCCTTTTCTATGGTATTCCCCATGGCAGGACCTGAAAAGGAGTTAACATTCACAGCCTGCAAGTGAGGCAGGAGCATTCCCTTCATTCTGAAGATGGGCAACAATAGCACAAATTTATTAAGAACAAAAGTTACCTGACTTTAGACTCCACAGATGAGCACTGTCTTCTTTCTTTTACCTGGAGGAGGTAAAAATGGTGCCAATACTGTGCACCATCACTTAACTTCATAGCACAACTCCAAGAAATTCAGCTGAAGGTGCATTCATCTTAGACACTGTTAGTGGCATGCAAGAAACAATGGTGGAAAATTCCTTGCCAGCTCTGATAAGAATGACCTGAAATCCCTCACCTAATATCATGCAGGATTTCCATGGCAGAAGGGGGAAGAAAGTCCATTTCTACAGTCTGATACTCAAGGATGGAACACAAGAAACTATAATTTCTCTCCTTGCAAGTGCCTATCTGATTCACTATGCACAATTAACACAGACATCGAGTCAAAGCACATCTGGGGAATCATGTCCTTTGTTACATTTTCCTCATTTCTCTTTTAAATAGGTCCATTCTAAATACAAGTCAGAAATCCTAAGAAAAGGATAGTATTTGAACACACAAGTAGGCCCCTATATTAAGCATGTGTGCACTGGAGCACATGAAAACTGTACTAACAGATGAATTCTGACGTTTTCTAGTTTTTGCGCATCTCAAGGTTTTTTTGCAACTTCACTGTCTTTTCACATGGATATATTTGCTTATTTGCTTGGAGTTGTGCATGTGTGAGGTTGCCATGGTTTTAAAGAGGGCGAACTACGAAAGAGAATTTATCGCAAGGCATCAGACTGTTCGTCGGAAGGGTTGTAACCTTCACATCAGTCACAGGAACCTCTGCTGTTTCAGATGAAAGACTGATAGCAGGAATAACCTTTCATTGTTAACACAGATCAGGCTTAGAGGTCAACAAGTTTAGCACTATTTTTGTGACTGTTATGAATATTGTAGAGGAAAGTCTACATATTTCATGAAAAGCAGTCTTGAGCAACACGTTTTTCCCCAAATCTAGGCAAGGTTCAATTTGGAGCAATTTCATACTTCATTTTTGTAGGCATTCTCTTACTAGAAGACACCTTCAGGTGTTTTCAAGGAGATGTGGCCCTTCCCACAAGGGTGCGTGCACTCTTCTTCATAATCCTCTGTTTTCCCATATACGTAGATGTGTCACTTGCTCCACCATGTCTCCCCTTCATGTCTATCTCCTTCTCTGATAGCAGAAAAATGGAGATAGATGATGAGATGGATGGATGGATGGATGGATGGATGGATGGATGGATGNAGAAAGAAAGAAAGAAAGAAAGAAAGAAAGAAAGAAAGAAAGAAAGAAAGAAAGAAAGAAGACCTTAGGGTGTTACCACAAGACCTACAGGGAACCAAGGTATCTTTTTTATGCCAAAATATTTTAGATTGTACTAATTTACATTCCACTATTTGTAGACTCTCATCTTATAGCACTTATTTTTATTAAACTGGCTTTTTAGTGGATCTTTTGCAGCAAAACCCAAACAAGAATAGCCTTCTCCACAAGAAAGCAAGAAAAAATATTTTGGGGCATAGTAGAAGTGGGGATTGAAATTCAGACAATATTAACCAACCCACACTGTATGTTGGACTGGAAGCTTGCTTATTCAGGTCCTCTTTGCTAAAGGACATTTTTCTTAAATGAATAAAGAAATGAGCAAATAAAGAAAAGTGAAACTTATAAATACAAAATCAACAGCAACAAAAAAAAACCCTATCCCAAACCCCCAACAGCTATGTTATCACTGGTTATTGACCAAAGCCTGTCTCAGCTCTATCTTCCTGTGTTACTGGTACAGATTAATGATTTGATAGACTACTGTTTTACCAATATCAAAATTATAATCCAAACCATGCCAGAATTTCAAAACCACAGCACAAAGTTATATAGGTGTCCTAATTTTGTTTCTCTGAGAAGATAAAGGTCAAGTCAATAAAAGGTCAAGCTGACTAGTATGTATTGAGATAATATTCTTCTTTACCTGTCACAAGATCAATAATTGGTGTCATTATTCATTTCCTAGAACTAGAGAAACTAACATTATTATTCTAATAAGAGAGTAGGAAGTATATCAACTTCCTGCCATTCCTATTTTATTAGAATTGAAAGTTTTGAATTCAAATCAGTAAAAGAAAATAGCATAATAGAATCAAACCCCAAATATTGAGATATACAGATAAGAAATAACCCTTTGATTAATTACACTTTCGAAAGACAGTACTTTTTTCAGAGTATAAAATATAATATTGAAATAAACTGGGTTTTGCAATATGTTCATCTTAGTGATTTTTAAAGTTATAAATGTGGGAGATCTTTTTTATTCCCTTAACTTCTGAACACATCATTTCTGATGGTATTTTTTTAAAATCATTACAGGCTGTCAGAAGAATATTATGGACCTGATTCTCCAGCGCTACACATTTGCAGAAGTATAAAATTATAATAAACGAAAAGTGGATTTTAAGTAGTAGAACATCAGTCTTAGAAGGTGCTATTCCTTTCCTGTTTGCTTTGCTTTCTGTTTATAAAACAAAAAAATTAAATTCCTCATTCCCTGAGTCTGAATGATCCAGCCTGGTCCAAGCCAGCGTACAGCCCAGACAAATGCTCACCCTCATAGAAGATTCTGAGTTTTGTTTTCTGTATTGTTCACTTTGCTTCAGCTAAAGGTCACACAGAAGTGGCTTGCCTACACTTAAAAAGATTTCTCAGGAGAGATATGTGGGCCAGCACTGCCAGGGAAGACCAGGTTTTACACTGTCAAAATCTTTCTTTTGATAATGTAACTTAAAATAGTCCCTCACATGGCACTGGTTGCAAAGAAAGAGGCAGAGTACAAGTGTCTCTGGTAGGAGAAAGATATGCATAGTTGCATTTCTTAGGCATACAAATTTTTACATAGTAGTTTAAAGAACAGAGGAGTTCATGTAATGAATTCATGTAATGCCAGAAAATCACAAAACTAACAACAAGCCAGCTTTGCAAGACTGAAGCTGGAATTCTATACCTCTGGAAGGCAACAGTGTATAAGACTCAAAATAATGCACAGCAGCTCTGTAGAAGATTCAAATGGGTCTTCAGTAAAGTACTTTTGCTGTAGATGACAATCTGTATCATGAGACTCTGAATAAGCAAATGTGAAATAGTGAGAGATGAAAGATTATAAATGCATTATATTGAACAGTAAAAAGATAAATGCGCTCCCTGCAATAAAACATGGTCATCCAGAAAAATGGCATAGATGAGCTAAGTCAGCCTCAGGAAAGTCATTCAAATTTTGTGCTACTACCATGTAATATTTTGAAGTCTTGTTGCTTTTTTACAGACTTGACAAGCATCAAGCCCTTTCGGGCAAAAATTCCAAATCCACCACCCAAACACTGTCAGAAAAACAAGCAAAGGAGAGACAGTTCAGTCTGGCAGCCTTGTGGGTGATATACAGGCTTTGACATAGCATCACTCTGCACCAGGACTATGGCATCTAAAATAGCAGTATCAAGCTCCAAGATTTGATTTCACATTTGCCAGACAAAAAATGGAAGTAGAGTTGTGCAAAAGCTATTTACTCAGACAAAACTTCGATGTAGCCAAGAAATCTCTCTCTAAAGTTCATTCAAATATGGTTATTAATTTTATCCACTCAAAAACAAAGTTGCTTGTACACATTTACATAGCACGTGATTTTATTTTCAAAATATTTGCTTTAGCTATTTCCTTAATTTAGACAAAAAGGTTTGAAAGAATAAAACCTTAAAAAATTACATGTTAAGCGCGCAAAAATGTAGTCATTAAATCAGTGTGCTGATCTGTCCAGCTCTGACTGGTTCCAGACCTACACCTGTGTATCCAAACTCTTTTGTGGTGACAGAAATTGATACTTTTACAGAATTTCAGTCTACCCTGAACCCAAACTTGGGATGACTATTTTCATTTCTAACTGGAACGAGACAGTTTTTCCAGTTGTGGTAGCCCAAAAACCATAACCACTAGTAATAATTCATATTGCACAAGACAAAAATGGAAGATTCAAACAAAAACTCATACCTGAGGGACCTAAGAGACCACTGAGAACAATGAAATATGTCTTGCACTCGATTTACTGTAGCTGCATTTTAGTAAAGAATTTGATATAGGGATTCTGCCTTACAATCTTAATTCAAATTGGTTTGGATATGAGCAGAGTTGAATGGACAATAAATTGTTTAAAAAATCTGTAAACAAAGAGTAGTGATTAATGATGCCATATGAAGCAGGGAAACTATATAGTGTAGTGAAATAGGGATTAATGTTCAGCAGAACCTCTTAATTTTCATCTATGTTCAGACGATGGGCAGTAAGTACCATTTTTTTAATATACATATCCATCTATAATAAATATATATACTCACACACACAGAATAGCAAATTCACTAGTAAGAAATCTGCAACATAGAGGTCCAGAAGGCAAGTAAGGGCAATACTGAATACTACCACAGATACAAATTTCCAGTTCGGTATGAGAGCAAGATTCACAACACAGCCTGGGGGACACACATACATCCATGGAGGTGATACATGACCCAGTAAACCAGGGAAGACTGGCCACGATGCTCCTGGAATATCACATTCAGTTCTGTACCCCTTAGTATCTAATACTGACAAATTAGTAGTAATTCAGAGAGGAGAAAAAACCTGCTGCCTAATGGTACTAATATCTAGGCCACAATGCCACTGAAGTCAATGACAGGCACCTACATACCTTTGAGGATCAGGCCCTCAATCTCATGTAGAAGGATTTTCTTATGAAGCAAGATTAAAAGGTCTAAATATGAACAGCTCTGCTAAGCTCTGACTAAAGGGAGATGTGATAACTGCCTATAAATATTTGAAGTGTATAAACATTAGGAAGGGTGATGAATTATTTAGGTTGGTACAAGGGATATAACGAGGAGTAATGGGATGAAATTAAGAAAGTGAAAATGTAGGCTGCTCCCTGACAGCAAGGTATATTTCATCTGTGAAATAATTTACACTGAACATCATGAAAAACTTCTTCTATGTGAGAGGTATTAACCTGTTATAGTCTTCCAGTAGTAATGGCAGAAGTCCCATCTTTTGGGGGCAGCTAAATTTAGATGAAACAAAGTATAAGAAAATGAGTAGAGGATTACCTTGCATTGGCCAGGAGACTCTCTGGATAACTAATAAATCTGTTTCCCTACTTCAACCTCTCAGATTACTGTTAGCTTTTCTGTGCAAGAACACACAATTTCCAGCACCATGTCTGTAACCCAGTAAGAGAGATTGCACAACCTTGGGAAGTGGATACAGTTTGCTTAAGAAGTAAAGAATCATAGTCACACCTTTAATTACAAGTATATAGCAAGTACGATGTAGAACAGTAAGTGTCCTGAGGGAAGCACTCCCACATTTGCAACTACTGTTAGGACAGACTAACAGTGAAGACACAGGGGTTGGGGATAAAAGGCCTAATTAGAAAATAAACTTGTACATCTCAGAAAAACCACTAAAGAGGCAATCTCATGCCTCTCAGATCAACATACATAATTTTGCACTTTCATCAGTTGGCTGGTATCTGTTCAAGCATAACTGGCATCTATGTAGTTAGAGCACAATCTTGTCCATTCACAAAATAGTGCAGTGCTATGGAAAAGAGGGACTGCACCAGCCCAAGGAATTTCATTGGAACTGCAGAAAAAGAGCTTCAAAGTTTAAATAGAGCCTTTTTTCATCTCTGCTAGCAGTGCTCAGCTAGTACTGCAGTTTACAAAGTTTTTATTTTCACTTTCTTCACAATGGATTCACCATCATGGCATCATATTATTTGTTGAATCAAACTTTGAAAGAATTCAGCAAATAGGCTCTCAGACAGACAGTAATTCATCATTAGGTTGTTTTAAAATCTCAACAACACAAGAAGGACGAGTGTCTTAGGGACACATGGAGGAGAAGGTATAATGTGATTCTGGGTAAAGAATCACAGAGTCTATGTTTGGTGTGTCAAAGTTTTGGTAGTGGGGTGTGGCTGCAGGATTGGCTTCTATGAGAAGCTTTAAGAACTTCGTCCACATCCTACAGAGCCAATGCAAGCTGGCTCCAAGATGGACCAGCTGTTGGTCAAAGCCATGGATGGGATGTAGGACCTTTGGGATTATAGAGTTCAGAAGAGGGAAAAATCCTGCACAACAACTGGGCAATTGCAGCCAAAGAAGATGTGAGAGAAGCAGATCTGCAGACATGAAGGTCAGTGAAGGAGGGGGAGAAGGTGCCCTGGGTGCTGGAGCAGAGATTTCCCTGCCACCTGTGGTGCAGACCATGGTGAGGGAGCTGTGCCTCTGCAGCCCATGAAAGCTCATTGTGGAGCAACAATCCACCTGGAGGCCATGGAGAAGCTCATGCCAGAGCAGGTGGATGCCCAAAGGAGGCTGTGAGAAGCCCACACAGGAGCAGGATACTGGCAGGACATATGGATCCATGGAGACAGGAGCCTACACTGCTCAGTTTTGCTGGCAGAACTTGTGACCTCATGGGGGTTCCATGCTGGAGTACGCTGTGCCTCCAGGATTGCACCTGGTGGAAGGGCTCCACACTGAAGCAGCTTGTGAAGAACTGCAGCCAATGGAAGGACTCACATTGGAGAAGTTCAGAGACAACTGTCTCGTATGGGAGGGACATCACACTGGATTAGGGGAAGAGTGTGAGAAATTCTCTCCCTGAAGTAGTTGCAGCAACATGTGATGACTTACCACAATGCCCATTCCCCATCCCCCTGTACCAGCTTGTGGGGAGGAGAGTTCAGTCCAGGAAGAAGGGAAGGGTGGGGGAAAAGATATTTTTAAGTTCTGATTTTATTTCTCATTATTTTACTTTGATTTGATTAGTAACAAATTAAACTAATTTCCCCGAGTCAAGTCTGTTTTTCCCGGGGTCATAATGGGTGAGTGATCTCTCCCTGTCCCTATCTCGACCCATGAACCTTCTCTCCTCTATCCAGTTAAGTGATAGAGCAGCTTTGGTGGGAATCTGTCACCCAGTCAGAGTCAATCTGCCACAGAGAGATGGGAAGAATATTTAGCTATGCTGTAGGAGAAAAATGGTTCCACTTTTAAATAATTCCATTACTTTTTATAGTCAATTAAAGTGGAAAGCAGCAATAGTTAACATATCTCAAGAATTCATCTTTAAGAAACACATCCTGAAATTTTGAAGTTCTTAATAGGCTCTGTACAAGATAGGGAACCATAGCAGAAGCATATCTCACATCAACTCTAAAACTTAGGTAAGTTAACTGGCATACAAAAAGGGACATCTAGGTCCCAGTTTTAAAATGTGTGTATTTGTGTATGAACTAATTTTTAACCAGTTCTCTAAACAGATCATGTTCACGACAAGAAAGAAACTTTAAAGACAGGCATGAATTTCTAGCAACTAAAATGGTCACAGACAAGTTTTTTTCTTATTAGAGACCAGCAGCAGAATTCAAATCACATTTGCCAACTTAGAGTGTTGCCTACTAAGTTGCAAATGCGCCTTTCTCTATCAAATCAATTGTTGACCAGGCTAAATACTTCTCACTTCCCGATACCTGACAAACACAAGGCAGCAGTGCTACAGTTAAGCACTCCAATCTATTTAATCCTGACTGTACCATTACCAGCAGTTTACCTTTCAACTCTACTCTTGGACAGGTAGTCAAAAAATTTCATACTTTCCTTCTCACTCTAACGAACTTGTGGACCACAGCTGCGTACTAAATTCAAGTTTTTCTTTCATAGAATTTCAAGGAAGCATGTTGAGGGAGATACATTTGAAATTAACTCCATAGCATTTAGTTAAGACCATATATTGCAGGATGAAAAGCAAGCAAACCTGATAAGATTTTTCTCCAGACAATGGGCACAGTTACAGTAGCTTTTGCTCATTCTACAGTAGTCACTCCTAGCCTAGTGATCTCACAGACTATTTTTGTATTAAGTCACATAGGCATTTAAGTATTAGATTCAACCAAGTTGTATGAACAAAACTGTTCCTGATTCATATTTATGCAGTCCCAGGGAAGTCAGTGAGTCAAATTCCACTCTCAGTTGTATCTTCATTAATCCAGAGAATTTAATTGGTCTCAAAGGCTTTGCTCCAGAGCATGGAATACACCGAAGCATAACTTCATAGCATACATATCAGGATGGAACATGTCTCCTGCAGTAAAGAGTGAAATAAAGTCTTCAGATCAATTTTATGACAGCCTTGCCTGCTTACTTTATGACTTCAAAGCTTGAGAGACCAACAATAATGCTCAGCAGATTTTCTTGATTTTCCGCCTACATTCTACAGAAACAAACCAATCACAAACCATTCATGCCACAACAGAAGAACAGCTAATGCTTTATTCTAAACGTAGATTACAGAAAGTAGGGCTAGAAGTGACCTTAAGTTCCTTCTTATCCTGCTTAACCCCTGCTCCAAGACAGTCTACTTTATAGGAATCCATCATGACAGACCTCTAACACAAATTAAAAAACATCTGATCATTGAAATTGCACAACCTTGTTAAATAAAATCAATTCAGTGTTGAACTGTCCTTCCCACTAGAAATCACTTAAGCCCAAATCCACAAAACGATTCTATATTTATAAGTAGGATTAAAGTGAGATTTACAAGTCCAGAACTCAGATCCCCAAATTACCTGCCTTGCTGTCATCAACTTTAGAGGTACAACTCCTTTCCATCGAATCAACATTCCCCAGAGTTGCATTTGCTCATACAGAGGATCCCATTTTTGGCAAGACTGAGTAACTCAGTATCTGGTTCATGTTTTCACTATTCTAGACTCAGTCAAGAGGAAAGGCAGATAGAAGATGGAGGGATTCTGTCTAGAGCACATGGCCTTTGCAATACCGTCAGATCGATTCTTGCAAACCCTATAGTGCCAACTGCGACCTTCCTTCAAAATGAAAAGGACAGAGGAAAGAGAAAAAAACACAGCACTCCAGCACATCCTCTCTTTCTACTTCAATCAACAGTTAAAGCACTCAAAAGATCATAGTCATGGAGATTCATTTGCAGTTTCATTCTCCCAATTAAGAAAAGCACTCACCCATCAAGGTGGCTAATTCCAGTGTAGTTCATCCACTTCCACTCAACAGGCTGGACAATGTGCATAATCAAAGTTTTTTAAAACTTAGCACTAACATAAACAGTCAAATAACAAAATCTATAAAAACCCAATTGATAGACCACTAGAGTGGCTTTTTGAGTGACAAAGGGCCTAGAAACTGCCTATGGGACCCCTGGGAAGCATTTCACCTTTGTGACATGCAACAAATGGTCATGGAACCAGGTAGCGACTGAAATGAGCACTTTGAGAGAGAATAGGTCTTCTGTGGACCACAGAATCTGAAGATATTGTTAACAAATTATAATGACCCAGAATAATTTACAGTCAAGGTATTAGGACTCTCTTAAGAGAGTAGGACATGACCCCAAGGCACAACTCTGAACTTTGCCCTTCCCCACCTATACTGCTGAGTGATCATTTCTTCAAGTACAAAGCAAAGGACCCCAAATTCCTTTTCAGCCTCTGTTTCTGGGGAAGTAATTGTTGTTTTGTTGTGTTTTTGTTATGTTTTTTTTTTAAAGGAGTGACTTCTGCACTATCGCATTTCCATTACTCTTTCAAAAGGCACTATCAGAACCAATTCTACGCCGTGAATTTCAAAAATGGTAAAGAAGTTTTTTGTAAGCAAAGGAAGACACATGGAATTTTTGTCCCACCTCCCTGGTGGGTAGTCTCTAGAGCATACAAACTTTTGGTAAAGTTATAGATTCCCCTGCAGCAGTCAAATAACTAAAACATTGGTGTTACATCACAAAGCTATAGCAGATTTCTTGTTCTGTACATCAGACAAGTCTGTGTTCTGTATGCTCTTTTGTGATGGAAGTTTCAGAAATAAAACACAACCAAGAAAAATTCTAGACTACTTAATTATTAAGAAAGGCTAATCAGGAGACTGATTTTGTATCTAAAAGAAAATGCTAATTTTTTTTAAAAAAATTACTCCTGGGACTCACAATTTGTGTATAGATACCATGCCTAGCAGCCCACCTAGTTGATGGTGGGAGGGTTTCAACACAGAGCACAAATTTCATCCATATTATCTTTAAAGACCTAAGCACCATGAGAGGAATTGGCACTATAAACAGCAAAATCATAACAGGTGCATAATAGGCACTTCTGTAAAATGCTATGGACCTTTATCACACACACAGATGACACATTTATAATAACTATAGGCATATAACTGCAGGTTTCAGACCATCCACTGTGTGTGCTCTTTTCATGTTCAGCTTCCTAGGAAGTTTTCAGTTTCACCCACAAATAAAATCATGCTCTCCTCCTGTTTCTTAGAGACCATAGAGATTAGGGGGGAAAATTTTTTATCTTAATGTGTGTGCCTTTATTTCAGACTCTGTAATTTTCTCATATCATTTTTAAGTATCAGATACAAGCAGCTCCCTTTAGATACTAAGTTTAAAATCAATGCAAAACTATATTTTCTATTTTACTTTGTGCAAACTTGTGTTAACAATATTTAGATGTGATTTTCATGTATTAGTTAATGACTAACTATGCAAAATCAATACCCAATCAGTCCTGACAAAAAAAAATTAAAGTAACCAGACTAAATATTTCTGTTCTTCAGAAAATTAACAGAAGAAGAAGAAAAAAAAAAGAAAATAAGAAAGCCTTTGCTATATTTCTATAATGCAAGAATAATAAGAACTGTGTCTAAACCTCACAAATAACCTTAGTTTTAAAAAGAAATCAAACCAAAATAATAAGTTTTAGTTTTGATTATGGCTAACACTTGAGTCAGTGGACATCACGGTGATCAATATACCTTCAGACAACAGAAAGTGTTTTCTTTCTTATTCACTTTTTCATAAGTTACAAGGATGCATCAGCTTGGGGGAAACACTACAGCTACTAAGTGATGAATAAAAGAAAACCAACTGGAAAAAAGCCACTACCCACTGCACAGGGCAATCATGGATATGACCAGTGGGGTGTCTGTCAACTGCTCAGCACTGTACTAAGCTTATGCTCAGCTAAGGAAGTAAAATGAAAAAAATCCAAATTCCCCTTCCAGAAACTTTCACTTTGCAATAGCACCATGCTTGTTCTCTCACAAAGCTTTTAACGCAAGGCACTGACAGGGCTTGGACTTTACCAAATCTTTATGGATTTTTTTTTTTCTTGAAGGAGACTACACTGAAGCTCTTTTTCACCCACTCTGCACTGGCAGCAGCAGCAGGAGCTCAGTAGCTGTCAGCATTAAAGACAAAACCTGGAGCTGCACCTGACCCATGAAGTGTCTCAGCCTTGGGAAGAAAACAAAGCTGTTAGCAAAACACTGACCTGGCAGCTGGGGATTTAGAATAGCCTGATCCCAGCTCTGCCCTAATCTCACCTATAGATTTACTCAGCTCAATGGCACCAGCTTTGCCCTCTTTCCTCACTTCTATAGCAATAAAAACAATCACTAATTACCTGCAAAAGATAGAGTGAAACAAAAGAGCTGAAAACTACCTTTTAAACACAGGGTTAAAGTAAAGGGTAGCACAGCTTGAAGACCCATGTAGCAAATTAGACACACATCTTACCTGGACACCTGTTTCTGATTCCAGCAGACTAAGTTTGCCAATTAAAAATGAACCAACAAAAAGAAACTTTTCTAATTTTTTATCACTGGCAAGAAAACCATCCTGGAATAAAAACAAAATGCTTTTTCCCCAACATTTCTGGCAGGGGTGTTCCAACACTTGTCTTGCCATTCAGATGCTTCTCAAGTCACCAATTGGAGCGCGCTCGGGGTTTTACCACTTGCTGCCAGTGTTTTCCAGAACACCAAAGAGCAAGGAATCCAACAGTGTTCAAACAGGGCCAGCACTGTAGTTTGAGGCAACTCCCTGCTGAGCTGGAGTAAGGAATATTGAGCATTTATAGGAACAGCAAAAGACATTTAAATATAGGGAGGAGGTAAAACTGGAGCTGTCCCCATCACATTAGGGCACAAACTGACAACTACTTGTAGCTACCCACTCAGCAGCAGATGGCTTGGAAGCAGATGGGTGTAGAGACTGGAAAATAACTTGTATGTATAAACCAAAACAGGGAATTTGGGGTTGATTTCCCCCCGTCAAGGCAGTAGTGTAACATGTCCAAATAGCTCATGACAATCATGAAGACCTCAGTGTCCTTCTTTCCCAGAAGCTTGTAGTAAAAGGAGTGGTTTCTCATCTAAACACAGCTTTAACTACTGCCAACACCATTATTTCCTAGTGGTTCACAACTATGAAGTACATGGCATGTTTCCAAGACATGCACATGAGAGTTAAGAGTCACTGGTTTTACAGAGGGAAGGAGAACTTGAGAAAAGGAAAGAAATGAAGAATATTAAAAAATACAAGAGGAGAGAGCAAAAATTACATAGATTAGAGAGAGGAAAGCACAGGTTGGAAGAATAAACAGGTTCAGAAGACAAATATGATAGAGATGAGGGAGTAAAGTTAGGATTGGGAAACCTATACATTTACTTACTGGAAAAATAACAAAGAAAATAGTATCATTCCAAGTGAATTAAAAGGCTTTAAAAACCAACTGAGAATGAGGAGGCTGCCAAGCTACATTCCTCAAATCTTAGGCACATTTCACCACTATTTGTCAAATTTATTCAACAAATACTATTTACTGCCATGACTGGTCAAGTACTCTCCAGCAAACATACTGTTAAAAAAATATCAAGTAAAGTAATAGTCCATCCAGCAGCTATTTCTCTAGTTATATCACCCATTTCAAAAGTAAGCTGCATTGCTGTTAAATTTCTTAACTGGAATAAGTGTATCTGTACATATGGATCCTATCCATTGCAATAAAAAAAGGAAACTGGCAGCACTGCAATTAACTGCCCTACCCAGGAAACAGAATATAACCAGTTTTTTCTTTCTTTATAATATGCAGGCATACGTGATTTTCCTCTTGTGGAATAAGAATAGTCCTTTGCCTAGTCAGTGTCAACTTTTGACACCCAAATTACAGCAATTAAACCCCTTTGGTGCTAAATTCCAAGTTGCAGTTACCAGCAGGAATTTTACTTCTAGTCTGTTTAAATACACTGGTGCTTTGTCAGATTATCCTTTTTCCTGTTATTGGAAGGGCATGTGATGAGGTAATTTTCACCTCAGTACATATTCAAATCAATTTTTACTACTGTTATAGGGCAGCATGTTTTCTCCACATTTTCCATCCCAAAACATATAAGGAATGAAGTATGAGTTCTTTAGGGATCATTATTCTCTAAAATGAACTATGTTAAAACTGAAGAGATACATTAAAATAAGGTTTGGATACAAAGTAAACATCAAATATTAGGAAAATGCCACCTTTAATGGTCTATACGTGACCTTATTTTAGACTTCTGGTGTACATGTGCACAATACAATCTTTAATAATGCAATTGCATAGGAAGTTTCCACACAACCGTTCCTTCAATCAATGCACAAGCTAGATGTTGCTCTGGGACTAAATTAGCTATTCAATATTTCTTTTCATCCTCTTCATTCAACGTGTAGTCTCACCTTATTTACTGCATAACATCCATGTCCTGCTCTGAATACCTAATTATTAATTTCCTCATGGGCTTTTGTGTGGCACTCATCACTATGGTATCTGATGTCTCACAAATATTAATGAATTTATCTTCCAGGCCTGTGAGACAAGCTAATAATACTTTCCTCACTTTGCAGTTGGTGAAAAGGGAACAAAGACCTTGGGAATTACCTGTGACCAGAGAGAGAAGCAGGGACCAAAGACAAGTTTAGAGCTGCAGGTCCCCAGATTCTCAAAGCCAGACCTCATTCTGACAGACTTCATTTTCTTGCTGGCAGTAGGACCCACAGACTGCACCTTACCTCAATCACACCTTCCTGTGCTCAGCACCCACGGCTGTGGCTGGTCCGGGAACACGCTGTAGCCCTCCCCACATCTCCACATGTTTAACTTAAAGGCATCTGCTCGACTCCAGCTAACTTATTTTGTTGTGTTAGATTGAAACTACAGTCCAAAACTGCTGAGAGAAAAACTGGGAGGGTAATTTATCACTAGACAGCAGTAAATCTCAGGGGCCCTTCATTTGTTATACAGGTTCATTGAAATGTCTGATTCTGGATCCAGATCCTCAGTGCCTCCTGCTTCCCATAATGAAAGTCACTATGCTAATTCTCCACCTGCTGCCTGGCAGAATTAGAAATGGATTCCCATAGCTTCTTTGCAACTGGTACCTCCAGACAAATACAGCTGGGGGCAAAGAGAGAGAAAGTGGATGTACATATACATGGGGAACTGAGACGGTAGGTGAGGAAAGTCTCAATTTACACGTGCAAATTCAGAGTCGAAGTTTTCCTCATGGTTGTTTTCATCCTTTTTCTAGCCAGAAAATTGCTGTTAGAAAAACAAAGCAAAAACCCAAGTATTGCACAATCTTCCAATTATCAACCTAATGTCATAGGTGACTTTTATAGTTCTGAAGATTTTTTTTCCCCTCAAAATGCCGTTATTACATCCTATTGAATATATCTGTTGTATACAAAAGAATTGATTGTTAAACCTGCCTCTGAACAGTCTGGACTAATTTAAAACTTTGCAGGACAGATTCTCAACATAAAACTCTTCTGCTTTCTCTGCTTTAGCATCATAAAGCCAAACAAAGGTGAGTTTAACTATGCAGATAAGGTCTTTGAAGTTTCAAATACCTTTTATCTGCCACTCAGAGAGTGTCGGTTTTTCAGGGGAGAAAAGGTGAGCAAGTTAGGATGTATCTTGACTCTGGCAACCTCACCTGCCAACAAGATAACTTTTCACAGAGGAGATCTTTTCCAAATGACAACGCATTCTTGACTACCTCAAATGGATCTAAATGACCACAGCACCCTAAAATTATTAGGATACCTGTCATGAATCTTGCAGCAAGCATATGCAGGTACTCCTGCTCATGCAGAGACCATTGATATATTCCATGGAAACAATGCATTAAAGGCAACAAAGATCACTGGGGAAAACAAACAAAACCCAACACACACAGCTGAAGCTAGGGATTCTTCCTCTAGCAAAATCCTAGCTGATTTCTACACTCTCAAGTTTACTGTCTCACACAGAACAGAATGAAATCTCAAGAATTAGTTCCTCTGATAAAGAGGTCACCTTTCCATCAGTCTGACACAAAGCGCAATCTCTGCCCTAAAAAGCCAAAATGGTCTGTGATGGAGAGAGGGAAGAGGAGATGCATCACCCAAGTAATGATGGCTGGAGACAATTTTGTAACAGAGACCCAGAGAAGGTATTATGTTTCACAGGGTGCTGAAAAGCATTTCTTTCAACAGCCATACAGAGGCTCCCGTCATATTTTTGTCTTCCCCAGGGAAACCCTGAGTGTGAATAGCCCTGTATTTTCCTTATACAGGCATGCCCATGACGAGCACTGCTGACACTGCAAGGGGACTCCTTCCCCTCTGTGCCCTAGCAGACACATTTTTGCTGTCCCTCCACAGCAGCACAGGTGGGAGGGTCACTTGATAGCTCTCTGAATCAGCTCTCAGCAGCCCAGGCAGCAGGGCCACATTTTGACCAAAAACACATGAGAGCTGCATGAGCTGCTCCAAACTGCATCAAAGCAGACAGCTGTCAGCACCAAAGCTTTCAGCAGATACAGCAGTCACCAGCTCAGACCTGGAACATTTCTCCCCCTCTTTCACCCAGAGCATCCCAGTGCCTGGCAGTAGGGTCATTCAACCCCTTTACTTGAAGCTGTAGGGGTTTTTTACAGCAGTTTCAACCATAAAGTCGTAGACACCTTTATCTTTAGTTTTATCTAGGAATATATTTTCCACCTAAACAATTTGCCTAATTAGAGAGCTTTATTTTCCCCCAGTCAAGTATTAAATTTCTTTCTCATTTCCCAACTCCATCTCCACATACTGCATTTAATGTATTTCCAGGTCAGTTCTCATAGAGCTCTAACAATTTCTACTGTACTTGTTTAGGAAAAGCAGCAAATAGCATTCAGCCAGCTTGCTCATGCTACTTTACAGCTTGCTGTGGTCATTCATTCTCAACTGAACTTTTTGTTCAAGATAAACACGAGGTAGGTGCTCTGTTTTAAAGCTCAGTCACTCAAAAAATCCACTGGATCTTCTAGACTGTTCGTTCAAAACAAGTACTCTGCAGAATAGCTCCACCAGCAGCACTCTGTCCTCCTTTATCCCCATGTCCAGGGAGGCAAGCACCCCTCTAGGTCCAGGATCCTTTTGTTTTTAATTATTATTAGAAAAAAAAAAATCTCACCTATACAAGAAAAAATTCTTTGAAATATCTCCTCCTGTTGCTAAATATGTAGCTAGTCCCTCACCTATCCAATCCCACATCCCCACTATTCTAGCTGGTGAGGGGCAAGACATCCAGACTTCTCTACTCTTCCATAAAGAAGGTGGTAGAAGCTCCTGGGTCCCTCCTTGCTACCTTTCTTCTCCTCATCAAAAGCAAGAAGACAAGTAGGCAACTTCCTTTCAACTTTGCCACTGCCTCACACACAAACAAAAAATAATTTTACTTTTTAACTATGTTTTTGTATGGAGTGGAAAAACAATATCAGTTATGGATGACCCAAGCACATCAACCATCAGATTTCATTATACTGAAATGCCATATCAGCTTGTTAGTTGGGATTTTACATTGCTTTTTCTCACAAAACAGAAAAAGTTTGCTAGCAGCTGCCCATGTAGACATGCTAGATTTTTTTTTTCTTTCAGCAAACAGTCAACTATTTCTCTCCTTGGAAAGTTTCTAATTAAAAGTTAGGTTTCTCTTTCTTTTCCTTTCTAAAGTACCATAAATTATAAATAACTGACTAGTCATTCATTGTCTCTAATGCACAAACCCAAATATACTTTCTCCAGTTTTTTCAACTTTGCTGTCAGAGGGACTTTTTTATAAAGTGGGTTGGGAGGAGACAGGCTGCTCAAGAAATCTGATGAAACCCCAAGTCTGAAAATGCTGTGTCCCTTACCTACACAAAATACATTATGAAAGCAGCTGCAATGCAATCAAAGTCACCACACAGTATGGGCTCCCTCAAATGATGTTCCCAGTGACATGGTGGAGGTTTTTTGAGCACCAGGTAACACAGTGTTCATGCCAGCTCTGTCCTGGGCCTTTGTGAAGCAGATGCTGTCAATCATTTCAGACTGTGTTGAATTGAACGTAACATCTGCAATATGGTGTTTAGAGTTCTCCAGTGAAGGTAAAGCTGAGACAGCCAGTGCATTTTACTGAGTAGAACATTAGGATTAGGCTCTCCTTGAATTATGCTGGGGATTTGAAAGAGCTGGCTAACTACACTTTGGTCATTAAGAATTTGGTTTCGTACCATACTAAGCATCCTATCACCAAGGAATTAAAGGCTGCAATCCCTCATTTTAAAAATAAAAATAATAAAAAAAAAAGAAAAAAAAAAAAGAAAAAAAAAGAAAAAGCATGATATCATCAGGATTTGGATCCTAAAACTACTGCCACATGAAAAATCCTGCTGAAATGAAGTAGTTGATTACAGAAAGTTCTCTCCCAGCTTTACACCATCCTTGTGTCAGCAAGACTTGGTAGGTACTAGTAAGTGAGCCACATCTTTTTACTATGGGTTCAAACCAAGAAGCAGCAGTGGATGTACATATGTATTGACAGAAGTGACCAGTCAGTGGGTGTTCAGTGAGGAAAAGCATTCCTAACTGCAGATGGCTCATCTTACACCTCCTCACTGTGCAACACTGAACTGGCAGTCCCACAAGAATATTCTTGGTCAGGGGATTTCAGCACCTCTGCATCCAACAGGGATCAGAATAATAAGCAGCACAGGCAGAGGAGCCTTGGGAGTCACAACCCCTCTGGTACTTCAGCCTCAGGACTCCTCTCATCCATCCATTCTCCCCCAGTCTGCTTACAAAGATTTTTCAAGATACTGTGCAGAAGGGATGCTCCATACTGCTCTCTCTCTTCCAGACTCACATTTGAAGCATATACCTTGCCGCATATCCTCCATTACAACTCAGTGCTAAGAGGTGGGGTTGCACTCTCCTCCCTAGTAGCAGCACCTGAAAGTTCCTGGCCCACTCATCATCCTTCAATAGTCTCCTTATTCAGACTTGTGAGTATTTCTATATGCACCATTACAGGGGTTCCACAAACTCCTTTTAACTGAAATCAAGGACTAGGAACCCACCCATCTGGGGTGGAGGAGATTCCTTTTCCCTCTGTTTTTTATCCGCCATTCTCTTCTTTCTCATGCTATGTCCTTCCTCCACCTGCCCAGCTTTCTCCCCACTCACAGCCTCCATACCAGGCCTCCCCCCCTTACCGCTCTCATTCTGTGGAGAAGTTGCTCCAGAAATTTCTGACGTGTGACAAAATAGCAACTTTTCTGGGCTGGGGTGGGCTTACATTCAACACTTTTTATATGGTGCTTAAGAATATGCTAAAATTATTTGTAGTGTAGTTACAACAACTGTAGTAGTTGCACATTGTCAGCTCTCAGATCCCCGGCAGAGATGGGACCTAAAGACTTGATTTGGCAAGCATCACTACTTTCACTTAACAGATGGCAAAACTTAAGCTACAACTTGCCTGAATTCAAACAGTTTTTAAAGAAACAGGAGGGAAAAAAAAGACAAAACAAATTTCTTTCTTAATTCACGTTTTTTACCTTCCCTTCTTATAAGCACCCATTTGTCTCTTTGTAAGATGTGGATCCTGTCATAGAAGCAGACACACTACTATCAGAAAAACCTGAGGAAGAGTTGCTGTTCCCACTGTATGCACTCCTGCCAAATCAGCACCCAGAGACCAGGTGCTCCCTGCTTTCAGACCATCTCCTTACATTGCTTTAGGTTAAAGTCAGCTTACTAGACCAGAATTGTTCAAGTTCACACGTTATCTGCCATAGAGGGTAGCAAAGCCCTCTTGTGCCATCCCCACTAGGTGATCCTGAAAGGCAAAAGCCTTGATTAAACAATGCAAGCTATCTTTTGGCACTGCCCTTTTTCTAAACTGATTTTTTTCTATTGTTTTCAATGGAAGTAACAGCCCCCTAGCACCACAAACCAACCTTTGAGCTGATCTTGAATTCACTCTAAAGGTTTTTGCTTCTACACTGCCTGCCCTGCTCCTGCCCACCCCCACCTTCTCCCCTTCATGACAAGGATTTTTAGGGGGGCTATGGCACAATTGTTCTGACAATGCACCAGTTCCCAACTATGGGAAGCTGGAACAACCTCTGATTCTTCTGTCTAAGATCTGCTGTTTGTACACTTTGGTCTTCTATTCAGCCCATTGACTTACCTCTCTTATCTTCAATCTGTAATTAGCAGAGATTAAGGAAGCTGACTTATTGCAAAAGAAAATAAACAAAAGGGATCAGGGATGAGTTGAAGGGTAGGGGGGAAAAAATATAAAATCAGTACAGTCTCCCTCCTGAGAAGGTCATCCCAAGGAAGGGCAAGAGCAAAATCAATGAATTTTGGCTCAGCAGTGATGGGAGTCAATCCATCAGGCAAACCGATGGCAGCCAGTCAGGCTTTCACAGACACCACCTGTCGCTGCCAGCAAAATGTCAAATTTATGAATTCATTTCCATAGCAAGATCGCACTCCCCCAGGGCAGTGTTGAACAGTTTCACAGCTTCTAGAGCAACCTACTGAGCAGGGAGAGAAGAGGCAGCTCTCCTTCCCCACCAACTGAGGCAAGTTGTATTTTAAAGAAATGGAAGTATGGACCAAATCCAGAGTCACACATTTTTCAGCATTTGGTTTCTTTAAGCTGGGGTCCCTAAATCAAGATATACTTAAGGCATACCCCAATTTTTCATTTTGTGTCATTAACAAGAGCAAAAAATTACACCTGTATGTCTCTCACCCCAGAGTTTAACTTCCCTAGCTGCATCAAATCCCTCACAGACGAAGGTGACAGTGTCGACCTCAACTAGCTACACCCAAGTGAAAATTAATCCCATATTCACTGTAGTTCTAGCTCCTTGTTAAGAGCCCTGTCATGGTAGGGCTGAGTCCCTTCAGTTAGTTCAGAGTGCACACTTTCAGGGATTGTCATTCATCACTGAAGAGAGTGGTGACAGAAACTTCTGTGAAGTTCCCTGCTCACCCACACAGAGTCAAGCACATATCTTTCCAGCACAACAAGTGGAAGAACCCTGTATTTTTTTCTTCCCTTCTACCTTTCATCTATCTTCATAGTATTATCTGGGTGATATTCACTGTAAGACAGTGTCACCAGAATCTCTAGAAGTGACAAGCTTTTAGCACAGAAATACTTCAGGAAGATTATTTTAAATGTTTTCAATTGGAAGTGTAACAGACTGAACAGAGATATAGGAGAGCAGATATGCCAGTTGCAACCTGAACTTTAATTTTGTCCAGTTAGGCATACATTAGATCATTAGAGACAGTTCTTAAGTTTAGAAAGACGTCAAGCTGGGGGAAGGAGGGCATAATTCTTGACTAAAAACTTAGGGGACACAATTTTAAATTAATGCCAAAGTCTTGATTTAGTAGAGCACTTGGCCCAAATTCTCCAAAGTTTTCACATTTCTCTACTTTTTTAAAGGTATAATTCCACCATTTAGGTTCTTCCACCATACTCAGAAATCATCATTTACGAGCTAACACCCCAGGCTGTCTAGTTCCAGCAGCCCCTAAATTCATAGGCATGAGTTAGTGAAAAAATGACAGAGGTGCCACAGTGATGCCAGCCAACTCCCAAGTGAAGGAGGCTATTGCCAGTGGAGGAGGATTTAAGTGAAGATACTTAGCACTAAATCTTTCAAAATAGGCACACACATTCTTCCTATATAGGATGTCCAAAAATAGACATGAAGTGATGGGAGGGCAATACCCTACATGATCCCTTTTAGCTTTGTCAGAAATTATTTGATGGTGCTGCACCCTGCTAGCAGTAGACGTGAGTGTCAGACTGACTGAAGTTTTAGCCCCAAAGTTCTTCAAGCAGGACTGGCAGACTGGGGAGGGAAGCTCACCTGTGTAAGAGCTCCAGGATCGCACAGAAATCAGACACACCCCAGGGCAGAGACACCCGACTGAATGGTGTGCTCACACCCAGTGGTATAATCACTCTGAAACACAAGATCACATAGTGAGGACACACGACCAGAGGTGCATGGCTCACCACAAAACCTAATGCTGAGCCTTCAGATTCTTACAGTTTTACACATGCTGGAGTTAGAGAGCTATAACAAAATTCTCATTTCATAGCAAGCTCTATGTTACGTCACTCGGCATCCTAATTCTAGAAATTCGTGCAAAAAAATACGAAGAGCTCACTGTTTTGCAAGCATTTTAATGCTTTGGTAAAAGATCTATGATGACAAATATTGCTGACTGCCTTCACAGGAGACATGGAAACAAATCATCACTCTGTCTACAGTGTGAGACAGTGTATAACAGGGTTCTTAATCTTTAAACTGATATTGTTAATCCATTTATAATATATGCCTTACAGAGTTTTTTGTAGTTTGGGGTTCTTTTTAATCTTCTTTAAAATTAATATATATTAATTTTGAATTCAAACTTACTATATGAATTAATCTGGTTGAAGGAATAATTGTAAGGTACTTTGTCTTAATTATAGCACCATGATACAGAGCAGTCCATATAATCCGTATAATTTTATATTGTTGCCCTGAAGGCTCTTCCTTGAAGTCAACCTTTTCTTTTCCTATTTTTTAAACAAGACTTAAGTCTTTGTAAGTGTTAATAAAGTAGGGAAAATTACTTCACCCTAGTTCCTTTGTATTTTTCTCCTATTTTTTTCTCACTTTTGAAGATTAATATAAATGAGTATAGAAAAATGTCTCTCTAGTTAATTATGCTTTAGGGAACTTTATTCTCTCCTCCCTTCCCCAAATTCTATTTTAAGGACCAGTCTCATTCTCTTGTTCATTAAGAAACAGCCAACTGTATCATATAGCAGCTGATTCTTCCTTTCATTCATGTCCCCAGCTCACCCTCTTTGCATTGTATAACTCAAAGACAAATCAACTGGAAATAGGTTCCTCTGAAAACAAAACTGATGAGCACCATTTTTTATTTTGCTTTTCCTTGATTGCCATGTAAAATTACCTTGATACTCACTATCTTTACCTTCTCTCATAGAAAAAACAAAAAACAGCCCACATCTCCAGTGTCAGTTTTCCTTGTTAGGCTCCAATTTTCAAATGGACCCTTATGATCACAAAATTTTATACACTGATTCAGGAGGGAGTCCATAATCAGATAACATCATCAATCTCCAGCACGTAACAAAACAGAATTCACACCCTTTTCTTCTTCTAGCATCTTGAAAGTCCTTGTGTGGTTGCACTCTTCCATCTTTGACAACAACACAGGTTTGTATTGGAAAAGGCCCCCATCTTAGCAGGAAGTATTCCTGTCATTCTGTGCAGGAACTCACAAAGTCAAAAGCAAAGAAGCCACAAAAGTATTAAAAGGCAAATATATGACTCTGTAACACAATGCCATAGAAGGTCTCATGGCTTTCTATCACACCATCAGTGGAGAGCAGAGCTAAAGACAAGGAGAGGCAGTTGCTTCTGAGCATTGCTTCCTCATGCTGAAATACTTTGGGGCAGAAATCTCATCAGTCAACAGCATCAAAGGCAGGGGTAAATCCATAAATTTTCCTACAGCGGAAGGCACAAAAGAGTGCTGATGACAGAACCAATGGTTCAGTATGGCATGACATAGGGGCAGAAATAGACAATCAGAACACCTTTAGGCAGTTATGTAAGCCAGATGCAGTAAATTAAAATGATAGAATGATAGAATGGTTTGAGTTGGAAGAGACCTTAAAGTTCATCTAGTTCCAACCCCCTTGCCATGGGCAGGAACACTTTCTACTAGATCAGATTGCTCAAAGCTGCATCCAGCTTGGTCTTGAACACTTCCAGGGATATGGCATCCACAGCTTCTCTGGGCAACCTGATCCAGTACCTCAACACCCTCACAGTAAAGAATTTCTTCCTAAAATCTACTCTCAGTTTAAAGCAATTTTCCCTTGTCTATCACTATACACTCTTGTGAAAAGTCCTTCTCCAGCCTTCCTGTAGGCCACCTTCAGATATTGGAAACATGCTACAAGGTTTTCCCAGAGCCTACTCTTCTCCAGGCTGAACCACCTCACCATTCTCAGGCTTCTTCATAGTAAGGGATCTCCAGCTCCTGTTCATCTTCTTGGTCCTCCTCTGGACTCCCTCCAACAGGTCCATACCCTTCCTATAATGGTAGCCCCAGAATAACACCCAGTACACCCCAGGCTTGGTTTCATGAGAGCAGAGTAGACAGGAAGAATTATGTCCCTCAACCTGCTGGCCACACATCTTTTTCTGTAAAAAGCAAATTATCTTTGTTCTATCTGCTGGAATAGGTGGGTGAAACATCTATGTTGTCTAAGTTTTAAATAAAATAATGTGCTTTTTAGAGGTTTGTGGATTTGATTATATTTTGTTTCTCATTTGCAAAATGCATTCATATGTTCAAGGTTGAGTCTTATATCACTTCACTCCTCTGTATTTTCCCTCTAAAATAAAGGGATCAAATATATAAGAATCTAAAATCTAACAATTTCCCTGAATAAAGGAAAATATTTTTTGTTGGTGGTGGTTTGTGGTTTTTCTTAAAACCTTACTATTTACCCAAGGAAGAGTACAAGACTGAAAAAAAACAAAAACCAGCAACAACAACAATAAAAACAAAAACAAAAAAATCCTCAAAACACCAAAACAACAAACACTAAATCACCACAGGAGGGATTTATTTTTTTAATAAACACATAATTCTTTGTGATTAAGTATAAAAATATTGGTTAGGCCATTGGCCAGGTGTGTCAGAAGTAAAGATTTGCTCAGGGTAACAGCTAATGCTGTTATTACAGCAATAAAGAGTTGTTTTCTACTAGAAGAGTGAGCAGAACAAAGCTATGTCCAGAGTCACGAGCACATCCCATCCATTTTGTCCACTATAGGCTTTCAGACTCCAATCTCCTTGTACACTCTCCACACTCATTTAAAATTATTGTGGAAAACCAAAGGAACCACATTTTCACTCTTTGCTTCACAGTCTTCTGCCAGTTTATAATAACATGGCACTTCTCTGTGATACTGGATGACATGGAAGACAGAAGGGTAATTTACTAAAACAAATAGTCCAGCAGCTGATCTGCAGCAGCTGTTAAAGTCCTAAGCCAGGAAGAGCCTCAGTGAGTTATCAGCCCATTGAACCCTGCAGATGCAAGTCACTGCTCCCATCTACAGTGCAGACCTGTCAAGGTGAGACACAAGTCTTGCTAAGTCAAAGCTCCTGGTGACCTCCTTATTGCATCCAAAATAGAAAATTGAGCTCTTTAGACTGGAGGAAAAACTGTGATGAACAGTTAGGGACCTCCAAGTTCTCATGGGCCTGAAGAGAAGAGCGGTCTCTACCAGAGTGAGGATTAGTCTCATCTGCTAAGTCAAACCCTACTAATCCTGGGCCCAGCTGTGTCTCTGATCACAGGGAGAGCACCCTGCCCAGTGATAGCTTCTAGCAGTAATGAATGACTTCACAGCACCTGTACTGAAAGGAAGTAGATAGTGTTAAAGCTCTTGTCCATTTTGAAATTGAAGACCAGAGGGTATTCCTTTCCAAGACACTGACTACATTGTTTAAACTAGAAAGGTTTTGATTGGCTGGGTTTTTTTAAATCAGTATAGCTAGGTATCCATTTCTTAACAAATTGCACCCACCTATCTAGCTCCTTCATTTTAAAAGTAAAATTCCTTGAAACATGGATATTTTTGTATACCTATAGTATAAAAATTCAGCTTCCTCAGGAGGTGGTTTAGCACTTTGTTTTTAGTTTAATGGGTTATTAAGATCATTAACATTCCAAGTGACTCTTTCAAAGTACTTTAGTCTATATTATGTGGTAGAATTAGGGAGAGTTCTATTAAAACCAAGGTTTGCTTTATTTCTTTCAATTCTCTAAGGTGAGCTCAAATACCAAGAAATAAAAGGCACTTGTATCAGACTGCTTCAGTGAAGCAAGAAAAGGGGGAGGAGGGAAGCAGCTTTAAAACTTTCTTTCTAATCTTCTGTGTATTTCTTCAACTTAGTCAACTCTGCAGAGGGAATACCCTCTTATTTTTCTTCCCACCAGTGACAGCTACAATGAGTCATAGTACAGGCCTACTCCAAACAAGCACTTTTGTCTCTTGCCTATCACCATTTTCAGAGATTTATTCAATACTACCTCAGCCTACCTACTGCCCACATAAAGAGGCAGAAGCTAGTTACCATGGGTAATAACTTTAATACTGAGCGTTAATAAAGACATTTGACATAACACAGAACTGTGTTGCTACATTCTGTCAACTAGCCATTCCCATGCCATCATAAATCTCCAAGAAGTAAATAAACAAATGATTGTGTTTACCTGTCGGGGTCCAGACAAAAAGGGTTTAGTACAAATTACACTAAGAGACTGTTAAACTTGGAAAGTTAAAAAAAAGTACATTGCAACTTGCTGTATGTTGTAAAGGTACTGTACCTCTTCTGATGGTTTTTGAGTGGCTCTTCAGCCACTAAGGTATTAGGATGTTGTCCATGTGAGTTACACAGGGACAATTTTTGCCAAAGGAAAAACCCAGGTACATTCAGATATCAAGATGTTTTTCCCCCAGTAGAAATACCGAATCTTAATTACATTAATTACCCTATGAAAACTTTCCTTACTCCTTGTTTACAGTAGAGAACATCCAGCCAAAGTGTCTATCTTGGCGATCTAAATGACAATCGCTGATTGTGAAACTCATTGAAGTTAGCCACTCTCTAGCAGTTTAAACACATATCCACCGCTCTTCTGAGATATCTATAAATGTTCAACTAAAGAATGATGTCCCATTGCAAACTTGAAAGACCCTTTAATACAGCAAGAAAATAGTAAATGTCTACAACTGAGCTCTGAATCTCTCACCTGGGTTACAAAGCCATGATTGTTTTATTGCAGTGAGAATCAAGATCAGAATGAAAGTTCTTCCACTGATGAATAAAAATTGTAATTCAGTTAAAAACAAAGAGGTAGTAGGTCTTACTCTACAGATATTCTACTAGATGTGTGTCTCTCACACATCTTAATTTCAAAGGAAAGTATATATTTGTCCAAGTATCAGACATAAGAATTTTTGTCACTTTGCACCCTTTCTTTTTCAAGTAAATCCTCTATTTACAGCTTGTCCTTTTGGAAGAGGTAGTGAGAAACACAGCTGAGCATAACAAAGAGTTTGACAAAGAAATTAAAGAAAATCAATCTCTGTATGGATATGGTTTCCATATATTTATAAACCATCCACCCAAAAGGAGCAAGTATGTACAGCACACATGGGGAGCCCATTACTGTCACAGAGTGCACATAGGGGAATTGTCATGCCGGAAAAAGAACATCTTTGCTTCCCACAATTTATCATCAAGAGCTTTAGCAAAGAGTTGAAATGAGCTCTCTTGGGTCCTACTGTAGCACAGAACTAAAACACATTAAGTTAAGATTTTTGGTTTGCTACATTTGGGCTTCTAGATCAGTATCAGGCTCTATTGGAAATATTTGGAATTATTTGCAATGAGAGCACTTTGCTGATTTGTTATGAGTGCTTTCAATCTCATGTTATCTTCTTTGAATCTGTTCTAGAATTTAGTTTAGCAAATAGCATCAAGGGTGGAGAAGATTCAAAAGCCAGCATTAGAGATTAAGGTGCATAAATAGATCCGGTAACAGAGAATGCCATTCATCCAAAGCAACTATAACCCAAAGGAGTATATGGGATGGAGAATGTCTCAGTGCAGCAATTCTCTGGAAAGTGATCTGAGGATTACAGCATGCCATGAGTACAAAATTCATTCTGTTCCTGAAAACAGAATACCTTCAGTTGGACTTGAAAACAGAAAAAGAGCCTGAAAACCAGTAAACTCCTTTTGCTCAGGACTAGGAAGGCTCCTTCCATGTTTGGCTACCGTCTTTCAAGAAGGTGAAGACAGTTTGCATGAAAGGCAAAAAATACCCAGCCAGCTGCAAAACCTGCCCTCCCAGGAAAGTCTACAGGACTTGGTGCTGCCCAGTATAAGGAAGGGAAGGCTGAAAGGTAACATCTTCCAGGTAGATTACAGACTGCTGCAATCAACAAGAAAATGAATTATTTTCCAGCTTCTATTGCCAATGAACAGTTATATTAATGCTCAACATGAATCTCTCTTGCTGTCAAATTCAGGACAATCCTTCCATCAGAGAGAGAAAAGAATTGAAAAGGTTGCCTGGGTTCATTGGCAGAACCACCACTGGAGGGGTTTTTGACAACAGACCTGACAAACAAACATCATTAAAGGAGATTGAGGCATAGCTGATCTGCCTCAGGGACAGAAGCATGGACTAGGAAATTTTTCAAGGTCTTTTTAAGGTTGCCACCTTCTAAATACAAAACACATGGACACATAATGAGTATAAACAGCTGCAATGCAGCAATTAATTTGCTGGTACCAGATCAACATCATCCATAGTTTGCAGCAAGCTGTTCAAAACCCAGGCAAGACTCTACATTGTTAAAACTCCTGCCACTGGTCTTAGTTCCCTCGGGCTAGCTCACATCCTACTGCAACCATGGCTGTTGGAGGTTCAGGGCAGACAGATGTTAAAAATTATTTGCACTGGGAGTCACCTAGGCCTGCATTTTCTAATCTTGGAGAGGCTTGTATGTAAGATAATAAGATCATTAATAGCCATAAGACAGTAAGGTCATTAATAGTCATAAGATAATAAACCCCTCCAGGAATGCTGTATGTATAAATCAGGCATAGGACACACACCTTTGCAAGCACCACGCAGAACTCAGCCAGGCTGTTTTGTTTTTCCAAAGAAATCTTATAAACCTGAGAAATGCAGAGGAACAAGCACTCTGGGAGCTCAACAAATGAACAGGGATAGAGCTTTCAAGCTGTAAGTAGCACTGACAGATTCCTTTGCTATTGATGCAGGTCCCTGGTGTACAGTCTGCAGCCACTTTGAAAAGAAGTAACGATTATTAATTGATCACGGAGTGCCAACAATTTACTAGGTGTTTCTTGTTTTTCATTTAGCAGCATACATGAATTTGGAAGAAATCTGAAGCAAGGAGTTATTCACGACAGCAGAGGACACAAGTGTTTCAAAAACAATGTTCACAGCCCCAGGAGAGAAAGCCTATCTGGGCTGGTTTGTTTTGTTTCAGAAGAGGGTTGTACACTACTGAATTTTCTACTTTTGGGGAAAATTAAGGAATCACCTTCTGAACCGTGGGATCTCCCACTCTCAGGTCAGTATGATTTTCTGTTTCATGTGGGACTGTGGTACTGAATGCAACAGAAGTGGTTGACTCTGTCCAAGTTACTGAACACAAAGGGCAGACATTAGGGTCCGGGGCTATTAGCCAGTGGTTTCTGGCCACAGTGCTCAGCAAAACCATCAGCAAACTGAAAGACAAACAACTTCACCAAGAATGGTACAGCCAATCCCACCAGGTCTTTCTACTTGTGACTCTTTCGCATGAAAGTGACACTGTGATGACAGAAGAGAGAACAGGCTTTTCCAGATACTCCATGTAGGGGGTGAAAGAGAACATAATTTTAGCACATGAACAACCCTCATAAAAATTTACAGAGTATCTCTGTTGAAGATTTCTGAGAGTCAAGATCTAGTATCTCCACTGCAGCAATGTGTTGAGTCAGATGGTTAAAGAACAGCAACAGCAAGTGAACAAAACAGCCATCTGGTGCTACCCAACTTCTATTTTTATTCAGGAGCAACAAGTCCAGCTCATTTTATAACCATCTTTTGTCTTAGACACAAGTGAGACAGAAACTACCAGGTAAGGAACCCAGGACTGTGTCCTGGTGGCTCTGCAAGAACAAGAGGTAAGACTTCTCCTTTCATTATAGAAAACTCAGGATTTTTAATACAAAAAGCTATAAAATGGTAATACTTTGAAAACAAACAAACCAATAAATCTAGGAAAAGGCAGAAAAACTCAAAGCTGGAATTTTGTGGCTGGAAATGTAAGTGTCTGAGTCTTTTCTAAACTACACATTTACTTGAGTCAGTTTGTAAGTGTAGCCTTTCACCTGGATTGAAATTTATGGCTAGCTCCAAGCCGTCCTAGTTAACACTGAAGTTCAAAGGTGATAGTTTGCACAGATTCATCCCTGATACTGCTGGTTGTTCACAGCATTTATCTGATGGTCCACATTTAATCTTTATCACTCTTTTTATTGAAGAAATCTATACTCATTAATATTTTTAATGGTTTATAGTGGGTGTTAATGAAGTGTAGGAAGGTCCTTCAGGGAATGTACTCTTCTGTCACATTCAAAGTGACGCTAAGTGACATGATAAACACTAGCATGTTAGGAGTCTTCAGGTTTTAGCCAGGAACATTATCATGGAACTAAAATGTTCCTCCTCTGTGTGCAATACAGAAAATAATCAAAGAAATCTAACAAAATGAATCATTAACATGCACAAAAATCAAAAGCATCATGAAACACACAGTAAGAGTCATCTTGCATCCCAATGAAAACTCCCCATGAAGTAGAGGTACTGCCTATTCTCAAATACATCAAAAAAACCACTTATAGATGAAGAATTGAGGTTGGATATAGTTTGCAGTTTCTAGCCAATGTGTAACAAGTAATCCAGTAAAGAGATAGTCAAGTCAATTGCTCATCTTTTTCCAATTATCAGTTACTTTAAGAAGAAATTACTCCTTTTTTGCAAAGAGCTACTATTCGAAACAACTCCTCTACACAAAGAGTCAACAAATTAGTTTTTTTATGAAAGCTATTCTGATCTCCCAATGCTAAATTATACTACACCACACATTGTATTTTCAGGCAATGTTAATTTTGTCCTTGTTTTATTCTATACTGAAAATGTAATTTTATCTCCTTCCTTCTTTGATATTTTATGTAAAATATAATATAAAGCATTTAATGTATAAGCTTAATATCTTGAAAATATTGTTTATTAAATGTATAGGTAAGGGAGTGCCCACTGTGGCTGCATTATTTGTGCCATAATTCTCTCATTCTTTCAGAATGTCAGTAGTGATGACTAACAGATTTAAGAGGAAACATAGAACAACTGAGTCAATGCTGCAACACCATTGAATAAGAGCTGCCTATCTTTCTTTGCGTTTTGCCTGTACTGTGTCTGAATTAAAATATCTTTTCTCAGCCACAAATGAGATATTTTTGAGAATTAACAGCAATATACTGCATTAATTCAGTGTCCCAGTTATTGAAACAAGAGCTATCAAAGTGCAGCGATGCATCAAGTTTGTATAGAAAGCAAGAGAGAGTTTTCTGTAAGACAGAGGTCATGTAGGGAATCAGTCCTAGAGCTTCAGTTTACCAGAATCCTAAAAGCCAGAGTAGAAAAGGCACACATTTTTTGCTTCACCTAGGAACTATGGCAACCTGCAAAGCTCAACTTCATACAAGACCAGGTCCCACCACTGCAGAATGAGATTCCTTGCCTGAAAGGAAGCAGTGAGCAAGAGAGTTGGGATAATAGGAAATGTGACCTAAACAAGGCATAATATTTACTGAATGAAAAAAAAACCTAGGTGACTTGCACATAGGAAAAATATGGAATTATAGAAACATTTGCTTCAATTTCAGTTCATTCACAAATAAAGATCTGCTGGTGATAGTGATGATACTAGCAGCATGAAATGAGTCTTGTAACACCGCTTAATGTTAGAAAAGGCACAAAGCTGATAAAGATCATGTATCATGCAGACACCGCCGTTATCAGCAAAGTACCACAGATGACTGGTGCTAGGATGAAGCCATTCTTTATAACTGGTATTACAGTGCAGTTGAAACTCTCCCCACCTAAGATAAGAACTGGAGACAATTTCAGCAGGTAAAAGGACTTTTGGACAGCTAACTCTTATCAAATTAGCAGACTATTTCCTTTGACTTGCTTTCCAAGCAACCCAGTTCTGAAATGATGTTTTTCCATATTAGTTTCAAACTGTATTCAGATATGGTAAACTACAAACTTTATACAGTAATGGAGGAAAACATTAATTTAGCTGCACCATTTTCTTATGTTCATTTGGGAACTTTTGAAATGCACTAGGTATGGAGTTTACCGGAAATATGACAAAAAACATCATTGAGCCAACTTCTCAGGGAGTTCTGGAAGCGCACCAGAGGTACTCCACAACTAAATTTTGCAAGAGTTGTGAGGTTATGATATTGTATATGGTGTTGTCATTTACCACAGTCCTAAATGAAAAGAAAATTAAAAAAAAAAAAGGAATGGTGATGTACACTTACATAAAAACACAGAGCAGGCTACAGCAGCCAAAGCCCTCACTGCTTCACTGTCATGTTAAAGACCTATGATTTGTAGAGGCAGATTGAGGTGCTCAGGGGGGTCAGAGGACAACAACTAAACCTAACAAAACAAAACCTGACAAATGAAGGAAGAAAACACAGTATCAACATACCTAGGCAAAATTTTCTGAAGGAATCAGATCATATCCCACCAAACTGCAGGCCAGTTGAGAAGCTGAATCCCCCTGAGCACAGTTTGCTTCCTTTCTGCCCAGCCTGGGTCTTGCCTATCCTGCAAGCAGAACGCTAGCTAGCTGCCATACCCACACCAATGGACACATCAGCTGCTTGTCACAACACCTTAGTTCCTCCTTTTTCTTTGAAATCTGAAATCTTGTCTCTCTCAATGCAATGAACAGCAAATGAGACTGTTGGACTATTCTGCACACAATTGGCAGCAAATACGAGTTTGGTCTAATACAATACTTGAAGTAAAAACGCTGGATAGAACACACTTGGGGGGAAAAAAGTGAAATCTTTGGGGAAGGATAACTGAAAAACTACTAGAAAAATGAAAGTCTTCATTTGAGGGGCTACTATAACAGAAATATGGCCATCTTCCCACACAAAAAAACTAACCTTGTCTCCTGAAGAATGGAACAGAGACAGCTGACGGAAAAGATCACAGAGATATTCTTCAGTAATTATGCTCCCTCTTATCAAAGGTTTAAAAGATCAGAGTAGTCATTTTATAGTTGAAATGCAGTTGATGCAGTATAGGCAGCATATTAAGACAACTACACAGTCTGCTCTGTATAATTATGCTAATGGACACAGCACCAATTATAGATTTGCTTTTATTCTTTGAAGTCCTCAGAAAGATGAAGGTGAAGGAACAGGAACACTGCTAGAAGTATAAACCACTAGTAATGTCACAGTATGACATTTTTTCAGTATCCTGGCAATATTACTAGACAGAAACAGAATAAGATTAAGTCAAAAGAGCTTCCAGGTGACCTTGCTAGAAGCAGTACACTTTTCAGCTGTTTCCTTGATATTTTTTCCTCTATATTCAGCTTTGCATAACTAAAGACAATTGGAAACACTACATATAATTAAATAAATGAATTTATGGACTACTCAAACCCTTGGCCAAGAACTGAAAATATTTGCTGATAGCAAAAATCTTGTGGCATATCATCTTCAGCAGTCAAAAAATTCCACCAACATGTGTCTGAGAAACAGTGTCAAAAGTGTTAGTGTAGATAGGCTGCATATTTTATGAATCGGATTTGTTAAAGGTTCCTTATCTTCTGCAAAGTTGGCAGCTTGAGTTTGTTACTTTTCATTTTTTCCTAACTTTAAAAAAATTGTTTCACATTGACCTTATATAAAGAGGGCTTTCAAGAGACAGACTTTTTACAAAAGCCTGTAGTGACAGGACAAGGGGAAACTGTTTTAAACTGTAATATGTTAGATTTAGATAGGAAATAAGGAAGAGTGTCTAAAGATTGGAGATTATGATAGTAAAATCCACTTGGCACTCAGTTTTTTCTCACAAGATATTTAAACCTTGCAAGTCCAGCACAGAGCACTGACCAGAGCACACTGTGTGCCTGGTCACACTTAGCCAGCCTCAAGGAATGGTACCACTGGAGTCTCCTGAAGAGTGCAGGGGAGGGAGGGAACAGAATAGAGAACAGGAATAAAAGCCCCAAAACATCAATGACAGAACATCTCTCTAATCTGACTCTCCTCTGTTAAGGGTAAGTCTTTATCTTCTTTTCAAGAAGAAAACATAGCCTAACTCTTTGTAAGCACTGAATTCAAAGTTTAAGTTAAATGTCTTCTAGTATTTAAATACTTACATGCTGAAAATATAGCTAACTATTTCATATTAAGGCCTGAAATAGAATAATGAAAGCAAGCATAGTACCTGTGAAAATATCCAACTTCATAATAGAGATCCTTGATAACAATTCCATTATAAAGACTGCAATAAAGGTCCCATTCTAAGCCAAACACTGAAGACATCTTTCCATTCATATCAGAAGGGGAAAAAAATCTGTTTCCAGTGCACAGACTAAACTGTGAACAATTTATTTCTAAACCATTTTTTACAGAGGAAACTAAAATATTGTCCTGTCTCCATTTTCTGGAGGTTCTTTGTAGCATTCCTATTATCTGTAGATTAAAAATAACTCATTTCAAAGCGTGAAAGAAGTGTATGTGTTTTTAGATCACATAAATCTCACCTGAATGCGTACTCTCACTTCTCTTCTTGCAGATTTAGAATTTCAGAAACAACATTCTTATGAAGTTTCTTGGGATTTCAAATAAGGAAAAAAATAAAGTCTTCAAAAATGGGCACTTCATTCCAAGAAAAGTAAAGCTGCATTTCACAATATCTTTATTGTTTATGAGCTTTCATGATTACAGTGAACCAGTTTATAAAGTTCTCTTGTGTAGTTTTAAAGTACATGGAGGAAAGATAATTCATCTATTGTTCATTACCACTACAAGAAACCTCATCTGCTAACGTGTGTGCTTATTCAACAAAATAAGATACTTTTTTGTGTGTGTGTATGCAATTATTTTACCATAAACCTCTGTGAATGAAAATTCATGAGTATTTTTTGGTATATGTAAACTTATTTTGAAAGTTTGTTTGCTATGTCTTTATAAATTCAAGCACAGGACATTCTCTCAAATGAAGTTTTCTTTACAGAATCCCCCATATTTTCAGATAAATGAAAAGTAGTTTGGAAAAGTAGCAAATTGTCTCTCTCCTACCTGAACATAATTAACAAATAAATCTGTGTAGAGTAGGGGAAAGAAAACTGACCACTTGAGTATCAGGAATCTTTTAAGAAAGATTTAGTCTAAACCTTGGAGTAAGATTTCACACATCAAGAAAGGCTCCATCCCAGACTGCAAAACGGAAAATCCACATGGAAGAGGAAGACACACCTTGTTGTCACCATCAAAATGAAATTGATCTTTTGAAGGTGAAGAAAAGATCTCGATGGATTACTGAAAGCCAGTTCTCCTGACAGGGAAACCTAATCTAAACTGGGCATTAAAACTAGGCATTTTCATACTCATTCTCATGAACATACATGCCTCTGCTCACATGGAACATGTGGTCAAAGACAGATTTCAGTTATGGAATTCCCTCTGAATAATAACATTCCAAACACCTCAAGCATAAAGCACCAAATTGGCTGGTCTTACCTTTTGTCTTGGGTTCAACAAGAACTACCTTTCCTCTTGCTTCTACTGACTAGCAGGAAAGAATCTCCCAAACAGAAATGGAACAGCACTTTTAATAGCTGTATTATGGTCTATTCTTCTATATTTAATGTGTAAAAGAAAACCACATAGAGATTTATTCAGCTACAGCATTTGCAGCATATTCAGGCATGCATGAATACCTACTTGAACTGGATCTGCCTGGCTCATAGGAACAAACGCTCATCCCTAGTTCAGATCCTCTAATGATAAGTTTCTGCTTGAAGATGTTGATTCAGTGAAGTCTAAGCTTTACTGGATATCACACCTATTAAAAATGCCAATGCAACAAATGCCAGACAGAACATCCTGCTACTAGAGCATCCCAAAAATGATTGGGTTCTTCATCCTGCAAGTTCTCCAGCTACCAAGCTGCCAAACTGAATATGCAATATAATGAATGGTTTGGGGTTTGTTTGCTGGGTTTCATTCTGTTTTGGTTTTTTTCCCTGCGTTATGGGGTTTGTTTTGTTTGATGTGGGGTTTTTGTTTGTTTATGTGGGTCTTGTTGGTTTTCTTTTACTTGGTCTTCATCAGGAAAAGAGTGAATCTGGGATTACCTAAACAGAAGTACATATCATGTGCTTCTTTGGCCTTACCGCCCCCTCCCCAATCATCAGTTCCTTTAAGCTGCTGTTTTTCTCTTTGATATTTCAGGTCCTCTATACCCAAACTCTGTATGGCTGTCTTAATGGGCCCCTCAACAATGTGCTCAAGAACAATGTCTCAGGAGTAACGGTGAGTTAAAATGAACCTCAACATAGAAACGGTTTTTAAACTTGCTGTTTCTTTGAGGTTGAAAATACTTGTGTTCCTTTAATCCACACACACATAACAGAGATTTTTAACTTTTTTTTTTCTTTTAAGTAAGGGAAACTTCTTTGGCCTATAAAGAGCAGAGGAACATGAAGAATAAAAACCCTTCATTGAATATGTTTTACATGCATAGACTCAATAGATATAGCATATTTGCTGAGTTACACAAAACAACAGCCACAAAAGCTTACAGTTTATCTTCAACTGTTTAAATGTTTATGCCTTCCTGTCCTGGTCACAGAGGCCTTCTGTTTAATTGCTTTGACTGAATCCACTTGCATACACAAACTCACCTCCCTTTATTTGCAGCTCCCACACTGTCTTTCTTTACTGCAGTAGACTGGGAGATCTTGAGAAGTGGTCCACCAGGGTACAAATAATTTTTCCAGGGTCTAATGACAGCTTTCCAACTGCTGCTCCACTTCCCTCAAGAAGTTATTATCCGTATTGCTTTCACAAAATAGAAGGGGCTAAGTTTCCTTTGCCAAGACAAGTGCATTTTCTCCTTAGTTGATAGCAGGAGAGAAACGACCAGAGAAACTTAGAAGGAGAGCTGTCAAACCCATTTCTTACAGAGCCACAATGGTACTTCTATTTCCTTCTAGGTTCATGTTTGTTCTGTTCATGATCCTCTTTTTCACAGAAGATCCAATCAAAAACATGTTTAAAATAACAAAAGCTTCACAGAGGGTTTTAATTCAATATAATTGAAGGACTGACCCCACAGAGAAACACAAAGTTTAGTGTTACTCACATTTGAGATTTTTGAGAAGTCAGGATTTTATCTTCATTTTTTCTATCTTTTTTTTCATTCCTCCTTTTCATTAAGTTTCATGGTGGTTTTTTTCCCCTCTTGACATTCAGATACCAAAGTTAGTACACTACTTAGAGGGAGAACAGAGAGGAAGTTTCATTCTTGCAAGGCTTATAGCAAGATTTCCAGCCAGCTTCCTTTCATTTGCTTACAAGTTGCATATAATTCAAGAACATAATCTATTCTTGACTGGGTCTTCTCCATGTCGTATTTTTATTTGGAAGGACCACTTGTACTAGAAATGGGGCAATTTGTTTCAATTCAGAAAACCATGAGAATGAGATTTCCATTGTATCATCTGTGCTTGAATGACTCTTGTGTTTCTCCAGGGAAGTCAATCTGTTGTGAAGGACATTGAGTGCTGTGCTGAGGGAAACATTCTTTGCCTGCAAGGCAGTGTGAGCAACCTGAGCCAGTCCATGAAATTCATAACACACAAGCAAACAGACAATGAAATGAAGGGCATTCAGCTGAAACCACAGACCAGATGCTTCTGTGGTATACATTCACTATGGTTCACTTAATTCTGTCAAAGCCTTTATGGCGACAGAGAGACAGACATGCAAGTACATATGTCCCTATGCACTTTTTTCTCTTTTTCCCGAGGCCCTGAGAAGGCTTTAATTGGCAAATACAGGACTCTCCTTCCAATCATTCCTGGACTTGCATGTTTTTTGAGTCTATTAAAGGCAGCCCATTTTTGCAAGGTATTTTGAGCTCACCAGATAAGCTCTCTGGCTTGCAAAAGGCAAGTTCCCAAACAGAGACCTTACTGGTTTGTCTTCTCTTCTAGATATTGAGGGACAAACTATTGCATTTTACAAGCAATAACATGCTGTAAACTGAATTATTTTTCAAATACAGCCATGACCTAAAAAAAGTGGAGAAGGGAGAAATTTATTATTAGTTGGGAAAATATCATTTCATACCAAATATATTCTACTTATTACAGCATCCCTCCGAAAGACAAAGGTTCCTGTAGAAAAGGATATTGTAGTTCCTTACTGTTTGAGGAACAACTAATCTTTGAAGCATTATGTGATGGTATTCAACAAGTTTCTGATGCATCACAGTAATTACAGGGTGATTAAAACTTCATTGCCTTATAGCAGACTGGTTTTTCTGTAATGATTTCAGATGGGAAAAAGAATACCGTTTCTTACATTAATGCCACTTTATTACAGCTCCAGTTCTTCCCATGGAAAGCTGAGAACATTCTGCAAGAACCTTCTTCAGACTCCCAAAGACACACCAGTGTCCTCAAAGCTAGAAAATCTGACCTCAGAAACTGTGAACTAACTGTTGACTTAAAACCAAACCTCCTAATGTGTGGGTATCCATGCAGACACCAGAGCAAGGCTAAGAAAGCTCCATATTACGTGTTACTCCTCCTTACACAGTACTGCTGTGCTATTTAAATTGATGTGATTCTACTGCAATGCATAACCAGTTCAGCCTCCTGTGGGAAGGCATGAAGCGAATAGTTAAGACTTATACTGAATTTAAACCACTGGAGGCAGTAGTTTATTGTTTCAGAGTTGCAGTTTCAAAGACATTTTAGAATTATGTACCCTGTCCACCTTTATATCTAATAACAATAGAGTCTGCCCACATACCCCTAGGACCAATGAATTCTGTTTGGTTAAAAATATATCTTCCAGACAGTTTTGATGTGAAGAGAGACAGAGAGCTCTTTTTACTCGAGGTAATTTGTTCCAGTGGTCAATCTCTTGCTAAAATTTTTGTGTGCACACTGATTTTCCCTCTTTAAATTTGTTGGCTTTTATCTTTCAGCCACTAGCTCTATCTTTACCTTTTCCCTCACTACACTAAATACATTTCAGAACCCATTTTTCCCCCTCTGTGTTTATGTACTACACTACACATGTTCCCTAGACAGTTTTCTGATAAACCAAAGTCTTTCATCTCTCTCTCCCAGAGTGCATTTCTGACTGCTCTCCAATTCAGTAGCAGTTTTGTGTTTACTTTCTAGACCACCAATGAAAGTGCTGAACAGGCTGATCTGGACTCAGTACTGGCACTTTCACAGCTTCATTCAAAAAGCATCTGCTCAGTAATGGTCCCCCTTGTTGGGGGTTTTGGTATCTGCCACTTTACCAGTTCACAAATCACATATGACTGCACTTCTAAGGCCCTCCATAATTTGCCACCTGGTAACAAGTCACTCCACTTATCTCTCACTATTCCCCACTCTTAGCAATAGCTGTCAAATTTCATAAATTTGTTTTCATAAGTCTGCTGTTGCCTGACAAGTCCAACTCTCATGCATCTTCTTTGGCCCTCCTAGAAAAAAGAAATTCCCTCTGTGTGCACTGCCAACTCTGTAAATGTCAGCTTGTCAAGTAAGTATTCCAGCATTTAATTCTTCACCAAAGGGAACCTGTTTCAGTTGTTGCATTACTTTGTCCCAGACTGAAGTCACACTAAACATTTTATACTTACCCATATTATATTGCTTGACCTTTAAGAACAGCCAGAATGGCTTTTTTGGACAACCAAAAAAGCTTATTGTGTACAACTTGTTTTTGCTTCATGCACAGTTGCAGCTTTCACAGAGGATCCCTTGACTTCAAGCAGCCAAAGTCTATGTGTTTGGCTCTGGATTATTAAGGGTCTGGTGCCTGATAAATATGGAATGCAGAAATAATTCTCTCACTTTTTGTTTTAGCAACAACTAGCAGCAGCAGCTGCCTCTTGTCTTCAAGACTTAACATTCCCATCCCAAGAGAGCAAAGATGAAAAGGAGGAGCTCCAGAATTTCAGCAGGACATGAAAAACAAGCAGGTAATCTGCAGCCCAAGCTTCAATGGTTCTATTTGTGCATCACTTGCATACAAACTCCCTTTGGAAACAGAGGGCTACAAGAGACAGAGAGTGGGAAGCAGCAGTATTTTCTCTGAGCACAGCACCTGTTCTCAGCCTTCAGATGTGTGGCAGAAGACCTGGGCAAGAGGCTGAGAACCAGAAAGAAAAGGAGCAGGAGCAGAGCTTGACATTTTCAAGAAAAATGTCTCTTCAGGCCACATTGGACCTTGCAGAGTGCTTAAGACAGTAAAGAGCTGTCAGCATCCTCTGATTCTCTCCTCAGCAGGGTTTCTTTGCTGCAACTATGCACTTATCTACTAACTACAAGCGACCAAAAACAGAGAAACAGTGAAAGCTTTGAGAACCTGGGTGTAAAAAGCTCCACAAACAAAAGGTTCTCACACTCACCCAAGCTGTCTCACATTAAAGGAAAGAATATATTCCCCAGTTAGAAGGTCTGTATCTGAGAGGAGAGAATGCTAAACATACACCTGTTCAGAAGTACTTAGTGCTAGATTCTTTCTGACAAACTAGATGGCCCAGTAGCCCAATACTTCAAAACAAAGTGAAAACTGATGCCAGTTTCTTTAAGCGAATGTTGCTGTTTTGGGGATTTTTGTCCCCATATCTTCTGCAATTTTCTGCTTGCCTTTTTTGCCTTGCCAAATTTTATTTCGTTATATTTCTTGTACCACCCCAGACAACACTGGGTTTTTGCTTGACATGGACACCCTCCAGATTTTTGTAGATGTTTATTGTCCTAACTGTGCCTGTGAGCCTGTGCTTAGTTGAGAATCATCAATTCTCATTTGGAACATCTCTGATGCCTGCAATATCTGCTATTTTCCAATTCCAACATCAAACTATCTCTCATTTTGAATAGCTGCAGCACGTGCTCCCATCCAGAACACCCAGCACACATAACTATCTGTATTTCTAAACTCATTGTATCATCAGGAAAAAATTTACCATAAATAAGAGTCTAAAACAAACATACCGCACTGAGGGCCTTTCAAGTTTATGGCCCATCCAGCCTTGCATCCTGCACTGTGTAATTTGTGAAGTGCTGTGTTAGCATGACCATGAAAACTCTAGATTTGGCATGGGTAGATATTCCATTCACCCTTCCAACTAATTTATAATCTGCACAGTATTTTAAGTCTGTGAAATAATGAAGCACATACTGATCATCTCTCCAGTCTAATAATCTCAGTTGGAACCTGCTGCAATGATGACATTTCACAAGGAAATAGTGGAATGCCTTTTCTTCCAGTACATCAGAGGTCTCAGGAGAGAAGTTCTGCACAGGCAGAAAGAGCTACAACCTTATTATATGGAGCTAAAGGGAAAGAACTGTGTAACGTATTCTGTTTTCAAGCCTTTTATGCTTGAGAAATTATTTTTAATGTCCATGGCCAAATTATAATTTTGCTGTAATCAAATTCAGTGAAAATTGGTAGGTTTCTCATTACTTGATTAGAAGAGATGCTAAACATTTTTTTTCCTCAAAAAATTCAAACCCTTTTTCTTACTGACTGATACAGAAGGAGGGTTTGGCTGGCAAGAATAATGCTTTAAACAAAAACAGAAGTCTGGGTCCAAGTCTCACCTGCTGTGATATGGAACAGAACACCCGACTAATGAGCTAAGTACTCCATTCCTTGTGTGTGCTCTTCTGCAGGTATAAACAAGACCATGTTTTTGGCCCTAGGCAGAGAAGCCTAAATTCAAGCTGGGTTTTCTTAGAGCTTAGTGTCACAACCCCCAAAATAGGCAAACAAAACAAACAGCAAAAAAGAAACTAAAACAAAAAAACCAGCAACACAGCACCAAAACATTAACCTAAAATTCAAGTCTTTTCAGAGGAAATATGGTCAGGAGAAAAGGGGGAATTTTTCTTCATTCTGCACAGTTGGTGGGATGCTGAGATGCGAGCATAAAGGCTAAGGACCACCTGCAGTCTCTGAGCAGACCAGTAACCAGAGTCAAAAGAAAAAATATTCTCAGCAATCCAGCTCCTTCCCAGGAAAAGAACTGGAGGTGTCATTTGTCCTCTGTCTCCTTCACCCCACTCTTGCTTACCCAAAATGCCTTATAAAGCATTGACACCCACTGACAGGCAGTTTGGAAAGTTTCTGTCCCAAAAGGGCAATCTTCCCAGATGGTCCCCTGCACATATCAAAGAATTACAAGTCATTGAAAAACCAAGCAAAGAACTCTTGCAGGGAGATGGGTGAATTCCGTGAAGCAGAATACAAACCCATGGGTTTAATACCTCAAAAGTACTATCATTTTAATTCTGCTGCTAATCCAAATAATATTTTATGGCCTGCATCTGATTTTCCTGGTTGTTTTTAGGGCCTCCAAACTCTGACAGTGACATACCCATGGAAAACTGGATTAGGATATCTTCAATAGAGGCACTGCACAGCAAACATCACAGCTCCACTCATCCTTCCTAAACAGATTTAAATAAAGATCAACACAGGGGAAGGCAAAGGTAAGACAAAATTCATCCCAGATCCTCAACACTATTTCATGGCTTTACTGATGTTATCTTCTTTCTTCCAGGTCAGCCCCATGGCTGAGTTAGTCAAATTTGGATGCTTCTGCTGCCTGCACAAAGTGCTGATGTTAGCACAGACAAGCCCATGTATTACAAGAACATGTTCAAATATTAGCAGTAATTCAACAAAATACTAATATTTTTGTGAAGTAGTTTGAGATAATGCAGACATACACTGGCTCACATCAAACAGGAGTTGATAGACTTGCCTTTAGGTGAGCCTTACAAGTTAAAGGTTACAACTGTGTTACCACTCAATCATGAGAGTACTAGAAATGCTTTGTACGGTCTGTGAGGAACCATAGACATACACAGAATTCACAGGGGCACAGAGCAGAATACATATATAAAGAATGAGTCAACCTGTTTTAAAATGTAAGGAACAGCAAAACATGCAGAGCACAAGGAATTAGGCACATCCTAAAAATACTGAGAGCTATTCACCCACTGAGGATTACATGCTGAAAAACAACAAAACTCAGTGAATCCCTAAGTGCCCAGATAACACTCAGAGGAGAGGACATAGTCATATAACATATGAACTTCAGCATTGCCATTGTCTTAGGGGACAGCATTTCATAAGATGTTGATTTTTTTTTAAACTCTAGTAGGAGCAAAACTCTCTTCCACAACCTTTCTCTATTTCTACATTAAAAGAAGTTGTCACATATAGATATTTTTTTTTCAAGGAGCAGAACCTTGTCCAAGGAGACTCTACCCCTAATGCGGCCCAGAAAACTTTTGATGTTGACATGACTTTCGACAGATTGACACCTCAAAAAAAAAAACCAACCCAAAACCAAAAAACCCCACACTGACTATTATGACAATCCAATTATTTTGGACACTTCTGAGGAAAAAGCTACTCAGATCACCTTAGGCGGCTTTGAAAAATACCTTTTNTTTTTTTTTTTTTTTAATCTGCCATGGGAATGAACAGAAGCACTGCCCTATTACATAGAAGCCTCAGCAATTAAGCAAAGACTCCCTACTGTGTTAGTACAGTTCCTTTCTTTTGGAATAATCCAGCTGAGGACAACAACATAAACATTATATCAAATCCAACCAGAAAAAAAAAACAAGCAAACAACCAAAACCCCCAAACAAAACAATAAAACTCAAACACTATAAAAAGTAAAATGAACGAAATGAAAAAAAACAAACAACAGACAAAAAATATTTTCCAAAGGCAGCACTTTTAATATGCAAAAGCACTATTTCCTAGCACTGATATATATAAAAAAATCCATTAGGTCTGATATGATATTTGATTAAATAGGTAAAAGGAAAGCAAGCAAGGGTTCCTGCTAACCATTGCTTGCAATTCCCCACCTGAGGTCTCCATCTGTCATTGAAGTTCCCTACTGCAAACTCAGAGGCACAGACAGGTATGTGTATTGTAAAACTCAGCCTTCAACCCTTCACTGGAAAGGACAGAGAGGTTTGCTTAGTAATCAGGAATAGATTACTGAAGACATGACAAGTGCCAGCCTAAGCAAAGTGTTTTAAGTCAACACACAGAAAATAATTACATTTCTATTTTGGGGAAGCACTTGAGCATGTGCCTATCTCTAAGTGGTGACATAAAAGCTTTGTTGAATAGATGAGCCTGCTTGCATTCTGAGGATGAGACACACACTTAAGTTCTTGTCTGAATCAGCATCTACTTGAACAAATATAATCTCCTGAATTTCCTCTTATTATTTACAGACAGAAAACTTGCAAGGACGAAAGCATACTGATAGCTGATAAATCCACTCTCTCCACTACATCAGTGGGGCTTTTTGCCTTGAGGATTAACTTACTTTCCTCTCTGAGCCCATGTATACTCAAGAAATACTGATATGCACTTCAAGGAACTTCTTGGAAGAAAAATAAGTGCCATAAGATGTTTCAGAAATTGCCCACAGGGGGACACTACCAATGATACAACCTGAAATTGAGGAAATTATGGCTACACTACCAGTGGAGGACCCATTTAGAGAAATAAGAGATCCTCATGTACATCAACCCAGACTAGTTATCATTAAAAATCAGTGAATTGAAAGTGGAATGTTTTAAAAATGTGATTATTTAAAGGCAACCAGTAGGAATCAGTTGGTAAAGGAAAGTGGGAAGTACTGCTCCACTCCAAGTCCATCTTGCCTCTGAAGCAAGAGCTCTCAAACATTTAGAGATAAATGGTCACTATCTAAGGTAATAGATGGCATCTCTACAGACCACCACTGTACACTGGAGTGCAGCAGAAACTTCTCCTGTACGTTGTCTGTTGCAGAGAAAAACAAACTAAACCTCAAATACTAGATGTCTTAGAATATTACAACTAAAATATTCTGCATTTTTTACTTGTTTTACATGAAAAAAATCTGACTCACAAATATTCCACATCTGACATATGGGCATTCTACATCAGCCACCACCAGGACAGATGAAAAATTCCCAAAACAAGAGAATTAACCATTGTTTAGAGTCAGATGTCACTGTCTTGTTGCATACAGGTGTAAAAGTGAAGCTCAGTAACCCAAGTGTAATGGTTATAAATGTGTCCTTTTGTCAAGCCTAAAAACGTCAGTCTGCTCACCCTAGACAAGCAAAAAAATGAAAATTATAGTTATGTTAAAATAGCTAAAGACAATTAAAAACAACTAGATGTCCCTAAAAGTAACAATCCATCTGTTCTGAATGATAATCACTTGGACAAAGAAGTCACTTTTAGAGAGACAAAAAAATCTGTCAGTACACACGTACACAAAGAAGATGACAGCATTACAACATTGAACATGAATTAAAAGCTAGAAAGAACAGAAATTTTATGTAGCATATAATAGACATAAAAGTACCTCTCCGACTAGCACTCAAAGAATTTTTAAGCACAACAAGAGCACAAATTATCTCAGTAATACTGCCTATGGATTACAAGTTATGTATGGTAATATAGAAAAGGGCACAAATATTAAACATTTTTCTCCTGAATATTGTGAAGGAATAGTGAAAAGATTTTCATCCCTTAAAGATAACAAAATACTTCTGCATCATCTTCAGTTATTGTTGAAATGTAAATACCAGTTTAACATTTCAAAAACAAAGTTCTCAGGAAAGCAAAACAAACCACAAAATGCATGCAGGCATATGAAAAAGAGCTGGCTGAGAAGTAACCTGAACCACTGAAGTAGATTTTCAGTAGCTTCTGGAGGCCTAAGAATTTTAACGATACAAGAAAATAAAGCAGTGATGGAACAATACTTCACAAAGGCAAATGGGCTGACTGGTTTAACATCAGCAATCAGTAGAGCTGGCACCAATCCCAACAAAATAATGAAATGACTAATTTATGGCACTGTTAGGTATTAAAAGGAATGCAGTGTAATCAAAGACAACGAACGTGGGTTTATGAATTCTAAATCTTGCTTTCAAATGAGCTTTTGCTGATAGGTAGGTAAACTTGTTAACGTAATAGATTTCTGTAAAGGATTAGATTTGACCTTAATTAATGAATTATAATTATGCAAGATTGTCACGGCATGCATTACACAAATTCAAACCTCCCAAAGTAATAGACCTGAAAATGTTGTTTTAAATGTGGAGCCACGGTTGAACAGCAGCATTTCTGGAGATGTGTTCTGACACCTAACATACTTCCTAGATATTAAATGGACTGCTCAGGGAAGGGGAGAGGCATCCCAGAGTCTACACAATAAATTTACAGATAAACAGAGGGCGGACAGCAACATATTTGGATCATCCTAAACAGTTTTTAAATATTCCCCTCTCCTCAAGCATATAATCATTCAGCTTCTAAAAATACAGACTTCTGGGTGAGGTATTAGACACAACCACACAACCTCTATTTCCAGGTTTATCATTCGAAGTCCTTTGCTGCAGAGTTCTAGACTTCTAAGTATCCCAGGAAATGTTTTCATGAAACTTGTTGTGAAAGGAGACGCTTTACAAGATCAATTCTGAAATATAGGGGACAGACTCAAACCCTGTGTGCCCACATAATGGGCATTATATAAGAGTTCAGATCTGGTGTGCATTTACCTAAAAAGAACTGGGCAATATATGACTGTATAAAAAAAATAGCTGAAAGAATGACTGAAGACTTGGAAAACATGCTGTATAATGAACAGTCAAAAATGCTCAGGGTATTTAGCTGTCAGAGAGAATATTAAAGCTTGTTTCAAGTGTATATGAACATACACACAGAATAGAAATATGACAGAAGGCATTTCAATTTAGTAGACAAAAAATTATGAAATTCACAGCACCTTAAAGCTTAGTTGGGCTATATTCAGACTAGAATAGGAAATGTATTTAGGGAACAATGAAGATAACTGAAGAGTTAGTTGAAATTGAAACCAAAAAGATCAAATGTTTCGCTGCTTCTAATGTAATTTCTTTCCTACTGACAGTTTTTGCAGTTTGAACATTAAAAACTACCACACCCAACAAGCTTAGCCAACTTGCACCTTTGATGCCATTGAGGCCCTTCCATTTCTGTGCAATACATATATGTGTTATACTTCTACTGTGTGGGTTTGGAACACTAAAAATATTTTCCATTTTTTATTTGTTTGTGTTTTCTTGGTTTTAATGCAAAATCTCAGATAGACACTTTTCTAATACAAGTGTTTGCCACACTTCACAAAATGCAGAAAAAGTAGCAGATTCAGGCCAAACTCTAATGCCATCCCTATATTTGCACTATCCTGATATTGCTGCTATTAAACAGTGAATTGAGACTAATTCATACCCACTGTTCTCTGTCTATTCCAGCATTAATCAAAACATCCCGATGTCCCCAGAGCACCAAGAAGTTGCTGACTGCCTTGTCCCACTACTGCAATCTTTGCAAGACAGTTTGTACTTTTAGTAAGTGCAGGACAAATAATCACAGCCTTTAGTTTTAACAATAACATCACAGATGTACCAATACTGATATACTTCCATAATGTCTGTGCTAATATAGTGGTATTAATCCATACATCAAGATTTTGCTGATTTCTTACCATAAAAATCTATAATCAGTAATATAAGCAGCACCATACGCAGTTATTTCACTATTATCTCTCAATTCACTGCAATTGAAGAACTATGTAAAACAACTGACTGTTAAGAGTTAATTTGATGTCAATCTTCAGTAAAATCATAATAAATTACAGGTTACTTTGCATAAACCTCAACATTATGAAAATGATATTTCAGCTGAGGAGAAACCTGATTAAAATTTAAGACCCTGAACAAAAGTTTAAGCATTTGATGCAAGTCCAATTTGCATTACTAATAACATTACTCCATAACTTGAGTGTAATGATGAGTCCAGCAGATTTGGGCTTTAATGAGGGCCCTGAGTAATGATGAACAGCTGGCCACCTTAAATCAGGATGTCTGCTGAGAGTGGGCGATTTGAAAAACCATAGGCTGTCTATTGCCAGCATTTCAGAAGCAACGCCAAAAATCTAAGAAATTAGGGGAAAAATGTCTTTGCTAGGATTTAGCCCTCTGGCTATCCCAGGTGCCTGCAGAGAGTGACAATGTTCATTAAGTCAGCAACAGAGTGACATAGCACAAGAGTGAAATTTGACTCTTCTTTCATATCTGCAGTCAGATTTTGGTGATGGACATGAAAACCCAGAAGTATTTGATCTCTTTTGCTAGGAAAATAACAAAAAGGTTTTCACAGCTGTACTGCACAGTTCAGTGAAAGCTACTACAAAACAGCAGCTCTCCATATGTGAAAGGCATTGTCCCCTTTTTTCTATCACTTGAGAAAGTAAATCTCTGCAACACAGCATAGGTATCAGTACAACACAGCATAGGTATCAGTACTGCATGCTATAACTTGCATCACAGAGCTAAGAAAAGCATTAGAATGACTAAGTAAATAAAAATATGTCCATTAAGTAAGTGCACTGACTACCATACATAGTCTTCTAATGACTAGGACAAACACTAGAATCCAAAATCCAGAAGAGTTGCCATATATTTTTAAAATACTCCTTTTATATTTTACCTTTTTCATGACCAACTACTGTAAGGTTCATCACAAATCAGCCAAGAACATCCTAAACTATGATTAACTATCACAGTAAACTAAGAGGAACATTACCAAGTCACTCTGCACCTGAAAGATTATCACACCTCTCTTGTCACCATTTTCTTTCCTCAGCTATTACACATACCATTAGTTTTGCTGACTTTGTTATCCTGCTTTTATACTGTCACCTCCTGCAATAAATTCAACATCCTTTTCCCTAAATCAATACACCATCAGCTGCAAATCCACAGAGATTCAGCCTTGCTCTCTATTTACCCTAATTGCCATTCTCTCCTGAGCACTTGCAAAACACCATGTGTAGGGTCCAAATAACACACGAACTATGTCAGAAAGGAAAAGTGACTCCTATCTGAAACCTCCTTCAGCAGACACAGACAATCTCAAGAGTGATGTCTGCTTGTTCTAATAGCACTGTCTGCAGTCCAGGACAGTCAGGAAAGAGTAGGTGAAGGGGAAGAGAACTTCATGATCACTCTGAAGCCTCTGTGTAGATGATGAACCCCAAACAATGCTTGACCCAAATATCAGATCACACAGGATTAGGAGAGAGAATCAATGGGCATTGGACTCTCATCTTGTAGGCGAACTTATGGGTCAGTCTCACTCTAGTATGTTATGCTAAGTCCTCACCCAAAGATTGATTTTTTTAAAGTTTTTTTTTAAAGTTCTTTTTAGAGACATTCTCTTCTCGAGAAATGTGTTATCCTTAACTTTCTAACAGACAGCTAAAAGCAAGGGCCACACCAACACAGCAATGGAATTTCTATCTCAGCCAATTCACAAGAAAGGTACTCCTCCCTAAGTAATCAGCAGAGTAGAGCACAAAGACTGAAAACATTTTTGGAGACTGAAAAACACTGACTCAGCTGATTCACAGGATTTGCTGCTTGCACAGACAAATGAGAAGGCATGGGAGATTAGAAGGAAGATTTCACTCCTTGAATCTATGGACACAAAAATCTGCCACTGGACTCAGAGAGAAGGGATCAGTTGTTTTCTTCAGTAGGGTTTTATAGAGCATAGTGTTGTCCAAAGTGATCCATGCAAAATGGCTGACAGGACTTACTGATTAGACTTCATTCTACCAACTGTTAATTACTGACTCTCCCTGACCCCATATGACTGCATGAAAGAGAGGCAGGCACACCATGGATGGCATTTGGCCTGAGGTGCCTCATGTGCAACTAGAGCAGAAAAAGAGCAGGGTGAACATTAATGTGCTACTCAATGAAACATTTTATTCTCCATTTGCAGTTTTGGTTTTAATATCTCACATTACAAGACTGCACTTCATTTTCTTCTGCTTATTCCCTCTCCCAGCAAAGGCACAGAACACCATATTGCCCTTAAATCAATTACACTTTTGAATGAAGATTTTGTCAAGTAGCTCAACAATTTGCATTGCTTTTAAAACTATGTGTATTAAGACTGTTAACAAGAGATTCTTGCTATATTTAATAGGAAAAGCTGTACAGTGCTCCTGTCGAGCTGGTTTTTGTATTCCTGCCAGTTGTATAGCTCATATACCAGCAGTTCTGATGTGCTTGCTTGCCTTAGTTACTGCCTCAGTTAGGAATCAGCGTGACTGCATCACTTGTATGGCATTTCTTGGAAAGAGACCAAACTGCTGCATTAGGGCAGTTTGAATGTGTCTCCTGGAGAAGCAATATTTCCTCTGAAGTGACTGAGAGACAGATGAATGAAAGAGTCAAAAATATGGGACACAGCTGCTACAGCTCTAAATAGCTACCTATTTTCACCTCATAAGCATTTGCATGGGAAAACTAGTTGTTGCAAGTAGTGTCTACAGTGTAATTTAGTCACCAGTTGGCACTTAATTTGATCCTCCATTTAATTTGATCAAGACCTCTGAAACTAAATCATCTGGTGCTTAAAAATACAACTTCCACTCCTAATTTTTCTTCTGCTTCAGTCAGGATAAATTGCTGCTAGATAAATTGATTCTTGGCTACAATTAGTTGCCGTCTAATTAATGGTGATGAGCATAAAGAAATGAAAAAGGACATGATCAAGGAAAATTTGTGGAAGTTAAGGATAGCTACAAAACTAAGAAAATATTTTTGAAAGAACTGTCATAACAGCACTCAGGGCTCAGCTTTTCACTTCTCTTATTAGTATACTACATGATAGTCATTTACTTCTTCCAAAGTGTTCTTGCTAAGTGTTGCACCCATTTTCACAGGCGTAAAAACACATTTAAGACTTCTTACATGATTGTGTGGGTGATATATCTGCACCACATCTGGAAACAAAAACACTTGACACAGGACCAGTCTGCATCCTCACATGCCAGACAAGACATAGACCATAACATAGCATAGGTTCCAACAGCAATATCAATAATACAGGAAACCACAGGATGCAATGAGAAGTGTGGAAAAAAAGCATCAATATTGAACAGAAAGGATGGCATTATAAAGTCAGGGGACACTTTACTTTTTAACTCTGTTCCTACAGGGGTTTTGCTTTTTGTCCTCAGAGTTCAAATATTTATCCCACACAGATTTGACAGAATTAAACTTTTATTTTCTCTCATACAATATGTAAATAAGATATGGCTAATGCAGAAAACACTTGGTAAAGGATGAAAGAGACATATACAGCAGACAATGGATAATGCCATTGGTAGTCAAAGAAAACTGATTAAATATTCCGTAGCATATCAAATTCCTGGGCTCAAATGTATGTAGTATCACTTAATCTCCCAACTAATTGTTTAGCAGAGCCAGAGATATAATGTATGAGGGTGTGAATGATCCATCATCATTATACAGTATCTTGGTAAAGCTAACCAAAGTAAGAATACAAGCATAGCAGATACTGATAGCACATCAACCATGGAGAATATTGATATCCTGCTTTCCCAGGGATCATGAGTTTTTGTTCCTGCTGTGTTCAACCACTCCCACATCTCACTCCCCCACCACAGGACATTGATGTTTGAGGTTGTTCTCTTCTCCAGCCACAAAATTGCTTGCATTCCTATTTCATCCTGCACCAATTCTTCCTTGTCTAATTTTATTTTTCAGATCAGGGGCTGTACTGTAAATTGTCCAACAACATTATTTTCATTAATTCATCCCATGATAGTCTATTCTGAGTGTAGCTTGTGTCAGCAGCACAATTTTGTAGCTCAGGTAATTTCCTCCTTTTTAAAAGAAATCAGGGCACTGACAGCTCCTCTGTTTTAAAACATGCAATGAGATAAGACATCTGTTACTTTTTTCCCCAGTCAGGACATTTAAAAAAAAGTTCACTACAGCATTTTTACACCATCTTCCACTCCTCACTTCTGTATCTCAAGAGTCAAACAAACGAGAGGAGAATGCTTAATAAGCACCTGAGGCAGAGTGGGTTAATAAGATTTACAGTCAAGGGTTCCCATTAGTTTTGAAGCTATCTTACTAGAGGATGATGTGGATTATGAGAGTAAAGTGAAGCACTGCACAGTGGCATCTGACTTCCAGAGAACCCCATACCAGTTACTGTGGAAAAAAAAAAAAAAGGAAAGTAGATGTAATTAGTTACTACAGCATAAGAGGTATGCCCATTGCAACCTGTCATGGACAATTTCACAGTCAGAAATTGTGGCTCAAATACAATGTGTTTTTAATTGTTCATGATTCAGAGCACTTTATGTTGACTGCAACTCTGTTACAAATGACAATTACTTTGCAGAAAAAGAAAGCAGCACACCAAACCCACTCCACTTAAACTGCTGCTTATTTCCATTGTCAGCCATGGAAAGAGGATTGTCTCACTGAGACACAAAACAAAGGGACAGAAATTTGAGACTGCCCTTTTGCTCCAGCCCAACATCACTGCAGATTATCAGGAAAAAAAGGAATAGAGCAGACCTAACTAGGGGGATGGCAGCATCGCAGACTGTCACCAGCAAAGTGAGGTAGCCCTCACTTGAGTCAAATGACCGAGGAAGAGATTTCATCCTTCTCCTATCATGGCTGCATGCCTTGCCCCATATCTCTACATGCCTACATTCAGCTTATCTCAAGCATCAAGAAATTCTGAATAATTATTATTCATGTTTCCTCCCACAGACTTTGAGATGGAGGAATACCACAGCTGAATACAATCTTCCATGTGGCCCATGAGAATGGCATATTTTAAGGAGACTTTGTTGTTTTTATGTCCGTTGCTTTAAAAACCATGCTGTATTTTCCATACTCCTAGCTACTGTAATTATTATAAAGCCATATATAAGAAGCGAAGTAAGATTCAGACATCACCTTGGTACCTAGGAATAATTCAGATGTGCACTAAGTAAAGAAACTCTCTTAGCTGGATCTACCAATATTTCTCTCTCCCCATGGGAATTTTTTTTCCAATTTTAATTAAGGAAACAACACAAAAGCATACTTTCTGAAGCTGTGTATGTGTACTTATATTAGCAAAGGCAGCACACTGCTTGAAAGTTAATACTTTTCTATTCTCTCCAAAGAGCCATTCATCAGCACACCTACAAACACACACTTCCTGTAAAATATAAATCAAAATGCTCTTACCCTCAGTTGTCTCAAAGATGATAATTTTAGGTAGAAAGCTGTGTGTGGAGCCTGAACAACACTCTTGAACTGGTTAAAAATAAACTATTAAGGAGAGGCTGTGAAGAACTTTGAAAAGCAGCAGGAGAGAAGGAAAACAACAGCTAGCTCATGTGAGAGATGAAGATAAGTTTAGCACCTAGTAGAGAAGAAAAAAATCCTTGTCTTTGTCTGGGGGTGCCAGTGGACACTCAGTGCCGCATGTGAAGCTCTGTGACTGACAGACTGCAGCACAGCAGCCTTTAACTGAATGGACACAGTCTCACCTCACTGGCCTCCTGAAGGAGGAGAAGGGAAGTGTAGCTCTACATAAGTCTACCTGAAGAATAGACCACTAATCACCCCTCTTCTTAATTGAATTTTATCCTGGTAAGATTTTAGTGTGGGGTATTTTTTAAGAATAACACAACTGTAGTAGAATCACAGGATCATTAAGTTTGAAAAAGATCTCTAAGATCATCAGGTCCAACCACTAACCCCAGCATCACGGTGGCTCATCACTAAATCATATCCCTGAGTGCCACACTGTGGATGCCTTTCGAACAATTCCACAGATGGTGATTCCATCACTTTCCTATGCATCTTGTCCCAATGCCTGAAAATCCTTCCAGTGACCAATCTTTTCCTAATATCCTATCTAAACCTCCCCTGGTACTATTGAGGCCATTGCCTCTGGTCTTGTCACCTATTACCTGGGAGATGAGACTGAAACCCCACCAGGCTAACACCTCCTTTCACATAGTTACAGAGAGCAATAAAGTTGCCCCAAGACTCTTTCTCCAAGCTAAGAGAAAAAGTTGAATAAGAGACACTTGAGTTATTACATGCTAAACAAACACAGAGAATACTTTTTAAAAAAGTATTATTGGTTTTTGAAAGAAAAAAAAAAAATCTAAGTCAAAGAGGAGCCTCAAGGCCACACCAGAAAGATTACAGTAGCGTCAGTTCTTCCATGAACATGCTACACCCAGCAGTCAGTCTAAACTATTTCTGACACAGACAATTAGACCGAAGAATAAAGTAAAAAGGGGGGAAGAAACTAACTATACACAGGATATGTGGACAGATAGCCTGTCACTTGCTAGATTAACATAGAGCTTGTTATTGCTGCTGCATTACATACAGTTTTTTCAATAATTTAATAGCAGAGCAAACAGGTTTTCCATACCCAGAAAAAACATAGGAGATTTAACAAATGTAGAGAAATATTTATAGTCAAATAGACCAGCTGGTAAATGCAATTTACTAATAACATCATTAGTAGGAAGTGTAGTAGTAGTATTATTATTACTGTGACCAAAAAACCTAAACCAAAGCCCCAAAACATCATCATGATAATATCCTGATGCAATTTTCATAAGCCTTATTTCACACAAAAGCACTCAAATCCGGTAAAGATCCACTGCTACCCGCAGAACCAAATAAATACTGACAACCAGAAACTCAAGATCATAGTAGATGAATAAAGGTACACAACCAGTACCAATATAACACATTAAAAAACCCAAAAAACAATTGCAAGGGTTTACCATTTTTCAAGCTGCCTTTCATTCACATAAGCAAAGTTACTTAAGACTTTGAGATGAATTTACCCGCTCAATTGCAGAAAAGTAAAACAGGGTAAGATTATTCTAGCAGGATTTGTTCACTATTCATGAACACCTTTTAATCTGGATTTAGAGTTTAACATGCAAAAGTGCCACTTTTCACAGTAAACTGCAGATTTAACAGAATTACAGTGCTAATTCTGCAGACAGAGCTTTATTTGACTTCCCAGCACATACATTTAAGTTAACTCTTTGCTCCCCAACTGAACAGTGATGGCAAAGAAAAATCAAACAAAAGAATCTTCTAAGATGTAGATGCCCTTCCAGTCCAGCCTGAGGTAGTTAGCAGTAATTTTAATTTCTTTTCCACCAGATCATATGAGCACTTCCTTCGCCTTTGTAACTGGTAGTACTTAGATTTCGCATACCCCCCACTTAAATTTTTTTGCTCCAAATTCCATTCTTCTAGTGCCTTAGTTTAGCTTTATTTAAACTACTTCAGCCTTCAATTCAAGCATCAATTCACCACTGCCACATTTGCCTAAAAAAACCTAACCCAAACTGAATGGAGTGGACCTAAAAATCATTGCTCTGGAGAGTTTTCTGTAGAGCAGGGTGGGGAATAAGTGTAAATGCACCTATTATTTCTCTCATTGAAATACATTTCCTAAATTTCAGAGCATTCGGATAGAAACTGCTTGATCCAAATGGCAGGAATCTCATCAGCTTAATGGACACTAGAACTGGATATCAGTGAAAAGGAAAAGCATATCAATTTCTCCAAAATCCCCCTATCATCAACAAATTTATGAGGACAGAGAAGACATCCCTGACGAACAAGGAACAAGTTTGTGAATGCTTACACAAGTTGAACACATGTTGACTTGATGGGAAGTACTCAAGGGTGCTGAAAGAGTATGCCAACATCTCTGCAAGATAAACTGTCATTATCTTTGCAAGGTCATGGGAATGGCTAGGTGGATAAGGAAGCAAGGAGAATGGGATGTAACGGATGTCGCTTGTAAAAAATTTGGTAAGGCTTTAACACTATCTCCCATGACATCATAGACAGCTGATGAATTACGGGGTAGGTAAATAGACACAGAAGTAGACTGAAAAAAGAATGAACTGCTGGGCTCACAAGACTGTCATCAGTGGCCCTGAAGTCCTGTTGGAGGGAGTGCTTGGTGTTCCCAAGAGATGTGTTCTGGGATCAATACAATTGAACTTCGTCATGACAAGTCCCATTAATAATGGGAAAAAGTGCAACTTTAGCAAGTTTTCAGATTCTATCGAATTAGGAGGAGTGGTTGATGTATCAGGCTGTTTTGCTATTATGCAGAAGGATGTTAACAGTCTGTAGAAGGGAGGCAACAGGAACCTCATGCAGTTCAACAAATGGAAATGCAAAATCCCAAACCTACAGAGGAGCAAACCCATTCACAAGCACATGCTGGAATCTGACTGGCCAAAACCCAGCTTTATAGGTAGGAGCTAAGTGTAATGAAGTACAAGTAGAACACGTAACAGCAAAGTGCTCCTGCAGAAAAGAAGGCAAACAGTACCCTGGACCTGCATTAGGGGAACTATACCAGGTCAAGGTAGGTGTTCCTTCCTCTCTACTTGGCATTGTAGAGGAAAGTTTGGAGCATTTAGTCTAATTCTGAGCTCCTCAGTACAAGACACATCTGTATATACTGCAACAAATCTAGTGAATAGCCATGAAGATGGCTAAATCTTGGAGCATGAGTAATTCTGTAGGCAATTAGGAGAAATTCCTGATCTGTAACCCTCGTCTCTAGAGGTGATTTCAAATTCCAAGACATCAACTGGGAACATCATCCTACTGTGACAAACAGGTGTTGTTAATTCTTGAAGTTTGTGGAAGACAACTTTTTGTCACACATACTTTGTAAGCAAACTAGGCAAGATACCCTCCTAGACTTGCTATTTGTAAATAAAGAAGGATTCATGGGGGATGTGACGGTAGGTGGTTGACTACCTAGGTCACAGTGATCATGAACTTGTTGAATTCTGAATTTTCAGTGAGAAAAAAAGGACAGCAGAGTTTTTAGCCTGGACATCAGGAGAACAAGCTATAAGCTATTCAGAGAGCCGTTTAGCAGAGTACCCCGGGAATCTCCTTTTGAGGTCTTGGGAATCTTTGAGGACTAGTCAGCTTTTCAGAACCACCTTGCAGAAGCACAAGAGTAGGCAATTTCAAAAATTCTTAGAAGTCGAGCAAGTAGGAGGCAATACCAGCTCAGCTGAACAGGGAGCTCCTCACATAGCTCAAGAGGAAAAGAAACAATCATCCCTGGATACCAGGTCAGGCTTCACAGAAAGAGTACAGACCTGCAGTTTACTTATGCAGGGAGAAGGCACAAAAGGTCAAAGTTTAGTTAGAACTGAAGCTGGAAAGTGTTGTATCAGATAATAAGAAAGGCTTTTCAAAGCATGCTAATAGTAAAAAAAAAATTGACCAATACTTGTTGACAGTCACCTGGCTTAAAGGGATGAAGAAAAAGTGGAAGCATTAGATGAAATTTTTAGCTAAATTTTTAATACTCATGGGGTTTGGGTTGCCCACTCCCCTGAGTCAGAGCACCATGGGAACAGTGACACTGAAATTGTCAGGAATCAGCTCTATCAGAGAATATTCACAAGTCTATTTGGCCTGATGAAGTTCACTACAGAGTAATGTACGAACTAGCAGATTATATGGCAAGACCACTCTTGGTCATCTACCAAAAATCTTGAGGGTCTGGGGGCATCCCCACTGACTGGAATCTAACCATTCTTCCAACTTCTAGGTGCCCCAAGCCTGCCAGTGTTTAAGAGATCTTTGGACAACAACCTTGATAACATGCTTCCACTTTTGGTCAACCCTGAATGGGTCAGGCGGCTGGACTAGACAGTCACCATAGGTCCCTTTCAACAACAGATTATTCCATTTTTTTCTATATATGAGTAGAGCCTGGACTGTTCAGTCTGGAGAAGAGAAGGCTCAGGGGGATCTGATAAATGTATAACAAATATCTGAAGGGGGAGTAAGAAGGCAGATCCAGACTCTTCTTGGTAATTCCCAGTGCCAGGAGAAGAGGCAGCTGGCACAAATTGAAATACAGGAAAACCTAAATACCTATTTAAACCTAAGAAAACATTTTTTTACATTGAAGATAGCCAAACATGAGAACAAGCTGTGAAATGCCTGCCCTTGTAGATATTCAAAATCAGATTTAACACAGCCCTGAGCAACCTCCTGTAGGTTAACACCCCTCTCTGATCCCGTTGGGGTGGGAGGAGTAGACTATGGAGCAGATCATTTCCAGAAGCATGTTCCCACCTCAGTGAATCTGTAATTCACCCTGGAAAGAACCACAGGATGGGCAGAGAGGATAGCCTAGAGACTTCCAGCAGCTGAATATCAAAACAGAAAGTCAGTTCATCCTAACCCTGCTCTCCATTGCAAAAGTATTTGACCAAAATTTAGCAGATTGTCAAATTTTTGCAGCAGGCAGATCTTGAAGTTATAGAAGCATCCAAAAATTTTGCTGACTAGACAAAGACCCTCCAACTCAGCAGTCAAATCTGTGAAGTGTTCACAGCTGCTTCCAACCACGCTGAACCAAACAAATTTTCCATCAGTCTCCTGTGACTGTAAACAGCACTCTAACATGGCTTTAAACACAGCAGAATTGCACGATCAAGCAACAATTTTTCATTGTGCTTCTAGCGAGCTTGATTGTTTATTCATTCAACTCAGAATTCATTGCACTTAGGTTAACATTAGGAGTTCTTCAGATATGCCCTCCTGTTAATCTTTGAGCCACCAGCAAATAAGCAAGGTTGCCGTGAAGGTAATGCTTTACATTTACATTTAAAAGATGTAAATAGCCCATTCAAACACCCTTCTGCTCTGGACTTGTTATTTAAATCAAACATAACAATGCAGACCGACCCAAAGAGTGACAGAAAGGGTTAACAACACTCTATTTCAGTACCAGTGCAAGGACTAGTTGAGATTGTCTATGTTGACTTGCCCTGCAGTCTTGCTTTTAAATCTGGCGATTGAATATTTTCTTGCAAAAATCACTAAAAAACCCACAGATGAAGGGAGTGGAACTCAAACCATATAGCAAGGATGCACATTAAATAAAAGCTTTAAGAAACTGAGAGAATTCATGCTGGTTCAATTTCTGCCTGTGCAAAGGGGAAAGAGTTAATTTGTAAATTTTTCAGACTGAATAAATTTATTTTTGCCTAATTGAAAAATCAATAATTCCTACTGGTTTCCAGATAATCCTTGTTCCTTTTTTTTTCTGTCAGGCCAGGACCATAGCTTTTTTTTTTTTTTTGCTTACATCTATTTCACCACCACTTTTAACTTTAAGATTTTTTTCCATAATTTTAGAGTGAGTGAGCAGCAAGGATTGAAGGAAGTTACTGAGGACTGCTGCAGGGGAGAAAAAAAAAAAAAAACAATGAGCAAAACCCCAAGGAGCACTTTTCTGAATGGCAGTTCAGAGTGGCAAGAGCCACGCATGGAGAACCATGCTGGGCTGGCAGCTTCGAGAGAGGCTTTTCTATCAGTTGCCATGACACTTGTTTCCTGCTACCAAGTAACCCCCTGAGGGCACTAATATAGAAATATACAGCACACATTCTTTTTAACCCCAAAACCATGAAACTGGTTTGGAAAAGAATGGACCAATCTGTGGAAAACAAATTACTGTGAATTGATCATCTTGGAGGGCTTGACTGTGAAGTCAAGACCAGAGAGAGTCAGATGAAAGCAGTTGGCGATCACACTTGCCATTTGGTCTTTAATATTAGAATGTCAGAACTGCAAGTGTTTAATACTAGAGTTTATAATACTAGAGTTGAAAAGAACTTCAGAAGATAAACTGTTCCTACAATATCTCTATAAAAATTACTTCAATGTAAAAGTATAAGAGCACTTTTCCTGTACAAGGAAACAAGGAGTCTAAAACACACAGATAATTACATAATTGGAATCATTGGAGAGATCACGAAACTTCGCAGCTCTTCACTAGAAGAGGAAGGAAAGATCTATGCACACTGTTGTTGTTAATACTGTTGCTGTCTGTCACTTTTTTTTATCTCACTGCTATTTCCAATAAATTATTCTTATCTCAGCCTCTAATCTTTGCCTTCTGTGTCTCCAGTTCTCCACCCACCCATGGGGGCAGAAAAGGAGGAGGGGGAGCAAACAGGCAGCAGCATGGTTTAGAGAAGCTTGGCAGGAGAATTAAATTGGGGATTACCACTCCTAAACTACAACAGGGATTAAATAGGACAACCAAGGAAGTCTCTATTCAAAAATATATCCACAGCCCAGCATCACTGTTCTATTTTTTTTATTAAAAAAGCACCCAATTTCCACTACAACTACCCACAGAAACTCAACCACACTTGAACACCCCTTTAATACACATGTATTAAAGACAAATCATGCACAAATATTTGATTTGTAATAACTAAGTTCTCAAAGGTACTGAGAACATCAGGACTCCAGCCAAACCCAAGTTAGCATTTCATCTTCAAATCTGGGATGGAGAATTAACTGAACCACACCTCAGAGCAGACAATAATCACTGTAGCGGTTCAGCTTTGTTCACTGTACATTTTGCCAGAGAATTCTACATGCCAACAGCAAAAAGTCTTCTTCAGTGCTGAATGAAACCAAGGAGAGCTATGGAACCTTTACAAAATTATACCTGTCCTAGAATTTCTGTGTAGTACGCAGGAAGGAACAGGAACTCCGTGTTTATTTCACAGAAGCAGTGCATAACTTTATAGGACTCAGCCCCATCAGTGATATTATCAGGATGAAGAAAACCTTCAGTTCACCAGCTAGATGAACCATTTTAGGGTATATATATGTTACTAAGATCAATTTATTAACTGTGGCCTGTGTCAAGAAGAAGAAAGGAGACAGTCACAAAACCAAAAGCCATATCTTCCTGATAAGTCATAAATATTATCATAACTATCTTCCTTTCTTTTGTTGCCTACATTCCTTGAACATGCCTAACTCCAAGTTGCATATATCTGCAGAAATTGAAGTTTCAGCTCTTCATTACATGGCATGAAAGCACACACCAACACCATTTCCAGGAGAACTCTGTCCTTCAAAGCCTGTTTCTGTTACAAACTGTGCTACTCTCCCTGATTCTCAGCAGCACATATCACCTCATCAGGTCTGAAGAACTGTTCAGCTGTTTCCCTGCTGCATTTCAGCATCTGGAATGTTCAGCTGTAAGTGGGAGAAAGCTCTGAGGCAGCAGGTGCTCCCACCACTGCAGAGCTCAGATAATTTTTGGTTCTGCTGTGCAGCACAAGACATAGAAATAATCTGGGATATCAAAATGGGTTTGAGCCAAGTTACTGGATAAAAAGAAAAAAAAAGAAAAGAAAAAAGCAAAAAGCAGAGAAGAAAATAAATTGAAAGTGGGAGACTGAAGCACCAATAAAACTGCTCTCACAACTAGAGGCAAATCATTAATTTTTTCCAAGCTCATTAAGAGCAGTTATACTCCTAAATTTTATCTGTAGACCTAATATTTTGAGGCTGTCTAACTGCAGGACACTTCTCTTGGCAACTATTACAGTGCTGACAGGACTTGGCAGCCTACAGTCTACGGTTAGTCACTTCAAAATAGTCAATCCTCTGATGCATTGCAAAGTCTCTGTCCCTTTGAACTTCTCTGTTCCAGAATTGTTGCTCTTTCCTCAGTGCCGTATCTCCTACCAGTTACTGGTTACTGGTGTGCTGTCGAATACTGTTTAATAAACATTTTCTTGGCAGAGTACATCATCTAAGTGATCAATCATGAGTTGCAGAAATAGAGTTTTAAGTACTATATCAGCTTCCTGCATCTCCTTTGAATGGCATCCCATAGTCATTAAAAAAACCCCACCCTTGGCACTAAATGATTTATTTTAATCTAAACAGAGATTACTTTAATTAAACACACTTTATTCCTCTTGAAATTGACAGAGCACTCCCCTGAAGCCTTCTATCACTCCATTTATCAAATGATTTCTTTGAGAGCAGCAAGCTGCTCCTCACAGACCACTTTGCTCAGGGGCCTCAGTTTTGTTCCAAAAACAGGGAGAAGAAAAATCCACAATAAGAAAATATAGGCAGATTCAACTAATCTCAGATAGGAGTACAGTTACCATGATCCAGCTCCTGAGTTTGTAACTGGATATCAAACAAAGCTGCAAAGGTTACATTGAAAAAAAAAATATCCATTACATTAAGCATGGGGCATAAGTAGAGGCTAGGCAGAGGATGTAAAAAGACCAGCCTTGAGGGTGTGGAGGTGTTGGTGGATGAGAACCTTCACATGAGGTGACCATGCATGCTCAGAGCCCAGAAAGCCAACTGCGTCCTGGGCTGCATCAAAAACAGTGTGGCCAGCAGGGTGAGAGAGGGGATTCTGTCCTTTGAAATCCCCACCAGAGAAAGCTCCCAGGCAAAATCTTACAGCAACCTTCTAGTACTTGAAAGAGTCTACAAGAAACCTGGAGAGGGACTTTTCACAAGGATATGTAATGATAGGACAAAGAGGAATGGCCTCAAGCTGAAGGAAGAGAAGTTTAGATTAGATATTAGGAGGAAATTCTTTTCTGTGAGGGTGACAAGGCACTGGAACACATTGCCCAGAAAAGCTGTGGATGCCAGATCCCTGAAAGTGTTCAAGGCCAGGCTGGATGGGGCTCTGAGCAACCTGGTCTAGAGGAAGGTGCTCCTGCCCATAGCAGGAGGGTTGGAATGAGATGATCTTTATGGTCCATTCCAACCCAAACCATTCTATGATTTCTGGTCTTGTGATATATGTTCAGAGGAATTGTGACCATAAAAGAAGAGGGGAGAATAGCTATGTACACATGCTGTCACCTTTCT